>CM051697.1:3512762-3592762 GCA_028022725.1 Lycodopsis pacificus | reverse complement strand
AATCAGAGGCCGCACTGTGTACTTTGTTGCCATGGGATACACAGATAAGGATGTAGAGAAATGTCAAAGCGGCTCACGTCGTGGAAATAGAAACTGCACTTCTGTTAAGATCTAAAGAAATGAAATGCACGCCGGTGATGTTGCAGCGGTTCAGATCCGCGTTGTCGTGTACAAATGGAAAGAGACACCTGCTGCTATTGATTTCCTGCCATTGATTTCAAGAAAACACCCCCCAGGACCAAAGCAGATATCTCTGTGAGATCTCGGTCTTAATCCGGCAGAAATAACTGTTGCCATTCTTCATACGTCTCAATCCCTTCATGACATCTTTTCTTACCCTAAAGGGACAGTTCACCCCCCCAAATCAATCTCACCGGTGATGCTGTTTATCAATCTAGATTGCTTTGTTGCGAGTTGCCAAGTTGTGGAGATATCTGCCATAAAGATGTCTGATTCACTGATTTACTGAAGAACATCCACAGAACTTGTTGTGAGCAGTTTCATGTCGGAACTATTTTCTTTTCACACCGAAACAATCTAGATTGACAAACAGCCCTTAAAGATGAGAGGAAGAGTATATTTTTGAATTTTGGGGTGAACTGTCCCTTTAACTCCCCCCCCTCCCCCTGTGCCGTGTTATTATGAACATCTCCAAGGGGGAGCTCTCTCCATCTTCTCATGGTCCCCTCGGGGGGACGGCAGCCATATGTTTGTGCGAACAGGATTGAGTTGCAGCTCGCCAGAGGAGACGATGGCCGATCGCTCCGGTGACGACGGGCCGCGGTCAACGTCTTACGTCATATTTAGAGCAACTCGTACGATTTGCTGTTTGCAAACCAGAACGTGTCTATTTATGCAGCAGTAAGAACTCCATGTGGTACAGATTCCTCAAACCCTTCAAAGTGAGAGACAGTGGATGGGGGGGGGGGGGGGGGTAGAGCGGTTCTCCTATTCACACCTGCGCCCATCTCTCACCATATCAACAGTTGCCTATAGCTACAGCCTCCTCCAGGGACCATGTGTTGCACTCTAGATACGTTTCGTTGCACGTGACTTATTCCAGAGGATAGGGAAGGAGGGCATCAACGTAGAGGAAACTGCAAAGTGATAATTGTGAGTTTACTCGGTCTCATCATGAAAAGAAAAGGTTCTCAGTGAAGGACGTCCTCCGCTTTACTCCCGAGTCACGCTCCCTGTTTGACGGGACCTTTTGTGCCTCGAGCCGGAGTCGGATGCTGATCGTATCTATCTGCTCTGTGTATGTTCCCTCTCTGTCCACCGGCTGCTGTTGACCTTCCCCGCTCAGGAAAAGCAAGAGCAAGCACCCGCCAGCCGGAGAGAAGGGGACGTCTGTAAATATGGTGAGACATGCTTTCATTTTCCTCCCCCACCCCCCCCCCCCAAGTCTTCTTCTGCTCTCCCGAAGAAAGTCTGGTTGTGTAAGCAGATGCACGTGCGTGCTGTTTGCGTGTCTTCATGCGTTGTGTTACCGCGTTGAACCTTGTGTTGATGTGGCAGCAGGGTTCCCTTCGACACCCCAAACTCAACTCCATGAGCAAGTCTGACACCGGGCTGCATGAGATCAACCGCTTCCCCTGCAATGGAAACTGTAAGTGATGGGCGACGGTTCGTATGCGAGGATATCTGATACACGACCCTGAGCTGTTATTTCTGTCCTGCGCCCATCCAACGCTTTCTGTCTCCCCCCTCCTCCCCCTTTCCTCCCCCTTCCTCTCTGTGCAGCTGTTAGCAAGAGCCGTCCAGCCAGCATGGACCTCCTGCTGCTCCACAGTCGGCGCTCCCAGACAGACCTGAGGCCGTCCCATGGGCGCCAGCTTCCCCAGATCCCCACCAGTCCCCAGGGATCTAGCCAGGTGGGAGGAGGGGAGACAGGAGGAGATGGGGGAGGAGGTGCAGGAGGAGGAGGAGGAGGAGGAGGAGGAGGAGCAGGTGTAGGAGGAGGTGTAGGAGAGGCTAGAGACCACACCTACACCGAGGTGGGCATACGGAACAACGCCACGCCCACCCACTGCCTGGATGACGGCCTGTACGAGAGTGTGGGTGTCCGGGAAGGTGACGCGGGCCCCAAGGTTCCCTCTGCCCCCCCGCCCACCTCAAACAGCACGCCGGCTTCGGTCAGAGCCGCCCAAAGCCCCCCCGCTCAGGCCAACGGGGCTCGCAGCGGGAACGTGAACGGGAACGTGAACGTACGTACATACACATCCAAACCTGAAAACCTTTGATAAAAGTTCCACCTGGAACCCTGTTGGAGGATTTGACCCAGAAGCCAATCTAAAGGGTGATACGTAAAACCATCTGTGAAAGGTTCCACCCAGAACCCCTGTTCCACAGAGAACCCTTCTTTGGTGCAATGGTTCCACCTAGAATACTCATTGGATGTTGTATCCGCCTTCTGAAGGTGCTAACAAGAACTATCCCAGGTGGTTCTACCTAGAACCCGTTTCTAGAGCCCCACCTTGGAGGTTCTACCAAAAACCCTTTTTAGAACCCACCCTAGGGGGCTCTATCAAGAACCTGTTTCTAGAAACCCACCCAGGGGGTCTACTGAGAACCCTTTATAGAAAGAACGATCTAGAACGCACCCTGACGGTCCTATGGAAAACACTTTTATATTTCCATCGAGAACCCTAATGTGGTTCTCGAGGAAAATGGGCTGATGTGATGCAACCCACAACAATCATTGCTCACAATCAGTTCTTTGTTTTGTGGGGGGGTTCTGGATTGTGGATGTTCCCTTTTAACACCCATGCTTTCAACAATCTTTGAGGTTGAACTCTTTCTTCCAAAAGGGGGTTCTTTTGATGGAAAGTAGTTCTCAATGGAACCCTTAGTCTCACAAAGAACCCTTCAGGAGGAACCCGTTCGTAGCCCTGTTTGCTCAGAGTGTATATTGTGGTTAGAACGTGAAGCACATTGATCAGACCCAAAATGATCTCACAAGCGGGAGCTAATGTTTCAGTGTGACCGCTCCGGCAGTTGTTCCGTTGTCTGCCTGTAGATGGCGCGCATCATCAGCGTGAGTCGCTGCGTTCAAAGAGCTGCAGCTGTTCGGCTGCTTTGACAATCATTTGTTTGTGACTGACATCTCTGGAAAGACAAAAAACTTCTGTTTCTTTTGTCTTTTTTTCTGTTTTGTTTTGCTCACAGGGAGGCAGAGGGAACGGCAGAGGGAACGGCGCCATCAACGGGCTGGCGGCAGGAAGAGGCAACGGTGCGAGCGGGGTCAACCGGTCCCCTCTGCCTTCTGTCAACTCCCTGGCCATCGAAGGTCCAACTACAGCCGAGTACGCTTCCCTACGGAAGTTCAGGAAGGTAACGACACGCGTACAGTTCAGTTACATGCAGTAGATTCGCAACCAATGAACAGAAGTTACCATATTTAGAACGCGGAGGACCATAGTTCACTAAATGAACATGAGCAATGCACAACAAGACTTGAAACTAGAGGTTGAGACCATGAACTCATGTTTACAATGTTTACTGAGGTAATGAATCAAGAGAGAAGTAGAGTCATTTTCTATAGACTTCTATACAACCAGAGGAGTCGCCCCCTGCTGGACACGAGAGAGAATGCAGCTTTAAGACATGAAGCTTTGGCTTCACTCTGCAGAAGGTTAGAATTGTGAAAGTTAGGATAATGTCTACAGAGTTAGCAAAGATGCATTTTAATGTTTAAAAACAACAAAAAATCAGCTAATATAAACTTCCCGTATCGGTTTAAATACTTCTAATAAACTGTGGATTATGTGGCCTTTCTTGTGACTGTGTTTTCTTCTGACTGAAAGCGATGTTCTCACCGGTGACTCATTACCTCAAGGTTGACAAGACGAACAGGAAGGAGAACAACGGGGCCGACAGTCAGTCCGACAGCCAGTCGAGTGTGAGCGATTCGCCCTCCGCAGCTGCTCCTCCTCTGCATCGCAGCCAGGAGTTTCCACGCAAAGGCCTGGAGCCGTTTCACCTGCACTCCTTCCCAAAGGTACGGAAAACCAACACCGGATCCATACTCTGAATGAAGCTTGATGCATTGTGTCAGCCCAACCGGCCATCTTTACCAAACTGTAGGTCTGCCTGCCCACCAGCAGAGGGCGCCGTCCACAAACAAACAGCTCCTTTTGACTCACTCGATGTCTTTGGTTGGGTTTAACCACACATTTATACTTTATCATTATCACTACTAGTCAGTGTATGTGTGAGCATGCGTTTGAAATAAGTTCTTTATAAAACATACGCTCTAACCCTGCTGGTTAACTTGTGTTTTTTAAGACTTTGTAGATTATTTGAATCCAATCAACAGAGTCGTATGTGTCAGCTGGGACGTGTTCATGAACGGTCAAGGCCACAGTGTAGGGCAGTTCTGAGAGGGAACAATGATCGGATGGTGACCAGCCTTTCCTGTGGGTTTGCTGGCACACATGTCCATTTTTCATGCATGTGCGTACTTTTATATGTGTGTGTGTGTGTGTGTGTGTGTGTGTGTGTGTGTGTGGGTGTGTGTTTGGCAGAGCATAAAACAGGTGACTTTGTCTTTTTCGTCAGAGATTTTAAGTAGGTTGATACGGCTCTTTAAACAATTTAATCTTGGCTGTGGATGACAGCCCAGTTGTTGACCTGACTTTTAATCTTTGCTTGTTAAACCCTTGATGTGTGTGTGTGCGTGGGGGTGTGTGTGTGTGTGTGTGTACGTGTGTGTGTGCACGTGTGTGTCTGTTTCTTCCGCCCATTTGCCTTTTTGCGCAGCACGGTGTTAGCGGCCACAGTAAAGAGTGGAAGGATGGATTATGTAAGAGCTTGCAGGCAGCCAAGCAGCCTCTGTGTGTGTGTGTGCGTGTGTGCGTGTGTGTGTGTGTGTGTGTGTGCGTGTGTACTCATTGAATCTATCAGCAGGTCTTTCTGGAAATGGCAAACAGGTAGCCAGCAGCCGGCGTGGGGATAAATAATGTTCACATGTTGAAGCCATTCGCTCGGCCCGGCTTCTATTACTCGCTCTCGCTGCAGGAGGAGCGGATAAAAGTTGAATCATCGTTGGTCACACATGTACGCAGCACTGCTTTCTCTCTAATTGGTTCCTAATTGGTTTTCAATCACCAGCAGTTGTTAAAAAAAGCTGTAACCTGAGCAGTTATTTGTTTTGTTATTGTTTTATTATAAAGTCCGCTTCTCTTTGCTTGTCAGAAAAGAACGTAGTAAGTCTGAGAAGGCGTCATGGTTTTGTGGACACTTGTCTTTATTGTCCTCCGTGTAGTTCAATGGGGTCAGTGTTTTGTCAGTCGATCTGTCTGCCTGTCATCAGGTTATCTTTGGCTGGATGGATTTGCGTAAGACCTTGTGGAAGAGTTGGTCACAGTCCAAAGAAGGAACTGATTAACTCTCGTGGAAAACTCAACAACTGGGCCGGCAAAAGAGAAGTAAACATTATAAAAAATAGAGACAGCTATCATTTTAATGAAAAGCTTTACAAGGGACGCTTTTATGACCATAACCTTGTTTGGTCAATCATTTTGATCCCAGCAGTAGTGACCGAATTTGATAAAAAGCAGTCAACAGTGCAAGTGTGTCATCTGACCCCTGACCTGAAAAACAAAAGCTCACTTTCATTAACACACGTGCACCATGGTGGTGTTGATAAAAACACACACACACACATTCAGGCACAAACGTGTGACAACATGCTGCATCGTCGTTTGATTGTGTGAATTTAGTTTTGCACGAAGACTTCTGGATCATAACTGCGGTGCTTCCCTCGGCTCCTTGTCTCCCAGGAGGCCGTGTTCATGGGCAACGGGGAGCAGTACATCTGGAAGCCTCCGGAGGAAGATGACATCATCACCTTGCACCCGCCGCCACTCCGCGCAGAGAGCTTGCAGGGGCACCCATCGCCCCCGACCGCAAAGGAGGTAGTATATGTGTGTGTGTGTGTGTGTCTCTGATTTGTGACTGCTGAGCTTACTGTTGGGGGGGGGGGGGGGGGCCCGTTTCATTTCTGCACACCGTCATAACACCACCGCCCTGCCTGCCATACGAGGTCTCTGCTTACAGCCAGAGGTTACGTTACACGGCTCCAGCCTCCTCCTCCTCCCGTGACCCAAATCTCCCACTCAACTCCCCGTCTCCATCACTCAAACTGCAACCCTTTGAAGTTTTGCGCCCAGGCGGCAACCTTCGGTACTGTCCAGCAGGGGGCGACTCCTCTGGTTGTATAGAAGTCTATAGAAAATGACTCTACTTCTCTCTTGATTTATTCCCTCAGTAAACATTGTAAACATGAGTTTATGTCTCAATCTCTAGTTTCAAGTCTTCTTCAATACAGCATGATGTTCATTTAGTACATGATGGTCCATTTAGAGTCACACAGACCATAAAGCAGGGGATGCTTTAGGGCGGGGCTACACGCTGATTGACAGGTTGCTTACTAATTCCAGCATGAACTGCTGTCCTCCATCTGTAACATTTAACCAGACTTAGCCGCTTTTAAATGACCGTTCATGAGGGCTGTTACCCGTTCCATTAGCTTATGCTAATCACTAATGCTAATAACTAGCCCTGAACATTCATGCTAATCGCTAGCATGCTGACTATTGTTATGATTACGGTAAACGTTGTAAAGGTTCTGTGATATATATATACATATAAACTTTTATATATCGACATTTATGAATTTAAGTTTACATGCAAGGCTGCAATATGTGTAGGCTATGCTACAAATTAGCATTAGCAAAGTGATTAACAGACTAATTGAAAGGTTAAAGGCTCGCAGAGTCGGGAGACGTTGGTTTTTTTGGTGGGGGGGGGCAACAGCTAAACTACATTTCAATGGCTGTGGTTCAACGAACAAGAGGGCAGTCGCTTTGCATGTTATTACACAATATATAGAATTAAAATACTCTTAACATTAAAATATCAAGATTTGGACCCGAATCCATCAACAACAGCACTAACTACCCGTATACGTTGGTGTTCCGCTGGAATAAAAGGTGCTTTGGGGGTTTAGTTACTCTTTAAGAATCCTGTTGCGTTCATAGAGATGTGTGTTAAAGGTTAGCCGTCTTAGCCGACGAAGATAGAACGTGATCAGCCCCGACCGTCTCAAACTGACCTATAGATCTGCACTCGCCAATCGCGTCACATAACCCACCACATCTGCCTCCACGGGCTGCATATATCCGCTCAATCCCCCTTTCAGCGCTCTCTGCTGGACCCATACGTTACACTATCACATCCCAAGAGTTACACGCAGTTGGGGAAGTTAAGTCAATCTGAGTCGACGGACGTCCCTGAAATATACCACCGTCTATTATTACTCTGTTTGACTGAGCTTCTCTCTTTCATTATCATCTGCATGAGCTGAGGGGAGTCTTATCTCCACGTCAATAACTGTATTGGTATATCTATGACTGAAGCTTGCGATCAACAAGTCAGAGAGTGAAAGTATTGTTCACAGGATGGAACACAGTTTTATTTTATGCCGGCAGCGTTAAGTAAAGCAGCAGTTTTTCATCTGTTGCTGAGTTTCTCCTCTGTCAGCCAGTGTTGAGCCAGAGTTCTGGATGCTGCACGTGGAGATTAAGGGGTTAAGTCGCCCGCTGCTTGGCTCATGAGTTGAACTCCTCCTCTGCAAATTAAACTGGTACACAAGGCAGTTGGCCTTGACTGCATTCTGCAACCTCCATTTCTTTCTTTCCTGTTTTTTTTTTCTTCTTCTTTCAAAAAAAAAAATCCAAACTCTTTCTCCCACTCGCTGTGTTTTTCCATTTGTGAGTGTGTTGTTGCCCTAACATGCCCAATATCCTTAATATCCTCTGGAGTTTGTCAGTTGCAGCCGTCAGAAGGTGTTGAATTTCCACTCCCCACCTAAAGATCCCCCCCCTCTCCTTCTCCCCGGCTCCCTTCATGGCGGTTAGGAGGCGCTGCCTTCCTCGACCAATCACGCTGCACAGATGAACGTCGACCGCTAGCAGACCGTTTGGAGGCGTGCGCCATATTTGCTTTTTATAAAGATGCGTCAGCGATGCGCACTGGTGTGTTTCCGCGGATAATCGGCGTGTGCTGACAATTAGAAAAGCGACTCTTCTCGAAGCTTCGGTCTGAAGTAGCAGCAGAAAGGGGGAGGAGGAGAAGAAACAAACACACAATGCACAGGCTTCCTCAACAGCTGCAGCCCCAGTTTTGAAATCCCCATCATCTTGTGACTTCCTTCCTCTGCTGCACAGAGCTGCAAATTCTGTGTGCACAAATGCACGCACACGCACACACACACACACACACACACACACACACACACACACACACACTGCACACTGTGTGCACACACTTGTAAGCATGTACGCCAGGAGTCTTTTGTTTATCCAAAAAGGTCGCACAAGAGTTTATGCGGGGGCGGGGTATGTGGGTCACTTCAGGTCTTAAAGAGAGAGAGAGAGATATTCACAATAACAGTGTTTTACACTCATATTTCTGCAGCTTAATCTATGTTATATTTTCTGGAACGAAAGACAAGCATGAAAGGGAAGTCGAGGCGAGCGCACAGAAAACATGGCCATTGTATCTGCGCTCTCAGGATTCGTTTTTTTTGGGAGTGGAAAAATGCTGATCTGTGTGTGTGTGTGTGTGTGTGTGGGAGAGAGAGTTTGCATAGCCAATGTTACTCAGGGCCACTCGAGCAGAGCTGCTGTTCTGGGTGTGAACACGGAAGGTAAACATTGCCATGTCCCACAATCCTCCTGCTCTTCTGCTCACCTCGTGGAATTTCGGCACAGTAACGCCAAAGGTCACAGCTCGGGTTTTATTCCCCCACAAGACCTGCTCGCACATTGTGAGCCTCATCGTACGCGGTCCGACATACCACACATGCACAGTTACAGTCAGGCCTCATTTAAAAGGCAAACGATATCACGAAGCAAAGTCCAGCCGCCTGGCACGGGCAGCTGGCCGTGGTCCAGATCTTTCACACCAGAGCCTGCTGTTCCTGCTGCCAGAGTTCGTCCACCGCTAAACTCTGTCACTCTGCCGAGACCTCAACAGTCTGATAACACGGTTTACTTATCCTGCTTTGTCGAAATAGGTCAGGTTACAGTCAACACACATACGCGGACTACTGCACACACACACACACACACACACACACACACACACACACACCCTCGCGATCCAGGCTCACTCCAGATTAGAAGCATTGTATTCTCTCATTTTCACATATTGTACATTTATGTCTGATATACATGCAGAAATAGGTACGTAGATATGGGAAGTCTGCTTATACTCGTCTCTCGTCTCTTTAGTCCGTTTGTCATTTTCTTCAACGCTATTTCATGCTGAATGACTTATTTCCAAGAAACGTGTGAGCACATTTCTGGTCAACACAAGACTTAATGTGGTGCTTTTGCATGATTCTTTATGGAAGAAGTCCGTTTTTTATTCTATTTTATTTAAATCAACTAGTAGTCCATACAATCGTATGAGTGTTGGTCAGCTAATAATTTCCTCTGCAATCCTTAAATCAGAATAAGAAACGTTTCCCAGGTATGTTTGCAGAAATAAATGTATCTTTGTAACAAATATTTCAGTCCTGGTTGAATTAGATATCTGTAGAGTGAAAAGAAAGGAACTATGTTTAAGAGGTTAGCGGTCTGGAGCCTTAAATTACATACCAACATGCTTTTTTGTGAGTCCATAGTTTAATTTTTGTGTATATTCAATGGAGAAAAAGTGTAATACAGCATTCTTTTCTGGGAATGTCGCCTCGGACACCAGTTCGCAATACTGCAAATATATAAATATAGCAATACTTTCATCAGTCGGCCTCCTTCGGGAATAAATAGTGACTTAACAGACATTTATCTCAATTCAAATCTTGCCACATTAAAAGTAGAAAGCATGCACTACGGTGTACGAGTTGTGGCTGCAGACAATCACTCGTAGAAACAAGCCGTGAATGAAGCGGGAGCTGCCACACACACACAGACTGTAGGTGCACCATGATCGTACTGTTCAGTGACCTTTACTCCGCTCTCCCCCTATGTGCCTTCTCAGATCGCAGACACCTACTCCATCGTGTGTAAAACCCAGAAGAAGAAACCGCCGATGGAAAACAACGGATCGAAGACCCTCCCGCGCTCCTTCGGCGGAGGCTCCCGGGGCCGAGGCCGAGGCGTCCAGCAGGGCCAGGCGCGCTCCCAGGAGGAGCCCTGCTACGAGCCGGTGGGAGACAGGTCCTGGTCCGCGTGTGCGACCGCCGAGTCCGACCCGGCGTACGCCACTATCGACAGCCACCGGAAACGGGAGCAGGCGGGCACGGCCAATAACGGCACGGCTGGAGGTTCCGCCACTCTGAAGAGGAAGAAGCAGCCACCGAAGCCACCGAAGCCGCCGCAGCCGCCGCAGCTGCCGCAGGCGCCACAGCCGCCGCAGGCGCCACAGCCGCCGCAGGCGCCACAGCCGCCGCAGGCGCCACAGCCGCCGCAGCCGCCACAGCCGCCGCAGCCGCCACAACCGCCACAGCCTCCGCAGCTGCCGCAGCCGCCGCAGCCGCCGCAGCAGGAGCAGGCAGCACCTGCGCCGCCTCAGGGCTCAGGACCCCCCGCCCCGCCTGCTAGAGGCCCGCCCGGTGGGGAAAACTTCTATGAGACCATCAGCGATGTGAAACAAGGGGCCACCAGCACCACCACCATCTTCACCTTCAATGACGGGATGGAGATGTACGTCACCGGCCTGTAGCTGGCTGGCAGGCGGATCGGACTCGGGACCCACTGGAGTCATTAACAGGGACCCTCCCGTTCACCGGCCAACATGTACATAGAAACTAGGCCCCTCTGCAGACAAACATCATGAGGATCCATTTTGTGATGGCATCAGGTACAAACAGGGTCTTAATCCAGGTTCAGGCTTCCCCTTGATTGATCTGTGCTTCAGAACCAGCCTCGGCCTAATCCAGCCCAAATATGGACCAAATATGTTTCAACAAAAACAAAAAAAGAAGAGAAATCTGAAATCTTCAACCTACTGTGTCCCTGATCATAATCACCCGTTTGTGCATCATTTTCCATAATATCTTTATTTTTATATGAACACTGTACTCTCTAAAGAGTATGTGGTGTAACTCACATCCTGAGAAGAACACTTTAATATATATATATATATATATATATATATATATGTATGTATGAATTTAAAAAAAGTATGTGCATGCATTGTGCAAACACACATCTGAAAATAGTAGTAGCAAGGAACATTGTATGTATATTGGGAGTATGAGGCACACTGTAAGCTATTGTCACCCACACACACACATATACGCCTCATTGTGGAGGAGACTTATGAAATATAAGCAGATGGATGTCACAGAGATTTGCGGTACTTGGCTCTCCTTCAGCAAACATCTGAAACAGGTTCTCTGAGCGCACTGGCCTGTTGCCCGGCAGACAGCATCGCGGGGCTTTCTTCAAACAAAGGCCTTTTATTTGTCGGCCTGATTAACGCAGCAGTAAGTGAAGGCTAAAGTCCCAAATCACCATCAATGTGCCCCCGACTTATTAGCAACGATCAATAACGTGATAACTCGTGAACGTTTGCTCAATAACCTTCAATCAACAACCCACGCTCTGATTTGATAAACATCTGCAGTCATGATGACACACCTCAACGCACCCCGACGCAGATACACACATCGGCTACACGCTTAGACATAAGGGTTCCAAAACGGGTTCTTCCTGGAGGGCTGAGGTTCTACCCGGAACCCTTTGGTTCTGAAGAAGCCCCTTTTTCAAGAGAGGGGGTTTTCCAGGGTTCATTGTGAGACTAAAGGGCTCCATTAAGAAACCGTTTTCAACCAAAGAACCCCTTTTTGGGAAGTTCTCCAAAGATTCTTGAAAGCTTTGCTGTTAAAAGAGAACGCCTGCAATCCAGAACCACACCCCCCAAAAAACTGAATGTGAACCAGGATTGTTGTGGGATGTGCGCTGCACCACATCAGCCTTTAGGGTTCTATATGAAAACATTGGAATATGAACGGGTTCTCGGTAGGACCCTCTGGTCTGGTTCCAGATGAAACCCATGGAATATACAAGGGTTCTTGGTAGGGTCCCCTGGGTGGGTTCGAGATTATAACTTTGGGATATTCATGGGTTATCGGTAGAGTCCCCTAGTTGAGGTCTAGATGAAACCCTTGAAATATAAAAGGGTTATGGGTAGAACCCCATGGTTAGGTTGTAAATGAAACCCGTGGAACCCCGGGTGGGTTTAGATTAAATTCTTTGTATATACAAGGTACAATCCCCGGGAATGGTTCTAGAGGAAACCCTTGGAATATTAAAAGGTTCTCTGTAGAACCCCCTTGGTGGGTTCTTGTTCGCGCCCTTAGAAGGTGGAAATGTTCTGGATATAACTTCTAGAGTGAGTCCTGGGTGGAGCCATTACACCATGGAAGTGTTATCTTTAGAACATCTCATAGGGGGTTCGGGGTGTAACTTTTCACAGATGGTTCCAAGTGTGAACCCTTTATGTTGGGTTCTAGGTAGAACCCCAACATAAAGGGTTACAGGTGGAACTTTTATTTAAGAATTTAAGAATTTGCCCAAAGTGACAGATTTCACAATAAGGAACTTCTACTGTATTACAGGGAAGAATATGAATACGGAAGTGAAAGAGTGTCTAAAATAAGGACGCTTCAGTATGTATAAACATCTGATTTTGTGACCACGATAATTTTTGCACTGGACAGCTGCAGGGGTGTTTGCCTTAATGTGCGCGTTAACGTGCCGTAAAGGGCGTTTTCCAAGGACGGTTCTGATATGCTGTCTGGTCTCAAGTCAAAGCCAGAGCTCCCCATAGCCCGCCAGACTCAAGTCTGGAGGTTGAAATAGCAACAGAGGGCTCAAGGGAAATAGAGAGCCGGGCATAAAAGCTACCAGCGAGTGTCCTTTGGAAGGTTGCCCCGATCCGCCACCCCCACCCTCGTCTCCAGCCTCTGCACTGAGCTCCCTCACATTATGAACAATGTCTTTCCCATGTAGCTTTGGGGAACATAAAAAAAAAAAAAGAACAGAAGAAGAAACAAAACAGTAGAGGCCCAATAAAAGGCGATAAAGATGAGAGGTGATGAGCGATGCATTCGACTGGGAGATGCACAGAGAAGATGGGTAGAAAAGGTTAGCAACATAAAAAAAAAAAAATGCTACTTGTGTCAGAAAGTATGTAAAAACAAATCTTGCACTCTGTGTTTTAATGCACTGTTTTTGGTTCTTTCTTACGGACAAATACCATTTGGTTGAATAGCTCATGCCACTGCCATGAAAACAGTACGTTTATGTTGTTGGTGCAATTTATTTCCTGCTTGATCAAAAAAAAAAAAAACAAGTGCATGCTATGATATATGGAAATGAAAACAAATATTGTGGTACTTATTGATCTCTTGTTAATCTTTTCTGTTGTGCTTCTTTTTTTTTTTGCCATGTGATGCAAAGCAGCATTCAGGGTTTTTCTTCTTCTTCTTCCAAAAGCAGCAACTCGGAGGAGGAGGGGGAGGAGGGGGAGGGTGTAGGGGGGAGAACAGAGAAGCCTCTGGGAGTGTAGAGCCGAGCGCTGTTTATCCTCCGTATGGGGGGAGCGATAGAGGTGAGGAGGGAGAGGAAGAACAGCCAGCATAGAGCTGGACCAGGATCACTGCAAATGGACACGGACCCCAAAGGACCCTCCCCCATTCTCACATGTGTGTGTGTGTGCACACAGAGCAACATTAAGACGTGTGTTTCCAGTTTGAAGGGGGATGAAGCACACCTCTGCATACACTCCCTCCCTCCACCCAGCTGTGTTAATCCTCCAATAACCGTCACTGACCTCTCTTTTCTCGCCCGTGCAGGGGAGGGGCCTTTCATGTCCAGTTCTGAGGGACTCGGGGAGTGATATGAGAGGGTGGGGGGGGGGTGGGGGGGTTAGAGGGTGAAGGGTCAGGCCAACCCCAGTCTGGTATCAACAATGCACCAACAGCTCAACTACTGTCTGATATGAGAAATGGCCAACAGCTGAGACGCTCAGCGAGCTCTGCTGAGGCTTCCCGTTGACTAGTTTCTTCTTGCTCTGGCTGTCACTTTACGTGTCACATTTTCTTTTTCCTGAGAGAAAGCACTGATCTGATATATATATATATTTTGTCGAACACTGTTACAGTTGCACACTGAATCGAGACGGATGTTCACTGCACAAACAAATACAGTATGATGATGTAAATGTGTAAAGTACTCTGTTGCTGTTCTGATGTTGTTCCAATGTAACATACAGTATATTTGTTGAAGATAAAAAAAGAAAAAAGACGGTTATCACAGACACGTTGTATACTCTGTGGACGCTTTCCATGCGGATACAGATGCTGTTTGTTAATTGTCTTCTTAATTATGGGCCAATACTGCTGTGACAGCTGTAGCCAATGTTGTATGTTCTTAAAGCACAGGGTTTAGTTTAAAAATAATGAATATAATAAAGTATAGGTGTGACAGTGCAGATATGCAAAAGATTGTAATGTTTTATATTAACCTTCATAAAATATTAAAGTGAGTTTTTACTTTTCTAATAAAGTGGCACATTATAACGTGTGTTGGTGTTTGTCTTATTGCAAAGGTGTCGGAGGGATTAGCAGCTTGCACACACAAAAGAAATGTGCTTGTGGAAAATTGAGCAATAAACCAGAAGTGTCTGCGCTACGGCGGGTATTTTAGAATAGATTAGATAAAGAGGCATTCAGGTGCCTCCAACCACTGAAATACAAATAAAACAAAGGTTATTAATAACAGTTATAATAGGAGTACAGGCTTATAATAACAGCATGTTTATGAGCTGCACATTGCCAACAAGTTCTAGGTGAAGAACGTTGTTGGAAAAAAAGATGTTTCCAGTTTAGTAAATGAAAAAATGTACAGTATGAATACACCAGTTAGTGTATTTTGTACACAAGAACACCAAGAAAATAATAATACAAAAACAATGCAATGCAGTACAAAAGCAGAGTGTCTCTATTATTTTGTCCATCTTGAAATGCAAACAAGTCGGTCTCATAAAACTGAACAGTGCATCAGAATCCTCTGCATTTACTGCAGGACTATTTTCTTGGATTGCATTGTTTTGCTGCATGGTGTCCACAAAACTATTCTCTTAACTTTACGTTGTACTTTTGCATTTGTCGACAAATAAAGTGGGTTTGTAACTTGTAGGAGGAGGAAACAATCCGCTGGTGAAGTACTTTAAAACATGATCCGTTAAATCATCTTTGGTTTGCAAAAAAAAAAGAAAGAAAAAACTAAATGCGCCGTTTGCTTCTGGAGCCTGCAGGCTGTTTTTCTTCTGCTCGCCGTCCCCTCCTCCCTCCTCCCTCCTCCCTCCTCCCCTCCTCCCCTCCTTCCCCCTCCCTCCCTCGCTCGCCTCGCCTCGCAGACCGGCTCGTCAACAGCAGACACCGGCCGGTAAACTGCACGACACGCCTCCTCCTCCCCGCCCACATTAGGGGGGAAAAACCGTGAGTGACACAGTCAAACTAGCCAATCAGAGGCCGCCTCGCGGTGGAAGCGTGCCAAAGTGTAATGTTTATGTACGTAGCCGACCAATAGGAGCAGAGCAGAGGAGGCGTGGCACCCTTTTTGGAGGAAAGAGGCAAAACAACATTTTACCACCCCCCCACACCCCCTGACCGGGCGGCTTTTTGGATATCCTGGGTGGGTGGTGGTGGCAAAACTTAGACTAGAACAGGAGTTAAAGTCACTCGCGACAAAATCCCGATAAATGTCTCCAACTCCAGAAATTTGCGCTAAAACCATCTATAGGAAGCTGGTTTTCTTTCTCTAGTTCTGTCTGCAAAGAAATGGATTCCACATATATTGTGGAGCAGCAGCAGCAGCAGCAGCAGCCGTCGAGGGTCGTCGGTGCTGCGGAGTTCAGCTGCCGGACGGGCCGCTCCGTGCTCCGCGACATCCGGGTCCCCGCGGTGCAGAGCAACGGTCCCGTGCACATGTACACAAACGGGCCCGTCTTCTACAAATGCCGAATGGACGACGGCGGCTCCGTGGCGGAGGTTCGAGGCGAGAGAACCTCTCCGCGAGGCAATGGACTGGCTCCGGGGGGTCGAATCGTGTTTCACGACGTGGAGAAAGTAAGTACCGTTTATTTTAGACACGACTCCATAAGCCGGTAAAGTGAACTGTACACCCAAGTGTATTATATATAAATATGTTAAATATATATAATTATATTAAATATAAATACATAATAATATTTCACGACGTGGACAAAGTAAGTACCGTGTTTTTTTTATTTACTTTTTTTTTTTTTTTTAATGTTTACATTCGACTCCATTAGCCGGTAAAGTGAACTGTACACACAAGTTTAAACGCAGATAACATCGAGCAAAGCGGCGTCATGTCATTTAAAGTTTTGACAGCTCTCACGCGCCCGTTATTGCACTTAAACCACTTTGTTGTTGTTTAAAAAACAAAAAAAAAGTGATTTCACCAACTGCTGTCATCGAATAACGTGGTATCTAAACCGCTTTAAATGGCGGCTCATTCTGTGTGCAAAGTTTACAGAAAACAAACTACTGGCCATACCTCCTCCTCTTCCTCCTCCTCTTCCTCCTCCTCCTCTTCCTCCTCCTCCTCCTCCTCCTCCTCCTCCTTCCATAACTGTTGGGTGGAGCCACGGTGAGGGCTTCACCCGCTGCCGAACTAGTAATAACACAGTTTTTAGTACACATGTTGTCAGGTCTTTTTATGCAGCAAGGACTTTTATTTTTTGCACGAGGTTTTAACTTAAATTGTATGTTTTTTGCATTGCATTTCGCTGGAGTGTGTTTTCTTCTTGCAATGTCAATGAACTCTTGACATTAAACATGTCAGTTAATAATTGACCCTGCAACATGAAATATGTCAGTTAATAATTGACCCTGCAACATGAAATATGCACAGGTGGCAAATTGTCACACCTGCTGTTGATATGGATTAGATAACAGTTTATTCAATAATTTGTAATAATTAGTGAATGTCGGGGTGATAATGGCACAGTTGGGTAATAACAGATATTAAAGGTTTTGTAAATGAACATTTCAATTAATGTTTTTTTATTTTTAGAGCTGCAAAGGTTTTGAATAAAAGTTGATGTTATAATTCGTAATAGTAAATTATCGTCTTTCACTGGACTCATATCGTGATTAACTACTTTATATATTTTACAATAACTTCCATTTCCCCCAAAAATCTGATGTGGAATATTTTGAGGGAATCTTAAAATCTTTATTTAAATATTTATAATTTCACTTGAAGCTGTTTGTGTTTATTTTGAACTAAAGTTTCTTCATAAAATAATAATTTGTCAAGCATTTCATTCAAACAGGAGTGTGCAACAATAGGCTTCACCATGTGGTTATTCAATTCAGATTATATATTTATGGTATTACCGGAAAACATGCTATTTTATATCCACTGTGCTGTGTTTTCACTTATTTATTATACCTTTACTGTGTGATTACGTATTTATTGTACTTGTTATGATCTTGTTTTTCTACTTGTGTCTCTTGTTTGTTTGTTTGCACTATCCACTTCCCCGCTGTGGGACTAATAAAGTATTATCTTATCTCATATAATATATATTGTTATTGAGATATGAACTTACCTTTATCGTGATAGAACATTTTGACCATATCGCCCAGTCAAATGTGACGTAAATAAAAAGATCGTGAGCTTTTTAACTGTTAGGTCGGAAAAATAAAACAAGCAAAGAAATCAACGCCAATTATATTATTTTAATTTCTTTTCCCAACATTTTATAGACTCAAAACTTGCAGATTATGTATAAAACAGCTGGCAGAGTGATTGCTTATTTTTAGTATCATGTTTCGCATTTAAGCCAATTTTTACATTTTCAGTTGGGATATAACAAAGTTCACATACAAAGAAAGTCAGCTGGTCAAGATGGAAGATGTTTGTCATCAGTCATCAGCTGTTTACAGCATTACAGTTACTGACGAATAGTTGAACCCCAAAAAACACCTCCATGCTCATGAAGTCACTTCAAGATTTCTGTGATTAATCAAATTATAAATTAAAAAGAGTCGCGCAAACTCGTCTAATTCTCCAAGAGAAGATCACATGAAGCATCTGATGTATGAATTCTGACAGTCACGTGTGACTCGTTTTGTTCCAGACTGGCCTCGGAGACCACCGAGACGCGGGTTCCTCTGGGATCTTGAAGAGGACCAGTCCGACTCACTGCCCGGGCGTGAACGGGCGGGCGCCAGGCGGCTTCGTGCACTTGGACATCAGGAACCCAGGGAAACAGGCAGAGCTGGCCCACAACTTCAGGGCGCCACAGGGGCGGATCGTACCACCGACGGATCGTACCATCCCTTCCTCCCACATCCCCGTCCCCAGAAACAGGTACGGAGATGCTCCACACCCACACACCCCCTCCCCTGTATTTAGTTTCATGCACAGACCTAGACCACAGACTCGGTGCAATCTAGGAGCTAATTTGACTCAGAATCTGTGGTGGACAGACGTGTTCCTGAACTAGAATAGAAGTGGAGCTCAGCCTCTGGCTACAAACCGTACGGCGGTTTTGGGCAACGAATGGCGCGGGGTGAGCGGTCGACAGACCACATGTTTGGTGTTCCCTCCAGAAGAGTTTCGAAATGTGTCCCCGAAGAGAGTCAGAGCCAGAGAAGACGGCCAGGATTGCCCAATCGCTGGAGACGAGGAGAATAAAGAAATGAGATAGTTACAGAGTGTCGGTGTTGTTTACTGCTAAATGTAAACAGCGTATTCCTTTTGGATAATCTAAATTATGCCTTATTCCGAATGAAGCATTGTCAGATTAAAACACGTGGGATGTGCCGATAATATTCGGGGTTTTTAAAAGCCTTCGTTGGACGTGTTTACAGCAGGAATATGAGTCTCAACTGTTATTACGACACACTGTCCTGTTCAGCTCTGTGCATTGTGCTTAAAAACCAACGAGGCCATCGTTTGCAGAGCTGCATGAACAAAAGAAAAGCCCACATTTCTGGTCAGAAGAAGAAACACACCTACTTTTAAACATTATGAAGGACTTGGATATCGACAGGTTTTTTTTTTTTTAATATGTGCAAATATTGCAGTGCTGACCTCATCAAGGAGGTATTTGAAGGAATGAAAGAGGGAGGCTGTGTTCGCTCCAACAAGTCTTCCTCTGGGTACGTTAATCGGTTGCATCTAAACAGGGATATTAGTGGAATATTAATTTTCATTAGCCATGTAAACAGATTGTCTTTTTCAGATTTGTGCATGTAAATATCTTGCTTGACTGCCTCTAAGCCCCGTGCTATCCCTGCGGACCCTCGCTAGTGGATGCATCAGTGCGATGTGCTCACTGTGTGTCAGCCAGGAAGCTGTGTGTGCTACTGTGTGCTTTTTTTAATGTTTCATGTACAACGCAGTGACTTTTTTTGGCTGCCATTGTTTTGCACAGTTGTGCTGAGGAAAGTCTTCGTTAAGTCATGAAGCAGAAAGACACGCTCAAACAGACACAGGAGAAGCAGGACATGCATCCAGGGAGGAGTCTGCAGCACAGCTCCCCTCCTTCTACACATGCTGCTGGTTACTGTCTGTGTCGACACGCCGCCTGTCTGCTTACACGTTCACACAAAGCCCGGTGGCAGTACAGTAGGGCCCGAACACTGAGCAGCTCTTCTCCTACCCTGCATTAGAAACTTTTAGAAATGTTTCTATTTTTGCACAGATTGCCGGTCAACACAACAGGATTTCCGCGTGCTTGATTGTGGGCCGTGGTGTGAACGCCGCACTTCTTTCCGTCCTCATCACGTGAGCTTCCCGCGGCGCTGGTCATGTATGACAAGAGGGGAGTGTCTCTGGGGAAACACGCAAGACCGAGCATGCTTTATTCGTGACAAAACCGGGCCGCTGCTCTCGGTCCGGGTTCCTGAAAAACGTCTCTCTTCCACAGCGTGTTGAAGGCTGCCTAGCTTCACACTGCCACCACAATAACAAGCTCCGAGTCGACGCTACACAGAAAGAGGTTGCGTAACATTATGTAACCGTATGGCAGTATTAGCCGAGCCTCTGTTCGTGTTGACCTTTCTGATTAACCCCCCCCCCCCCCCCCCCCCCCGTTGTCTTCATCCTGCTCAAATCAGGCTCTCCGCTCGTCTCTGTGCCATGATTCACATTTTCATTTAAGCCATTTAAATATTTAGTCTACTTGTGACTGAATGCGTGCTGAAGTTATAATATGATTATATAGATAAAAAATGAAATACTAAAAATAAAAAAATGTTCATTATACTCAGCTTAGCGGCTTCCAAATTCACATTTCATGACAGAAGATAATTTATAATAAAAATGACAAAATAATCAAAAACAAAGAAACAAAAAAAGAAAGGGGAGGGGCTAAAGGTTTGGCTGCTGTTGTGAGGAATTCAAGCATGTTCAATAGCACCCCTAGTGGTGGATATTAAAGGTCACAGTGTGTTTACTTATAGAAGTGTTAAACCATAAAAGCATAATCATTGAATGTATTGAACTAAAAAGTATAGTCATTGGACGTATTGAACGCTGAAGGACAGAGAGGGATTTTGAGTGAGGCTTTTCAGACACTATGGAAGGAGAGGGGGCCGGACCAGAACAATGGGTCAAAGGCCAGGAGGAGCTTGTTGGACTTCAGCCAATCGTTGAGCTGATCGATGGGCGAAGGAATGTGCAATATGAGACATTTCAGAGGACTTC
Source organism: Lycodopsis pacificus (assembly GCA_028022725.1). Lineage (NCBI taxonomy): Eukaryota > Metazoa > Chordata > Actinopteri > Perciformes > Zoarcidae > Lycodopsis > Lycodopsis pacificus. Next base: position 3,571,991 of record CM051697.1, on the reverse strand, counting down.
AGATCTTCTGGGGGCACATCGGCGACACGCCAGTCGGCCGGACGGCCCGGATTGGGCCTCTGTTTCGTGGAACATATTGTCATCGGTAGTGTGATTCGGTTTGTAGCTGCTCTTGCGTTTGTGGGACAATAAATCCATTTGCTTTTAACTCCAACCGGCTGTTGTGTTTTGGAAACGGACGCCAAGCACATGGCTGCAGTGAGGGCGAGGGCTGATCCTCCCTATGTTCAAAAGTTACGGCCCTAACACTGTACACACCTCGATATAAATATACATATTAAAACAACACATATGTATTTCTATATTAAGCTCGTCCCAGCTCTGTCTGTTACCCAGATGTGTGGAGCATTCATCATGAATGCACGAGAGCAGTTTGAACTGTAGCTTCCATGTAAACAGTCACTCAGAGTGAACACTTTCACAGAGTTACATTGTTTCACTTCCTCTCTTTTTTCTTTCAAGTAATGCCTTCAATGGCAACATTGTGCCACTGTCAACAGAACCCTTTACTTTCCTTCTCTCCCCAGTATTGTGTAACAGGATTAAAGATCTTTAAAGACACCTGAGCTATAAATCTGTCGCTCACCCTCTGTGTGTATTACATCGCTCACTATATCAGTGACTTATTGTTCCTCACACATACACACACAGTGCTGTTCACACCCCGTCTTGTCAGTTTGCGAATGCTTGAAAGTAGGTCACTGTCCTTCTGACAAGCCCGGGCAGAGACCTGAAGTAGGCGTAACCAATCGACGGCTGCAGGGCTGAGGGCTTGTTTTGTGTACACACCAAACCCCCGGAAGTCACCATCGAACTGGTTCCCTCCACAAAAAGAGCCAGTGGGAGTGGATTTTGGATTATTGCAGAAACTAAGTTCTGTGGCCAACACTCGTTTATGATACTTGCACTTTTTATTCAGCCTCCGTGTCAACCTCGCCTCTCCTTGTGTGTGACTCTCTCTCTCTCCCCCTCCCTCTCCCTCTCTCTCTCTCTCTCTCTCTCGCTCTCTCTCCCCCTCCCTCTTCCCCCCTCTCTCTCTCCCCCTCTCTCTCTCTCTTGCTCTCTCTCTCCCCCTCCCTCTCTCCCACCCTCTCTCTCTCTCTCTCTCTTTTCCTCATTCTGTCTCTGATTAATTAAGTCTCTCTCCCCCTCCCTCTCTCTCTCCCTCTCTCTCTCTCTCTCTCTCTCTCTCTCGCTCTCTCTCTCTCCCCCTCCCTCTCTCTTTCTCTCTCCCCCTCTCTCTCCCTCCCTCTCTCTTTCTCTCTCCCCCTCTCTCTCCCTCCCTCTCTCTCTCTCTCTCCCCCTCTCTCTCTCTCTCCCTCTCCCTCTCTCTCTCCCCCTCCCTCTCTCTCTCTCTCTCTCTCTTTTCCTCGTTCTGTCTCTGATTAATTAAGTCTCTCTTCCCCTCTCACCCTGAAGCTGTCAATACTCATCAGGGCACTGAGGTAACAGAAGGGAGAAGGGAGGGCGCTGTGTTGTTTTGATGTGAGAAGCGTTTTCTTATCTGTCCTTGGTCAGGTACACTGTCACCACAGTAGAGTAACATGAATAGAAAACACTGAGTGTGCATAAACAAGACACCAGAGCAACCAACTGCAGTGAGGGGGGGGGGGGGGGGGCTCTGTTTTTAACATAATTACAGCCTTTCACTGCTTACAGTCACCAGGAGGGGTTAGACAGGCCCCCCCCCCCCCCCCCTCCCAAAGGAGACATTACAGCCAGTTGTCGAGTCCCCCCCCCAATCCAGTCTGGTATGTCTGACCCACATCCACACTGCTGACGTGGCACCTCAAGTGGAGCGGCCCACTTCTTCTCGGACCCTTTTAATATTTCCATATTAAAAACAACGTGTTTTCAGCATGTTAGCGTCATCAAAAACAAATTCCCTCTGAGTTTGATGCAGTAGTGTCGTCCTGTCCTTGTTTTTTTCTCCCTTTCCAGACCATAAGAGGTCAAATATTTTTACGCTGACACAGGCAACTGGTGGGGGGGGTGAAAGGTCATCCTGAATGAATGCAGTCATGTGATCGGGACGTGAGCAGACATCTGGCACGTCCGCCACAGGTCCGCCTCAGGTTGTGGGTTATGTGCTGCGTGGACAATTTACAACCGCAGAAGATGGTGTCAGACAGCTCGTCATCCCACTGCAGCGTTAAGCTCTCCTGACTCACAGGTGTGTGTGTGAAGGAGTGAGGATCTATCAGAGGAAGACATCCTTTAAGATCATGTGAAGAAGAGGGTTTCATAGACGAGGAGACTAGGAGGAATGTTTTCTCCTGCAAAACAGCCTGTTGCAAAAGTTGCGTTACGCTAGAAGTGGCTCCAACATATCACGCTGCGCGTCACATTATGAATCCTCCGATACGTCCTCGTGTCTAATAGCTTGTACACTGTACGTCGGTCCTTTGGTGTGATGCTTTAGGGACGGGGAGAGAGGAAGGAAACTGTTGCTGCACAGCTCTGGCACCGCTGCAGTAAAATGCACTGATGGACACTTGCAACAGGCCTCCTGTTCTGCCTCAGTAGCATTTGGAGACACCACAGTCAACCGTCTTTCCTCTCCCCTCAATCCATCTCTCTGTTCCTTCTACCCGACTCTTCATACCAGCCGGGCAGCTGCTCCCCCGTCTGTCCACCGGCCTCCCCCGCCTCCCCCCCCCCCCCCACCTCTCGTCTCTCAGCGTATAACCTCCCACTGCATTTCTGGCTCCTTCATACAGCTATTATCACTCCCATGACATTGTTCCCTCTCTGTCTTTGAGTCAGTGTCATGCTCATAAAAGTGCCTAAAAAGTTCCATGACAGTGAAGTCAAGCGTTTCCTATGCTGGTGTTGTTTATCAGACTGTCTCAGTGGTCACGTTGAGCTCCAGCTGTTATTTCAGTCCAAGCATTGATACCATATTGACCTTTTTCACAGCCGGCGTCATGATCACGTCACGGTGTTAGCTGGAAGCGAGACAAATTAAAAGACTTAACAGAATGAACCTCAGCTAAAGTTACGATAATGTCCTCTCGCTGTGATGTTGGGTGCCAGAATTGAATCTGGCATACGTTAGAGATGATGAACTGTGATTCGAGGCTCTGGCGAGCTACAATATCGACGAAGCGTTTCAGAGACGGAGACAAAATTACGCTAATAGTTTAGCGTAGCCTTCTGCTAACCTCCTCAGCCCTCGTGGTTGTGGCTTAATTAATAGGCAAAAATGTTAGAGGGATGAAAAGATGGCCGCTGTTGGGCAAATTTTTCTGTAACCAGTGTAGCATGAAAGCGTGGTGGAATTTACAAGCTAGCTAGCAGCTGACTGACTATTTAGCTAGCTGGCTAATTCGGCCGTGCTCTCATGCAACCCCGGTTACAGAAAATGATCCGAACAAAATGTTTGTATATATATTACGATAGCAACGTGCTTTCCTAAACTGTGCGGCCGTAGCATTAAGTTGGTTCCTTCTACTTTGTTGGCTTGTTATCGAGCTACTTTGCTAATTCCACCATGCTTTCATGTTGCACCGACAAGCCAACGATTGACTTTGGTTAGAAATATTTCGTCACTGTTTATTACGTGGAAATCACATTTTTCTTGAAGTTATAATCTCGAGGAGTTTTTCTTTAAATTAATGTCTGTTATTAAGTTTTACGAGCTGAGCGTTCGTGACGACGTTCCCCGGAAAAGGTTACAAGCGACTCACAGTGAGGGAAAAAAACAAACCCGCAATTACCGCTCATCACCACAGGTGGCGCCAAGGAGAATGACAATGGAGATCTTCAAGATTGAAGCTTTAATGTCACAGACTAGATTGATTGACTGATTAGATGATAGTACTTTCACATTATTACAGCAATAACACTAATCCCGTATTATTGCTTCTCGCCGTGATCAATCAATTGGCTCAATACAGTCGGAACGTTCTGAATGTTCTGAATGTTCCGCTTAATGCTCCATTTAGTTGACAAACGACTTCCACATCCAGATCCTTGGTGGCTGAGGAGGAAGTCTTCTTTTTGAAAGTATGAAGGAACTGTTTTCAAAATGTTTTGTGAGCCTGTAGCTCTGCACGTATAAATATCCCCCCCCCCCACACACACACACACAGTGTCTTGCGCAACTCTTATCATAAGTCATCCCAGTTTGCTGATGACAAGCAGTGAAATTCAGTCTGCAAACAGAGAGAAGTCTGGGAAACGCCCAACGCTTCAGATCGTGCAGCGCTGAGCGCGTCTACATACATTTTAATGTCTCGAATTAGTGCTCAGTTGAATATGCTTCCTCTTTCAGTTTTCTCTCTCTGTTAGGAAATACTTTCCTCATTCAGACTGTTTTATGTGCTTAATATGTTTATAATTGTGTGAGCACATGCTCGTCTCCAACCCATCGCTGTGTCAGTAACCCATGAAACACAGAGTCTACCTCACTCTGTCAGTATGTGAAAACACAACAGAAACAATCACAGTGCTGAGGTGTGTGACTCCGTCCCGAGGAGCGTCGGACGTCGTGATCTCGCCTGTGATTAAAGGATTGCCGACGAGCCTCGTCTTTTGGTTTAGTCGTGGAAGACTGCCGCGCTGAACGTCTGCCTTTTGTGTTGACGCAGTTAAGCAACGTGAGCTTTGACTATTAAACAAAAAAGAAGCCCAAAGCGCTGCACAGAATGAACGGCCGCTTCAGATCCAACACATTTCAAAGGTTCAGCCTGAATAGTCAATTATAAAACGGTCGGCTGAACCCCGGCTGCTGGACCCGGTGGGCCCAGTTCCTCATAGGAGCCCATAGAAACCCTCTACGCCCTGTGTGTGTGTGTGTGTGTGTGGACATGCACGTCCACAACAACCCCGTGTGGGCCGGGATAATGACTCATCCTCACGTCCTCCAACCAAATGAGGGCAAGACAATTAATCAAGCAGATCTACGAGTGATCACATTTGTGCCTTTTTTTTATTTGAAATCCTTTTTTCCTTTTCTCTCTCACCTACGTACACACACACACACACACACACACACACACACACACACACACACACACACACACACACACACACACACACACACACGGTACTGGTAGTGAGGTAGTCAGGTTTCACTTGACACAGATCCGCTCATGACGTCGTCCTGCTCCCACCTCCTGGACATTTGCAGCATGCGTCAACGTATTGGCTTGAACTCTGCTGAGTCAGCCTGCAATATTTACACATACGACGTCTCGATCTGCACGCACACACAATTACATACTGCGGGTGACAGATTGTAAATATCTGGTGTTCATGAGCCCACTTGGTGGAGTGATACAGAGAAGGAGAGAGGAGGAGGCTGACAGCCGTTGGCTCTATGTACACAGTGCTTGTTTTTTCACCCATTAGCTTGAACTGTAACCTTGTTCATAAAGATAAAGGTTGATTTGTTTTGTCAGCTAAATCTCGTGCGTGCTATCCGCAGGTCCTTAAAGGTGCAACAAACGGGAGTCGGAGCATTGGCGGAGCGATGTCTGCTCAGTCGTATTGAGCCGTTGAGAGGCAATAGAAATAATCCCAAATCTCTTATTCAGCACCGGTTTAAACAGACTGAGGAAAGTGGGTGAAATTCATAAATGAAGCCCAGAAAACATGTCATTTGCTGTATTTGCTTTTCCACCTCGTAAAGACGTTTTATTTGCACGGCTTTCATAGTTTAAAATGAACAAAGAGCTTAAACGAAAAGCTTAATTGGAATTGGTCCGGCATCGTTTATTTTGGTTTTAAATTGGTCTGTTAGAAATATATGAGAACGTCTTTAACCTTGTGTGTATGGTTGTGAAATAGAGTTTAAAGGCGCCTGAGGAGAGGTATCTCAGTGGAGGTACGAGGCTGTCCAAACACTCTTACAGCTGTTCCAGGGAATAGGAACTGGTCTTTCTCACTCTTCTTCCACCTTTGTTCTCATCCAAGATTGTTTCTTGTTGATGTGTTGGTATATAATAGACATGAGCTTTGTTGTTGGGATTCATGCAGAGGACGAGGCTGATCTCTGGTCTCTTGTCGAGCAGCATTTGTCTCCCTGGCTCTTGTTTGATCTGCCCAATGAATCAACACCGTGGTCTCAATTCATACGCCAGCTTGCGTTCACACTGTGTTTTGTCCGTTGTAATTACACGATGGGGGAGAAAGATGGAAGAACAAGGGCGGGGAAGACAAAGAGAGAGAGAGAGAGAGAGAGAGAGAGAGAGGAAGAGAGAGGGAAGGGAAAAGGCAACTTCAAGGATAAAACCACTAAATTTAACATGATTCGGCGTCAGCTGGTGTAGCATCTAGAGATCAGAGCTCGCTGTCCTACATTCTTCAGATTTGGAAATTGCCCGATCTAGATCGTCCGTCATAAAAAAAAAGGGCTTCATCCATATTTCAATTTTTCTTTTTTTCGATTCATCACTACATGCTCTGTTTGCGATCAGTCATGTGACATCCACATGAAGAAATCACTCGGTAACGTGTTCCCTAAAGAGTGAATCCATGCCTTTTCTACTGGTGGTCTTATTTTGGATCTACCGTGGCCCCTTCTGTCTTAAGTTTAACACCGTAGAACTGTCTTCTTTTGTATTTTTCTATAAAGTAATCGTTAAAGTCCTATTAATATATGGCTTGTCTTATACGACATGGTCCTTTTAAAGCTGTGATTAAGAACAAAGAGGTTAAACAGAGAGTATACGAGTATAAGGGGAGCAGGGAGGGTTACACATTATGTTTCACTGAGCAGCTGTTTCTATCTCTGGTTTCACTTCTGCTCCTTTTACATTTGACCAGGTTTACTACTGGATGTTGACGCACCGAAAAGGGCCTTACGGTGGCAACCGAGTACGTGCATGTCTGCATGCCTGGTGTGTGTGTCTGTGTCTGTGTCTGTGTGTGTGTGAATGAATGAGGTGTAGTGGTATGTTGGTATTCCTGAAGCTGGATCCGTCATAAGCCTCGGTAGCTTAGCACGAGGCTGCTGTCCGCTGTCCAACTAATACGTGAGTCAACCTTTAAACCTGCTTGACTAACTGCTGCCGCCCTAATTAGCTGCTTTCTACCTGCTGATGTTTAAGATGACTTAAGATCGGAGACTTTGTACCACTAAGTTCCACTGTTCACTCGTGAAAAAGAAAAGAAAAAGAGACCCGAAGCTCCGCCCCCACTGCTGCACAGAGATCTCGTCGCTTGTTTACTCAAAGCGTATTAATACAGAGAGTGTCACGTGTCCGAATTGCACCAAATTCAAACAAAGCTCTCAGAGGGACTCCAAGCAACACGCCCACCATGAAGTAGATCAGACGGGCGGTTCGAATAGACGGACAGAGAGAGATTCCTTGCGTTGTAGTTTGATCCCTGAGTCAGCATTTGTGTGAAGAGACTTGGCCGTAGAGGGACCTGAACAGTGAGACAGAAAAACACTCGAGTCACTCGCGGCATGACTTCCCCGGGGCCGGGCTGCTCGCTGTGTCTGGCAGGCTCTCCCAGCTGTCTGTTTGTCTCTTCAGGAGAAGGAGATCGGACCATCGCCCCGGCGTTTGGCCTAGTTTGACGAGTCACAGGGAGACCGATCGCTTCCAAGCCCGTGTTTGTGAAGCTCTGCCATTTCAACATGTCTGTAAACAGTCAGAACACACCATCAGTCGAGGGTTTACATCCCCTCAGATGCCTCATGGAGGCTCATCATCTACCTGCTGTTTCCATAATGAGCTCTAATTGCCTCCATTTGTCTTGGTAACGACCCGTCGTCATTTGCTTATTCCACAGAGTGTCACAGCCTTCTCCTGTAGGAGGTTGAAACACTGACAATTTGGAAAGAGGTGAGCGGCTTTCGCTGGCACAGAGCCAGAAAGTCCACCGGGAGACTTGCATTTTTAACGATGTGGTTTTTGCCTCTTTTTTGTTGCTATAATAGTCAGCATCCAGTATAGTCTGATCGTGTGGATTTTGGTGGTCCCTGTTGACGAAAGTGGTGGTGTTTCCGAGCACCAGAGTCCATTTAGAAAACCTCTCATGTTACTGCAGCAGGGTCTGACAGTCTGACCCCTCTCAGTCCTGGTCCTGGGTCTCCCGTGCCTCCCTTCCCTCCAGCGGGTCCATCAATACGTCCTGGGTCTCCAGCAGCGTGGTGTCGGTGTTGGCTCCCAGAGAGGAGAAGCTCTGCTCCTGAAGGAGGAGGAGGAGGAGGAGGAGGAGGAGGAGGAGGAGGAGGAGGAGACGCTGCTGCTGCCGGGAGCTGAGCTCTCCTTCTCCCTCCAGAGCAGGTCCAGGGTCTGTCTACGGTGGACCGGTCTCTGCTGGAGGATCTGGGTCTGTCCATGGTGGACCGGTCTCTGCTGGAGGATCTGGGTCCGTCCACGGTGGACCGGTCTCTGCTGGAGGATCTGGGTCTGTCCATGGTGGACCGGTCTCTGCTGGAGGATCTGGGTCCGTCCACGGTGGACCGGTCTCTGCTGGAGGATCTGGGTCTCTCCACGGTGGACCGGACTCTGCTGGAGGATCTGGTCTGTCTACGGTGGACCGGTCTCTGCTGGAGGATCTGGGTCTGTCCCCGGTGGACCGGTCTCGGCTGGAGGATCTGGGTCTGTCCATGGTGGACCGGTCTCTGCTGGAGGACCTGGGTCTCTCCACAGTGGACCGGTCTCTGCTGGAGGATCTGGGTCTGTCTACGGTGGACCGGTCTCTGCTGGAGGATCTGGGTCCGTCCACGGTGGACCGGTCTCTGCTGGAGGATCTGGGTCTGTCCACGGTGGACCGGTCTCGGCTGTAGGATCTGGGTCTGCCCACGGTGGACCGGTCTCAGCTGGAGGATCTGGAGTCTGAGCTGAAGGAGGTTCTGGTGAACCTGCATGAGTCCATCTGGTTTCACCAGAATCCGACCCGGTGGCACCGATGACGAGCATCAAGAATAACTCTATAGAAACAGACCATCTTCTCTCTGATGGTCTCTTTACTGATGCAGGTCTGATAGAGGATCAGGACTACACTGAGTCTGGTTCAGAACCAGTTAAAGGTTCCTCACAATAAGGACTCGGCCCATCATGATATCATAGACCATGTGAACTTCTCCCTGTGATGTTAACGATAAACTGTGTAACTGAATCTAACGGCTCCAAAGAAGATGAATTTGCATGTATATTGTCTTTTTTAGAAGCGATAGCGATCCGTTTATTATACTGGTCGGAGCAGATATGTGGCTTCGTGGGAGAAAGTAGAGCCGGGTGGTTTTTGGAACAGCGTTGGTTTGCTTTCGCTTTAAACACAGGAAACCGAGCGAAGGCCTGCTCTGGCTTGTGAAGGCAGGAGGGCAAATGTGAAGAGCCGGAGTGGGAAGTGAAGAATGAGGAACGAAATAAGAGCACGAGCGAGAGAACCAGAACCGGCCGCTCCGTTGAGGGCTCTCGTCTATTTTAATCCGAGTTTCAAGACATCTTGTGATTTGTTTCTGCAGTTTAACTTCTGAAAGTCTGTGTTGACGAGAGGCAGAATGAACTTTTCCTACTCGATTTGATCCGAAGGCTCAGGAGACGACGTGTCTTCATGATTCCAGTGCTTCTGGATTATTTAGATCATATGAAAGTATGATTTTAAAACAGATGTCGTCCGGGAATAAAAGGGTTTTTCAGGCCGACTTCTCTAACTCGCCGCATCAACTCGTGACTCAAATGGAAAAGGACAGGCGTTGTGATAAGGACGCAGTGTTTTCAGGCAGAAGGGCTTATCCTGTTTGCTGTCCTCAGTAGAGGAGGGGAGAAAAGAAGAAAGAGAGAATCGAAGGCCTCTGTTCAGGAGAGGCTGCCCGGCATTCCCCCAGCAACAGCGCTGTTATTGGAGAGGACTGACAGAAGTTGCTATAGCTACAAGTTAATCTGGTTGTGCAGCCTGAAGTGACAGCGGGGTAATAAAGTAAGCTCCTGCTGGTGCAGTTGTCAGCCGTGAAGTCAGACTCGTGTTTGCATCAGCAGAACTTTGAAATAACAAATAACAGACCAAATCTACCGATGTATTTATATTCAACATCTTTTCTGAATCTGTCCGAGCATCTCCTGTAATTTGGCAAACACACAATCCACCAAAGAGCACTTGTTGAATTATTATAGGTAGGTAGGCAGGCAGGCAGGTAGGCAGGCAGGTAGGCAGGCAGGTAGGCAGGTAGGTAGGCAGGTAGGTAGCTAGGCAGGCAGGTAGGTAGGTAGGTAGGTAGGCAGGTAGGTAGGTAGGTAGGCAGGCAGGCAGGTAGGCAGGCAGGTAGGCAGGCAGGCAGGCAGGTAGGCAGGCAGGTAGGCAGGTAGGTAGGTAGGTAGGCAGGTAGGCAGGTAGGTAGGCAGGTAGGTAGCTAGGCAGGTAGGTAGGTAGGTAGGTAGGCAGGTAGGTAGCTAGGCAGGTAGGCAGGCAGGCAGGTAGGTAGGCAGGTAGGCAGGTAGGCAGGTAGGTAGGCAGGCAGGCAGGTAGGCAGGCAGGTAGGCAGGTAGGTAGCTAGGCAGGTAGGCAGGCAGGTAGGTAGGTAGGCAGGTAGGCAGGCAGGCAGGCAGGTAGGCAGGCAGGCAGGCAGGTAGGTAGCTAGGCAGGCAGGTAGGTAGGTAGGTAGGTAGGTAGGCAGGTAGGTAGGTAGGTAGGCAGGCAGGTAGGTAGGTAGGTAGGTAGGTAGGTAGGTAGGCAGGTAGGTAGGTAGGTAGGTAGGCAGGTAGGTAGATAGGTAGATAGATAGATAGATAGATAGATAGATAGATACTTTATTCATCCCCAGGGGGAAACTGTGTTCCTCAGTGACAGACTCTCCACAAACACCCCTTTGACACAGTTGCCGTGGTGTCTTCCTGATTTCAGCAGCTTCTCACAGAACGTCGTCTGAATTTATTTTCATTTTGTGGGTTTTTTTGTTTTGGAAACCTCCCGCGGTCTCCTGCGCTGCAGTACCACTCTCCGCCTGAATGTAGCTGCTGCTTCGGTGGGGGCGCTGTTTTATGAAAAGAATGTGGCTGTAAATGTTAAATATCAAAGAATAGACATCAACTCAAGCATAGGGGACATCAGTTTGTACATTTATTTTATTTATATACATATGTTTAATTGATCATTTTAAGTTCCATGTTCTGCCATCTGATATTCCATAACTTTTCCGTTGCATCGTTTCAGTGTCGTCATCGAGATATTAAGCTCTATTATAAGCTAAGAGGTGCAACTTATCTTGACGTGTTGAAGGGTTTTCTGGGGCTTGCCTGTGTGTGTGCGCACCTATCTCTGATCTATTATCCCCGTCACACCGACGGTGTTTGCCAGCTGACTGACCTGTGTGGTGAAGACCTAATACATGCTCGTGTCCGGCTGTTTGCGTGCGTGTCGGGCAGCGCGTCACGGTCTGCTCTGTCGTCAGCCAGTTAATTGCTTGTGCTGTGTCAAAGAAAGGAGCATCACACGCTCTGAACCTGACTCTTTAGTCCTGTTCACTGTACTGCACGTGTACAGTTAATGTGGAATCCGCGTGTTAGTAGTTGAATGAATGAATGAAATTTTATTTATAGAGCGCTTTTCACAGACATGACATCACAAAGTGCTTAACAGCAGAACTTTAAAAAACATAAAAAACCACAATGTGACCCTAGGGTCAATAAATGACATACACAGAATAAAATAAAATAAAAAATAAAAATAAGACAATAAAAATTAAAACATATTTTAAGAGCAGGTCTAGGACATGGGTTTTTACTCAAACGCCAGCCTAAAAAGGTGGGTTTTGAGCTGTTTTTAAAAGTATCCACAGTATCTGCGAGGCGTAGAGCTGCAGGCAGAGCATTCCAGAGCCTCGGGGCCACTGCCTCAAAGGCTCGGTGTCTCAAATCGTGTGCGTGGGACTGACAGAAGACCCAGTTGAGCCGATGTAATGCAGACGTGGGGAGTCAGACACCACAGACGGAGCCGCGTCTCTCGCTGTGTGTCGATCCTCCATTATCTCCCCAGAACAAAGCTCGTGGATGTTTTGCGCGTGGCCCCTGAGGCCGCAGATTGCATCCGAGGATCAAGCGACAGAAAGAGAGTGCTTTTTTTTGTCCCGGGACTGAATGACCGATCACAGCCCACATTAAAGTAGACCCGGCTCCTGTCTGACAGAGCCTGGGCACTTAAGAGAAGGGGAAACATGTGTGTGGACTTCTTACGCCACTTCTGTGTGTGGCGTCTTTCTAAATACGCATTTTCAGTCTTATAATTCAACAAATACATCTTTCTAGACGTGCAAAATTATCTTTTGTTGCACAATTCATATAATTATTTCTCTCGCTGTTGACTATCGTACATGTGTTTTCTCTGTAATAAGGTCCCGGTGGTGGTGCACCAGAAAGGGGCGGGACTTCATCTTTCTACATCAATATATTTGTATTTATTGTGTATTTACATGACATGTATTTGTACAATAATAATACACAAGTACAAAACGAGCGATCGGGACAGAAGGGGTGGGGGGGGGGGGGGTCACACAGCTGTGAACACATGTGTGTGTGTGTGTGTGTGTGGGGGGGGTTTGACTGCTTTCAGCCAATCACGACCTTCTGCCTGCAGAGCGAGCAGCGACGTGAGAGAGGGACGGGGGAGATGATGTAATGCAGTGGTGTCGGGGGGGGAATGGCTGTTCTATTAATAGCAGATATGGACGAGGCAGCAGACGATCACCGGCCTGGTCGCTGCGGATCAACTCGGTTGTCGCTACGTCACCTCATTACTCAGGAAGAACCAGTTTGACGCCATCATGCCATTCTCTGCATTGTTTATGTATTTGAACACAAGCTCATCTACGTAAACGGTGCGCAGCCTTTACAGCCTCGATCCCTTGAGCCTTAAAACAATGTCTGTTTAACAACGCTGCTGTTATTCACACACCTTTCTCTGTCGGCCCTCCTCACATTCTCTCCCTCCATGTGTGTGTGTGTGTGTGTGTGTGTGAGGATGAGCGACGTGCACATATGTGTTTCTTTAGAGATTAATAAATGAAAAGCTTTGCCAGAGGAAAACGTTGCGTCATGACTGGAAACATTGCTTTTTTTGGTGTCGGTATCTCCGTCTCTGGGAGCATTTGTTTGTTTTTTCCAGAGAGAGATAAAAAAAATCAACTCGCTCAGCGTTCTCTGAACGTGTCGTCCTATCACGACTCGTTTTGTCGACGCGTGTTTTGAGTTTTTCCGACTGTTTCCGACTGCCGCGGTCATATGCCAGTCTTCATGCCAGTCTGAGGCAAACACAGCTGCGTTCTTTCTCTCCAGAGATTGTTGTTGGCGGCGCTCAAACCCTCAGCGAAAAACACACACTGAACCCTGCACAGCTCTGAATCACCGCGATTCAAACCGGACATGCCTTGTGGTCAGCCGACTACAAAACAATGAAATCCGCTGATTCTGCCCCCCCGGTCCACGCGCTCTTCCTCTTTTTCTCTTGACCTTCTGAAGCTGCTTTCTTCCAAGCAGTCTGTGTGACACACACACACACACACACACACACACACACACACACTTTATTTTTCTTGGTAAACAAGATAGACCTCCATAGTGTGTTGTTATATTGGTCTTTTGAGAATGGAACAATCACTCTCTGTTAGACTTGGTTGTTGCAAAAGGTCCACAGACAGCAACAGCTCTGTGTAAGGGGGGGGGGGGGGGGGGGTCCAGTTCTGGTAAACTGGGTCTTGGTTGTGCCAAACAGCTGGGGAGGGAGACTGATTACATACGGTTAGGCAGAATAACGAAAGAGATGAAAAATACACGTTCAATATGTCAAGTTTTTAGCCGTGCGTGTGTGTGTGTGTGTGTGTGTGTGTGTGTGTGTGTGTGTGTGTGTGTGTGTGTCTGTTTGCATCGTTATTGTGTGTTTGCTGGCAGTTGGCCCGGACCTTAAGTGGGCTTGTAATGTGCGCTATGAACCAGGCGGGATCCTGGGGATTTGTACTGGTAACTAGAGCAGAGGTCAGATGTGTTAAATATAGTCGTCTCCCCAACAACAGCAGAGAGCCCACCGTCATACTGGACGTGTGTGCGTGTGTGCGTGTGTGCGTGTGTGCGTGTGTGTGTGCGCGTGCGTGTGTGTGTGCGTGTGTGTGCGTGCGTGTGCGTGCGCGTGTGTGTGTGCATCATATCACCATCTGCAGTATCAAAGCCCAAATGTCCCCTTCGGACATGACGGTGTGAAAATCTACACTGTTGGACGTTTTCCGTCGAACTAATTGATGAGTTCACCTTTAACATGATCATCGTCTGAAGCATGAAAATAAGAAATAATATTTTATTTCTGTGGTCTGAACCTTTCAGTCTCCTCGTGTGTTTTTTGGATACGCCACATCAATGAATCTTTTTCAAGAAACTTCAAAGCCTTTAACTTTTGTTTTTAATCCTCTGCCAGTTATTTATAGATCGTTTTTGTCCTCATTCGCTCTGTTGTTTGTAAAACACAAAAATGTAATTGGCATCGAACTTATCAGGAAAACTTAAACCAATAAAGGCAATATAAATATAAATATAAACTAATGGTGCTTTTTCAAACCATGAAACCATGAAACCGACTCCGGTCCGTTAGCTGTTAGTGCGGCTCGTTGCTGGTGTGAAAGCAAAGGAATGTGTGACTTTAGCATGATTTTCTGAAGCTCAACTAACGAATAAATCCATCTGTGTATCGTGAACTCTGTTCAGCAAGCGACCTCATCGATCTGTATTCATGGTCGTGCATGTAAATCAACACGTATGCACGTCTCTTCTCTTCCTGTACAGTCCTGTCTCTACCTTTATCCATCACAACAGGCCAGCAATTAGCGTTCTACTAATCTTTATAAGCTGGTATTTCTCAGTGAGCTTTGCGAAAATGATTTGAAAGGAATCTGATTTCCCCCCCACGTGGGTCCTGAACAGGAACTAAAATGCAACAACGCATCTTGAAGCGAACCAACCGAACCCGTCTACAGGTGTGATTCTGTCACCTCGGCTGGAACGACGGTCATCTACAGGGCTTCACACACACACACACACAGATACACACACGCTTGGCCTCTTCCTCTCCTCTTTTTCTTCACTCCGAGCTTGTTGTTGCAACTTGTGTGTTGGCTGAAAGCCGTAGTCTCTCCCTCCCGCCCTCTCTATGTGCCTGGGCCTGGCTTGTTGACTTTAGCCGGCCCATGTGCTGAGCCGCTGCCAGAGGGGATGGTTCTTGGCTCAACCAAGAACCAATAGAAGTTGAGGGAGGGAGGAAGGTAAGAGGGAGCGTTTTGTGTGTGTGTGTGTGTGTGTGTTTGTGCGTGGGCGTGAGAGAGAATGAGTCTATTATTTTGTTATTGCACGCTCCAATCCGAGGCATCGACGCACACACACACACACACACGCACACACACACACACACACGCGCAGGTACAGTAAATGTACCTGGCTCATAAAAACACACGTCTGTCAGTGACGGAGTATGAATGGTGTCACTGCTTTACATGAAATACCTCAGTGTGTGTGTGTGTGTGTGTGTGTGTTCATCCGTGGAGGGTGGCATCATTCAATGTACTGCACGCTCTAAACGCACCGTGGTTGGACTGAAAGGCTCCTGTAAACAAAACACACACACACACACACACACAGCCCGCCATGGTTGACAGCGATCTCTTCCCTTTCTGGGCTCTAAACAGAGGCCCGACTTGCTCCAGAAGAAAGCCTCTCGTAATAAAGACAGATTCACTGATGCGTCGGTGCACTTTTAATGGCTCCGTGTTTGTTTCAGAGAAGTTGGATCACCGTTGGGAGAGTCTGCAGGCTCTGTTGTCCTCGCGTGCTGGTTTTATGATGGCAGAATGTGGCGGCCATCTGCTCCTACCGTGGTGTAAACATTCGTATCAAAGTCAGAGTGATGGCGGCAGAAGATTACGGCTCCACCGTCGTCAGCATGAGTAACAGTCAACCGGCAATTCCCCCCCCCCAGGTTAAAAACACACAGTTTCTTATTGCTTAACACGCACGAACACAGACGCACACAACAACTCGCACCAGATGTAGTGAAACTGCGGTGGATTGTTGTGTTTCTGCCGGGAAACAGGAAGGAAAATGTCAGGAAATCAGAGTGGGTGTGTGTATGAGGAGGGGTACTAAGGGTGATAATGGGGTCGTGTGTGTGTGTGTGTGTGTGTGTGTGTGTGCGTGTGACAGAGGGAAAAGGGATATCACAGTTTGGATCATCTCTGGTATCTAGTGGTCCCCTCAGGGGGCGACAGGATTCGTCAGCTATGAGTTTTTTTCAAAATAAGATTGGCACATCTGTAACTAAAATCATAATAACACACTCACTGGATAATCGAGACGAAAAGAAACGAAATAAGATGTCATTTCTGTTCTCACTCAAAGCCAGTTGAGAGCCGTTATTTGTGCACAGTGTCAGATAAAGATCAGTATTGTATTATAGGGTTTGTAGAATTAGATTTCATTGTTTGGCTGCGTGGGATTGTTTTCCGACTCGTGTGATCCAAAAAATGTGCAATAACTCCAGAGCGCTGTGAAGTCCAGCAGAGTATTTAACAAGACGGCGTCTCTGTTTGTGTTGACGTGGCTGACGAGTTACACTCAATAAAGGAAGTTGATTTAATGAAAACAATTATGATTTTGTTTGTTTGTTTTTTAGATACAATTATGGACACACACACTATCACACACACGCACACACACACACACACACACACACACACACACACACACACACAGACACCAAAAACAGTCTTGCATCACTGTCAGTGGTTTGCTATCAGTACACTTTTTGACATCACCAGCAGGCAAAATAGTCAATTTGTTTAATGTTGTCCATGTCTGCAACAATTTATTTTTTTAAAACAGCAAAATGTTATTAAGGACGAGGCCCATAAATCAAGTGAGTCCCTGCTCCGCCCCGTTCAGCGCTGAAAACAAGACTAATGACTGAAACAGGACACGGCTAATCTCGTTATCTCTTTATCTCTCATCCAGGCTGTGTTTGTGCATGTGTGTGCGTGCATGTGTGTGTGCATGTGTGTGTGCATGTGTGTGTGCATGTGTGTGCGTGCATGTGTGTGCATGTGTGTGTGGTGCATGTTTACCCGCCTCTCCTCTGGCAATGTTGTAGCTGTGCCGTGGATATTATTCTTCAGCTTACATTGATTCTCTCATGTTGGTATTTATTATATGTTGTATTGTTTTGCCGACTGCCTGCCTTGTATTGAAAACACACACACACACACACACGCACACACACACACACACACACACACACACACACACACACACACACACACACACACACACACACTCATAATCTGGGGAGTAAAACCAGCAGCTTTTTGTGCGCGGACATCGCCGCGTCGTGTTCAGATTCCTTCGTGTCTGTTGCATTCCTCTGAGATGTGTTTGCTTCCTGTCCGGCACATTCTCACCAGCGTGGGAGCTGAAAAGCTTTCTCCTTGTGTCTGCAAAATGAAGTCACTTCAGCGAGTGGGCGTGTGTGCAGGTACACGCACGCATTCTAAAATTACAGCATACTTATGCTGGTGTTTTGGACTCCGGAGTGAAGTTTTAGTGCGTCGAGTACGTGCGTGTGTGTGTTCGTGCGTGTGTGTGCGTGTGTGTGTGTGTGTGTGTGTGCGCTCTGAGACTCCGAGTGGAGCTCTGCCAGGACTGAGGGCTTGGCTGAGAGAATGCCTCAAACCAGTTTACTCTGGTTGTGTAGTGGAGAAGTCTGGGGGCGGGACAGCGACCTCTTAAAGCTGCAGACCATGTGGATCTGTGTGTGTGTGTGTGTGTTTTGTTTTTGCATCTGTGTTCATGTGTGTGTGTGTGTTCATATGTTAACATTTCACAGCATTTGGATTTGCATGTTTTTATTGCACAAAGATGCACGTTCACCTCACTGTATCGGCCCGGACGGCTCGCTCTCTTTTGGATTTCCGATCTTTTTTTCGTGCGCGTGAAAGTGTGTGGGTGAGATCTCGGCCCTGCCTTAAATATGTTTCCCTGCATTTTGCTTTCAAGGACAGCAGGATGGGAGATGAAGAGAATAAGTGTGCGAGGAGCAGAGAACTGGATTTGCTTTAATGCAGGACGACACAAATTACTGTTGTTGTTTTGTCACGTATTTTTTTATTTATTGGCCAAAGCACATCCTTACTGTGCATGTGCACGTGTTTGTAAATGTGCACTGTGTGTGTGAGCGTGCTGCAGTATGAATAAGGTTTAGGCTGAGGTTGGACCGCTCAGTAGGGGGTGTACTGGACAGGAAGGGAGGAACAGGCTCTCTAAGCCAGGTTACTGTGCAGAAAACACACACCATAAAACCCCTTTCACTCTCGAGGCTTTCCATTACATCCTCATGTACACACACACACACACACACACACACACATTTACCCAAGACTTACTGTACATATAGTCATGTATTCTCTTGTGTTGGATTTGTTTGCTGCAGGGCTCCAACACCAACTTCCTGAGTTGCTTGCACCAACACATTTATTTCTCTTCTTTTTTTCCGGTGGTGGAAAGTAAAAAACATACACAAGATGGAAAGTGAAGTCGTGTCTGCGGGGTTATCAGGTGTGAGAACAATGTTGGTCAATTTATTAACACTATTAAAAACCTTTTTTGTCTCTTTATGTCGCAGTCTGCAGCGTCCAAAATGTCGTCTAACTTCACTGCTGATGTTTTTGGGGACTTCAGAGATTTGTAGTTTCCTCTGGGGGACAAGATGTTTTCTTTCCACAAATCATTTTCCATTACTCAGTCCAAACAACAAACTGTTTTGCAAAGTGTCGCTGGAGTTTGTTCAAACACATCAATGAGTTCCAGCTTGAAGTGTGGAGACGAGCCGTGTTGACCTGATGTACTTGTGTGTGTGTGTGTGTGTGTTTTGCAGGAAGCCCTCAGGTCATGCTGATAAAGAGGTGATGGCTGCCACCGTCCTGACCTCGCTGTCCACTTCCCCTTTGGTGCTCCACCCGTCCTCCGCACCCACAGGTAACATCCCTGCCGGCTGCATTCGACCTCCAGCACACCTGCATGACACACACTCGCGACTCTCACGGTTTGGATCGTATCGCGGTTTAGAGTCACGGATGGAATCGGCACAAAAGAAAAAAAAGGCAGCAAATATAACTTTTAGAGTGTGCTGCCCGTACCAATTACACCTTTAGCGTTCTGTTGTTTTGTGTTGTTGTAGCAGCTGGTATCAAAGGCTTCAGGCTATTCCCTGTTTTCACCACCGTTCCGAAAATCATTTCCACTGCTCTGAATTCAGTGTAAAACATCAGATATTCTAAATGTTACCTTTTTACTTCCTTGTTATAGTCATCTGGTTATTTACATAAAGACACACAAGTCAAACTATTTGGTTGTGTAAGGTTGTATTTTTACGGATTAAAATAAATCTTTATAATTAGTAAAAATAATTACTAATTAGTTATAATTATGTATTATGATCTGCTTAGAGTTAGTGTTGGGAAGTTAAATATGACATAATTCATCTCTAATATCTACTTTATGTTGCTGTGAGAGCATCTCCTTCAAACAACTGGCTTTATTCATGATGACGTTATAATTCACCTGTCTCAAATATAAATACTTTTTTCCGAACAGAGCCTGAACGCATCATAATGTAACTGAGTGGAACCTCCGTCCGTTAGCTGTTAGCTGCGGTGCTGCTAACGGTAGCTAGCAGCGCTACAGCAGCTGATCTTACCGTCATCGCGGATCGCTGACTAGAAAGCATCAACGCAGATCTCCCGGTCACATATTGTGACCGACTATAGTGATCGTCAGTGCAACTTTATGTCACACTATTGTAGCATGTCTCATGTTTGTCGTTTTGGTGTTGAAGATATGTCCCTTGAGGGTTGCCGTAGAGAAGGGGCAACTCCCGCCTCCGGTCGAAGGGGGGAAACACAAATAAAGAGAGTAGCCGTGGGCTGAACAAGATGTCTGGTGTCCTGACTCCACTTATTACTAGTTGATAAGTGCCCTCATGCACGAACCCGAGACGCCCGGTCACACTATGATGCTTTTACTGTGTTATGAATCACATGTTGTCTCACAGTATTATCAGCAGTAGGCCCTTACGTTCGTATTACTTTCACCAAAGCCCAGCACTGGCTGCCAGTTCATCCGTGACCCGAGCGCCACCGCTCCTTTTCGCTGTTTCTAGCGTCGCCATACCAACCCTGCCAGACAGTCAAAGTCCTGTCTGACTTGTATCACTTTATTGAGTCAGCAGTAAACCAAGGCGACTGTTATTGCTCTCAGCGAGGCACCGCAAAGCGCTTTATATCTCATATCGCCTCCCATTTGAAATACATCTAAAGCAATGTGAGTCTTCATCGTAGATGTCGGCATCGTTTGATCCGTTGTCGGAGGACGTCGTGGGTTCGCGAGGAGCTAATCTCGATTAGAAAGCTTTCTCCACACAAAGTGCTGCAGAGAGAGGATGTTGGTTCGCATCTTTGACTCATCGCGGGTTGTTCAAGGCTTTTTGAATATGTCTCTGCAGGTTCGGAGTTTGGGTGAAGTCTGTGCACAATATTCCGCACACACAAATTGATTTATGTTGCGTATTAACTGGGATTCAGCTCCTTACATTCCTATAGCAAATATATGTCAATTCCCAACATACATGATGTTGAGCTTTGCTCCATGTTGGGGTTTAGGTTTGGTCTTTATTTGACCATGTTTTGCCACAGTGACAGTCAGATTATCCAGTCTTTGAGCTGGAGCATCATTGGATCGGTCAAAAGGCCAAAGGGCAAAGAAGAGGTTCGAGACGTAGAGGAATAATATAGAACCTCGTCCAGGAAATTAAAGCTGCGTTGGGCTTAATAGGCAGAGTTCAGTATAGCTAAATGAAAAAATGTCAGGAAAGTAGAGAATAGACTGTATGAAAGACATTAAAGATATTAGAATGTGTGCATTAAAGAGGCTCTCGTGGTTTAAGGCTTTTGAGAGGTTTTACGTTTCCATTAGGGAGTTAGGATTCGGGTCAGGATTGTTATGCACACTGTCATTGTTTTTAATTCAGAGGAGATAAAGTTTATGTTTGGGGAGTTTTTGAGGCAGCGGTGTTATATTACGGCCGGGAAACTCCACTAAAAACACGACTCTACCAATTTTCACTCTATTGGTAATGTATGGGAACATATCTTAAGAATGAAATATAGCTTTTTTTAACACAGAAGTGTTTATTGGCTCCATATGAGACTGAGCATGAGGTTTAGACCGACATGTGTTTTAGGAAACTGTAAATGTAATATAATTCATTCAGCGCTGGTAGTAACAGACATACTGACCTTTTGAGTTGTGACTGAACTGTATTGCAGAGCAGCCTTGGTCCCAGCATAACCCTCTTTAACATATTTACTGTGGTTTTATTATTTCATATTTCTCCTATCACCACAGCCAAAACGAGAAATTCGCACTTAAAAGAAATTCACATTTCTGAAGAAACCGAAAGCCGACATAACCGTTGCCATCTTAACCCACGTGAAGAAAGAGTTTACAAACTGTACAGAAGACACAGCGCGCCTCATCTATTCAATTCAATTCAATTTATTTCGTGTGGCCCAAAATCACAAATTAGCCTCAGAGGGCTTTACAATCTGTGCAGCAGACGACGTTCTCTGTCCTCGGACCCTCGCATCCTAAAAGGAAAAACCTGTACAGTAAATAACTAAGAAAGAAACAGAGGAGACCTCTCCCACAAATGTCCAGAAGAGCAAGAGATTTGATGAACAACATCTAGAGATTCCTTGGCCGAACGTAACTCACGCTCACACTTCTCCAGATATGAAACCTCCTCTTTTTGTGTCTGAAGTTAACGGTGTGCATTCTGTGAACTGCAGTCCCAGAGCCGGCCAGCAGGGCTTGGAAAGAGGTGCTGTCGGCCAGCTACAGCAGCTCGACCAGCGGCAACTGGAGCTGGGACGCCAGCGACCAATCGGTGCCCTCCACGCCGTCCCCGCCTCTCTCCAACGACGCCAACAAGAACTTCCTGCTCTCGTCCCAGGGCGACGAGGTCATCGAGGATGTGGCGGAGAACACGCACTTCATGTTCGAGGACCCGATACCGAGGAAGCGAAAGGTAAAGATGGACGTTGTCCGTATGTTACGTGCTCGTTCTGTACGGCAGTGATGCAGATGAAAGGTTTGGGCTCAATGATTAATTATGACTCCTGAACAGCAGGAGGGCTTTTATTGTGAAGTAATTAGGAAGTGCTTGTTTGTGACGAAGCAGATGAGCAGATCAGAAAACACATCTGCATCTTATTCAACACAAACACCTGCACTAAGACTAAGTCTACACGTATACAGATGTTTTGGCCTCTTGTCAATAAGGCAAACAGATGTTTAGATCACTACAACGCATATCTTTGAAAACGCCGACTAGAGGGTAGATGTTTAGGTATCTGTGCGCACTATCTGGTTACTTCTTGGGCTTTCATCGCCTTATTTTGTAAAGTGAGGCTAAGTGGCGACTCCACTTCGTCATCGGTCCACATATGAGTCACTTTTCGCCATTCTTGCCATCGCACCAAATATCAAAATTGTAAGAATAAATAAATGAGAGTTAACAGTTTGTTTCCACTGGCAAAGGACAATAAGCTCACTGAGCGTGCTCAGGATCTTCTTCTCTGGTGTTTGACGTGTCGTTGACGTCATCTTTATCGCCACCTACAGGGCCGGCGAGCATTTGTAGTCGTTTTTGCGAGATATTTTGTAAAATGAAGGTAATTTGGGACAGAATTTCATTTAAAAACGTAGATGAGAACTTAAATATCTGTACACGTGTATCCAGAGCGTACATTTATATCATGAAGATACTACATTAAATCATAATTTGACCCCCACAGTCGGTACAGTTTCTTGACTCAGCCGTGGTTTTGTGCTGAACTCAGCGGCCCCAGATGCGGTCCATTCCACTTTTAACGTGAATCCCCAAAGAAGGAGCGAGCGTGCCGAGTAGAACGTCAGCGTCACAGTTGTACAGAAACAACTCTGGCGTGCTTTGTTGTTATTTCTATAAAGCAGCAGCAGGGAGAGACCGTGGAAAACGTAATGCAGTCTAACATCCTCCGACACGAGGCCCGTCGCTCTCTGCTTGTGTGGATGATGGATTACGTTCTCCCTTTCACTTCTCTCCCTCTCACTTTGTCTTTTTTTACTTTTGGAAACAGACCAGAACATCAAAGAGTTTTTTAAATCTCAAGAAGCTTTCCATCCCGTATTTCAGTCTTTTCAGCGAGGGGAGATATTGAGTAAGGAAGGGAGGCATGAGCAGCAGGACGTAACAAAAGGTTCAAGGGATGCATAAAAACGAGGACTCGCAGGGTTTAGAGCAGTCGTCATGGCAGCAACAAGAGGAGAAATCAATCTCCGTGTCTCCTGTATGGCCGTACAGTGACAGAGGAGAGCTCACACGCTGTACAACATGTGGGAGGTTGTGATTTCCAGCTCCCCTGGAGTTGTGCAGCGGTGAAGATTATTGAGCAGCCGAATGTATAAAAACCACAAAGACTCCCGAGGACGATGCTGCCAGATAAGCAGACAGGAAATGAAGGAGGAAAGACGCTGGGAGGAATACACACACACACACACACACACACATTGGGCCCAGTCCCAAACGTCCCCCCTAAGGCCTTAAACCCTGAACCCTCAGGGATTCAACCGATGGCTGGTTGACTGTGAGCGACTGCAAGGGGCTCGGAGTGGGATAAATACCAGTTTTGCTGCGACATATCACGTTAACGTGACAAAGTCATGACATGTGCAATTCTGTGTGTTTATTTTACATGTTTTTACTCCCTGATTTGAAGGGCAGGAAACGGTCAAAACAAATAGACCAACTGTGTAATATAGTCTCTAAATCCACCTTCAATCATGAATGGTTCTGTGTAAATTTAATAAACCAGTGCTGAACATTTGTTTCCCCTTTTTTTAAATTTTGAACTCCTCCGGCTTCTCCTGGTAAACCCGTGTTTAACGTCACAACGCTATGAATTGTGGGTAGTTCAATGCAAAGTCTGCAGCAACGGGCACTGACGGAAAGTGTCAATAACGAGCTTAAAATGTGAGCGAGAGAGAGAAAGTGGGACAGCCCCAAACCTTTGCTGACTTAGCGGGAACGTGCTTTAAAGTCCAGATTGTGTGGACGAGGGCGACAGCGTGAGCTAACCGGCGAGCTCCGTGACGCAATGCAGCCGGGCGCCCACCCCACAGAGGCGTAAACCCTCCGTGAGCAGCTGCCCGTCGGATCGGAGGCTGTTTGCTTAAGAGGATTAGTAAACATGGCAATCGCCAGTCTTACTGTAGCAGTGTTAAGATGCAAGAAAAACGCTTGGGGAATTAAGTGATTTGTGATTGTTTGTGGGATTAAAGGCGGCTTTGCTGGTTCATTTGTAGCAGGAGGGTAGTTTTAAACAGCGTGGGCGGGGGGGGGTGGGGGGGCATGCATGAAGCCAGCAGCACTCGAGACCTTTAATGGTTCATGTTGTATCAAATGAAGAGCGAGCGACACGTCGGTGAGTTCAAAGGAATAGTAGTGTAGGAGAGAGTCAACACAACCATTGAGGAATAAATCTGTTCTCGACTCTCACTTCCCTCGCTCAGTGTTTTCTTTGCATTCTTTCTCCAGACGCTGCTGAAAGGTAGTGACAGCACACACACACACACACACACACACACACACACACACACACACACACACCGCCTTTCATTAGCAGTGATGCAGGTCTGTGCCTGCTCATCGGACAGCTGCGAGCAGAAAGAGAAAATGAATTAAAACAAAGAACACCCACTGCATCCATCCATCCATCCATCCATCCATCTATCCATCCATCCATCCATCTATCCATCCATCCATCCATCCATCTATCCATCCATCCATCCATCTAGCCATCCATCCATCCATCCATCTATCCATCCATCCATCCATCCATCCATCCATCCATCTATCCATCCATCCATCCATCCATCCATCTAGCCATCCATCCATCCATCTATCCATCTAGCCATCCATCCATCCATCCATCCATCCATCTATCCATCTAGCCATCCATCCATCTATCCATCCATCTATCCATCCATCCATCTATCCATCTAGCCATCTATCCATCTAGCCATCCATCCATCCATCCATCCATCTATCCATCCATCTATCCATCCATCCATCCATCTATCCATCTATCCATCCATCCATCTAGCCATCCATCCATCCATCCATCCATCCATCCATCCATCTTTCTCCTCATGGCTCATGAACCGAGCAGTTATCCCGGTTTTATTGTCAGAATCAGGTCGTCGGTGCCAAACATTGACAGAACTCTGCTCTTGAGGATCAGAGGTTGAGAAAGAGGTCAGTGTTTGTGTGGCTGCTTTCTCCTGCAGGTATTGCAGGTGGGCGTGGCCGAGGGTCATCAGCAGAGTGGAAACACCTGAGCTCATCAGCAACACATGACGGGCCCTGTGTGTCCCGGTGCGCTCTCTTTTAAAAACCCTCTTTGAGCTCAGTTAGCTCTGCTCTCCTCCCTGCGACAGCCATTTTGGTTTCTGGTGGACAAGATGGTTTGTTTCTACATTATCCAACATTGCGTTCACACTTTCCACTCATGCACTCACCTACACTGCTGAAATCACTGACTCCGAATGCCGATGTTAGGTTAAGCTTGCCTCTTATGGTGCCTTTTAAGTTAATAAATGACTTGCTTGGTTGTGTGCATCTCCCTCTTTTGTCACGGCTTGAGGAAACTGTAAAGGTGATGGTTGAGCTGCAGTTGGTGGAGAAAGGGGTGCTGGGCTCAGTGAATAGCGGCGCAGGAACTACAAGTTCAATCAGGGAACCTTACCTTTGAGCAGCGAGAGTAATTGCTTTTGTTAGTTTTTCTTTCTGGGAAAGATGTAAATGAGCGGTTGCGGCCGAGCAGGAAAAGATGGTGTTGCAGAATGCAAAGTTATGGTTAGTCAGAGATGGTAAGTTGCCGAAGTGTAATGAGCCGGATCCGGATGGTGTTTTGTTTTTCTCTCGCTGTTTGAGCGGATTGCACAGCCAATACATTGGTCGGACTCTGAGCAGACTTTGCTGTTGCAGTGTGATGTTTGTGATCTGCAGAGTGAACGGAGAGCTCCATCCTTAGAGGAGCTGTGGAATCCAGTAGCACGTGTCAGCTGACTGGGAATCTGTATCTGCTCATCAAAGCGGCTCCATGGCAGCCGATTCCAGTCGGCAGTTCAAGTCCCGAATCACTGATGGTGTGGGGCTGCTGGCCCGTGCTAAGTCTGGTAGCCGGTGTTTGCTAGCGGTTACCCGTCAAAGCACCAGGTTCTCTGCTGCGTAACCTTTGCGCACAATGACTGAGGCCCTGATGCAGTTACTAGCTATTTGGCATCCCTAGAGTCATACAAAGTGACCAGGGATCAGATTGTTCTTCTCCGCTGATGACCCAAAGTGAAACTGCGAGGTATGATAGGTATGCGACATAACCAGTCTTGTCACTTTCGTTATCACAGTCGAGTTTCTTTTGCGCTCGTATAGTACTGAGGACTGGGAAGATGGGCCACCATGGTTGATTTCAGCTGCACAGGGTTTAGCCCAAATGTTCTGGTCCACTGTCTGTTTGAGGATTGGGTGGAAGGACTGCCAACCTCATTATGTGACTGGGATTAGGAATTGACTTTATTCTGCAGGGGAGAGAAGCGGACAACCTTCTCTGCCGGTTTCTGCTGTGGCTGCTTTCCCTGCAGGTGTTGGAGGTGGGCGGGGCAGAGTGGAAACACCTGAGCTCATCAGCGGTATACATCGCTGGTAGCAACCTGTCAGAAGGTAGCCCCGCCCTAAAGCATCCCCTGCTTTATGGTCTGTGTGACTCTAAATGGACCATCATGTACTAAATGAACATCATGCTGTATTGAAGAAGACTTGAAACTAGAGATTGAGACATAAACTCATGTTTACAATGTTTACTGAGGGAATAAATCAAGAGAGAAGTAGAGTCATCTTCTATACAACCAGAGGAGTCGCCCCCTGGTGGACATTAGAGAGAATGCAGCTTTTAGGACTTTCTCATTGGCTTCACTTCTCAGCCTCTGTGTGTGCTGGTCAAATGTCCACGGAAAACTGCCCGATGTCCGTTAGACTCTTTCTGTTGTGCTGCACCCAAACACCGACCTGTTCCCAGTCAGATGGATTTTGTTCACCTCGGCTCACAACGTGCACAGACTGCAGCAAGAGTCAAAATAGTGAATGAGAGTCTGCTCATCGATCAGTGAACATGAAGGTAGACGGAGAAGGGTACAGGTTCATTGTCCCCTCTGTCTTTCTCTTTTACTCTGAATGTGTCTGAACTTGTCACGTATCGGGTTTCTGTGTTTATAGGCTTGCTGCTCTAATGGCTCTCTAATGAGGTGTAGTGTTTGGTCCCTTGTAGTGCGGCACTCGGGCCCCCGTGAAGGCCTTTGTGTTGAGGCTGCCGATGAGATCCACACACAGGAACGTGGCAGTACTCGCTGCATAAACCCCCCCCCCCGTTTACAATTCAGGACTGTTCTGCAGAACATGTTTGGTTTCAGCTGATGTTTTCCCAGTGTTGAAGGAATAAATGAATAAAGCATCTCGTTTGACTCGAGCTGTGTTTTGTTGTGGTTTACGTGTCTTGCAGAACTCCATGAAGGTGATGTTCAAGTGCTTGTGGAAGAACTGTGAAAAGGTCCTCAGCACCTCCTTAGGGATCCAGAGACACATCCGCAGCGCCCACCTGGGGTGAGTCGTCGCAGGAAAACCAACGCATGCAGAACTCAAATGATTGACCCGCTATCTGTTTTTCTTCACGTTTCTTAATGTGTCAGAATGTCAAATGTAAATATTAGAATATTTAGAACTTGAGGCTTTAAAACGTGAGTCCACAAACCAATGGGTGACGTCATAGCTGAACACGCACGCATGCACCAGGCAGTGTGATCTGCTCGAGTCACATTGATGATCTTCATTGTGACTCTGACATTATTTAAAAGTTTGAGTCGTTCTCTAAGTGGGGGTACATTTAATGATATTTTCTTCTAAAATATAATTAATATCATTAATACGGGAAAGCATATTATAAGATCAGACAAACATTTTGTACACCGTTTCATTTAGCTTGACGTTGTCGTGTATGTATGTTTAAAAATAGTTTGTTCCAAAACCATGTGACCACTACAACATGATGTCATGTATGTATGTTTTACTTTTAATAGTGCTTTGTCAATGATAGATATACAGTCAGGTACTTTTAAAATTCTAATTTAGAAACATAATGTTAACCTGATGAAGATTATTACAAAATATCAAACATTTAAACTTTGCAATAGTAGAGGATTATTTTATCTAAAATAACTGATTTTTTTGGGGCAGAAAGCACATTATTTGTTTACTTTTGATTATCAAATATATATATATATGAAATCATATATATTTTTTAATAACACAGGCTTTGTTTTTATCTTTAAAGACCTTCACTGCGTAGGTGACGCTCCAGTAAACCTTTGTCCACAGCTCCAGGGTGGTGGTGGTAAACTGATCTAGTAAAGTGGTAAAACAAGAACAGTGACCCACATTATACTGGTCACAGATTAGATGCTGTTCAACTCGTGGATGTTTAAAGAGGACTAAGACGCAGCGTTCATTCCCATGAAAGTGTCTCTAGTGGTGCAGGAGGACTTCGCAGTATAAAATGACCCGTAGACTCTCCGCTGTGTCCCAGAAGCTTCTTTGCCAATGCAAGTCTGCTGGAAATGGTCTTTTTGGGCGCAGTCACGTGACTGAACAGGAAGTTGTAATTCCACCGTTTAGCCACCACGGTGTCCTAAAAGCTGCCTTCACCTCCGTCCAGCTGACTGTATTACAGATTCTTTAGACGTGCATCTTGTGCCTTTCAGAGGTATTTTGCCCAATAAAGTAATAAGTTTGCATCACAATGCTTAAAAGATCACTGAATATTACTTTGCACAAATATTTGAAATCATAATGATTTTGTTAATTTAATAGTAAAAGCAAGGGGGACGGGGAGAGAGACTCCTGTTACTCCATGCAGCAGTTAAACCTCCTCACAGTTATTGCCCCTTCATCAAACTGGCCTTTACTGCCCTCTGCTGCTGGGAAGAGGAACTTCTTCTTGAACTCTCTTCAAATAACTGACAGTCAATTACCCCAAGTTAGTATTTATAATGTAGCTTTAATGTTTTGATTATGGCTTTCATGTTTACCATTTAAAAATAGAGATAATTTCCATCAGTATTTCATGAATTATATTTTCAATGTTATGAATCAAGCATGAAATGGAAAAACAGGCTTTCGAACTACCTAAGGAATTAAAATGGCGCAAAGAGAAGTTTAACTGAGCAGTTTAAAGTAGTTGTTGCTGCTCTCCTCAGGCGGGGCAGCGACTCTGACTACAGCGACGGGGAGGAGGACTTCTACTACACGGAGATCGAGGTCAACATGGACAGCCTGACGGAGGGCCTGTCCAGCCTCACCCCCACCTCCCCCACCACGAGCAACCCTCCGCCCGCCTTCCCCTCGCCGCTGGCCTCCGTCTCTCACTCCGAGCACATCAACGTGAGCGGCCCGCAGAGCCCCCCCCCCTCGATGCTCAGCCAGTCGGCTCCCTCCGTGTTCTACCACATCCAGACCGACCACGCCTACCAGGTACTTCACACGAGCGCTGGACACGCACGCTCGCGTTAGAGTTCTGAAAGAGATGATGCCGTTGCAGCCTTGAAGCCCACCGTGCCGGTATCGTTGGCGGGCTTACGGGTAACTAATGCGTAGAATAAATCGGCTGGGGAAAAAAAGCAATTCAGCGTATTAAATGTCTTTTTAAATAATTGAATCCACGTTCTTTATTGAATAGAACATCTCTGTTTAGTCAACATGAATACAATTATTCCGTCTTGTTTCACCGACGCTCTGATCTACACGGCCCCTCTGATGCTACAGATATTAAAACACAGATCACATAAATGGAGCCTGATTGTTATTTGACTCGCTGCACAAATACTCTTTTAACAGAATGTGGCCGACGAAGAAGCTTGGTGTTCTTGAGTTAAGACAAAAACATTTTTAGACTGTTTTTGTATAAATGATCCAGTAAGTGTGTTTGTGATTTTAGATGAATCAGCAGGTTGAGAACCACTTCTTTTTTTTGCGATGCCCCTAAAAACAACAGGAGAACATGAAGCCGTGCGTTTGCTGCAGCGCCGCAAAGTTTCAGATTTTCTATCTCGTGGACTCAGATTTTGAGATCCGTGTGGGAAAGAAAGGTCAGAGTGACTCAACTCCTCCACCAGTGTGGGCGTTCATGTCGGAGAGAAAGGGAAGAAAAGAAACTTTCTTGCAAAAGTATTATCATAAGTTCACACGAAGAAGTCTGAATAAGTTTTAAAGTCATTTAATCATGCTCAAAATCCTGCTTTAAACTGCTTTGTGGCGGCTTTGGGTATCCATGCCGCCTCCTCTTCCTCTTCCTCTTCCTCCTCCTCGGTCCTCTTCTTCTCGCCTCACTTGCATGCCCTTGGAGGTAAAAAAAGAAAAGCTCTGGTTTCAGCTGGGAGAGACTCATTTGGCGTCGAAGAAGCTTTATATTTTAACCAAACATTGGACTCGGTCCTCTCGCATATGTTGACGGTTGTCTGGCAACACAAAATGCACTCTAAAGTATGTAAACGCTGTGAAAACACAACTACTCATCGAGCTGTGCTCTTCCACCCGATGCTGCTGACTCCTTCACGCTGTTTAATGATCTCAAAGCTCCCACAGGTTGTGTTCGTTTGTAGACGACATGTTGTTTTTGACACCTGATCAGCGTTTCAGACGTCGAGGTGAGAAAATGAATGCCTTCCCTGCTCATCACGTGATCTTTATTTGTTCCTGTATTCTGCTCCTCTCTGTTTCTATCTGCACTGTCCCCGGCCCCCCTCCCCCCCCTCTCTGTGGCGGGGTGGTTGTCGTCCATGTTCCAGGCCACTGCTCCAGTGAGTATCCCAGTGGGTCCTGAGCTGGCTGGGTTAAGTACTGGGACCGGGCCTGGGACTGGGACCGGGACCGACCGCAGTGCGTCGTGGACGCCCCCTCGTGTCATTTTCAAAGGCGTCCCGGTGAGTGAGGTTAATCTCACGCCTTAACTTTTAATCTTACCATCTCTCCTGTTTCCACTCAAAAGCTTTTTGTCACTTTTTTGTTTTGTTTTTCACTCTTCCTGCTTTTTAACACGTCATCTGTTAAATACCGAGACATCGGTCTGCCTTTAAACGGCACATCGTTGTGACTCTTGGTCAACTTTCAGACGTGACCGTCACAAATAGTTTCACCGACAAAAGCGCGATAAACGTGTCTGAGGATTTTACAAAGACGGCCAGTTTGTTTTTAAATGTCTTAGACAGGAGGTCGTAAAAATCTGCTTTTGACTCGATATTTTGGAGACAAAACAAATTTAGTGTCACTGGTGCGTGTCGTACTGTCCTTACATGGTTTGCTTAAAGGCGATAAAGTAGTCCATGAAAATGAGACATGAGTTCCACTTGTCTTGATTCTTCGCAGTATATTTAGTTTGTCCGCCCTCGGGCGCTTCGGCAGCTCGACGGTCAATAAATAAGCACATTTCTGCGTCCGATTCAAGATGTTTGTCACTCGGGTTGTACAATTACTTTCACTGGGACGCTGCCATTTCTAGTGACGCATAAACCCGACTAACAGCAGCCGTAACGTTACATTGTATCATATTGTTGCTCTTCATGTAAGATGACTGTGATTTGGGTAAAAAAAGGTGAAAGTTCAGGATTAAAAGAACGATGCAGGTAAAAACTTTAGACTGTTCTCTAACGTGATTTCGATGTTCTGCTCTCTAGCAGACGGTTTTAAAGGCCGGGGGGCCACCGCGGCTCCAGCGGCACCGCCGTCAATCAGTCTGGGCTCGTGGGACAGCCAGCAGACAGCCGAAGGACCGGAGGGATCCAGGGGCCACATATTGTATCTTAAAAGCACATCAGGCGTCCCTCAGACACAGAACTCTTTAAAGATTTACGGACCAATAAAAGGGTCTTAAAATCGATAATAAAACTGACGGGGAACCACTGCTGGGACACAAAGGAAACTACCGCATGTGAGCGCTCCTCGTCAAAGATAAAACACGCACGGCTGGGTTTTATATGAATTGATTTTTAACTGTGGCGGGTCTTTAAGGCAGCCCGCACAGGTTTACATCAGGCTGGAGCAGATTGATCTCAACATATTGAACTGATCAGTGGGAGCAGCGGCACTCTTTAGACTCGCTAAGTGAGTTGCAGGGATGACTTGTTGTAAAGTTATTTTGGATTATGTCAGAAAATAATCATCAAAGTCTGTTTGTTTCAGAAAGATAATCGTCACGAACACCACTTTTATGATTTTTAGTCCACCTCTTTCAAGACTCGTAAAAGCTCAAATTCATGACTGGTATCTAATGACACATTTTATATCGTTTTATCGCTTCAGTGATTTATATATTCAGGGTATTGTACCAAAAATAACATTGCCTTCTAGATGAGGGAACCGAAAGTGCAAAACGTCTGACTCACTGCCTGCTTTTAGGACTCTATTCTGCAGATGCGTTTAGGTTTAATAGTGTTTTACGTGGAGTCCACTCGCGTGTCTTTTTGGCGCCGTGCTCCAGTAGCTTCAGCTGGATGTGTTCAATCGTCGTGAAACGAACCTCATTCAAACCCTAAAGAAACGACACCAAAACTCCGTTCCAAGAATTTGTTCGTTAACCTTTAAGTTGGATTTGTCTCCTCGACATTAACATCGGTGCTTATTCGCGGGCCGAGGAGGATCCTAAAGTGTGCCAATTTAATGGATGGGAATAATTGCGTGGCTGGATAGTTTGGAAGCGAGAACGCCAAATTGGTAAATCAAAGGAGCGAGTTGATTTTCCTCCGTCGTGTATCGTGGACAAACAGAAACGGCGATAGTGCTGCGTTATGTATTCTCCAGAAATAAACTGAAAATGGGTCAGAAATGACTTGTTTGTTGACACAAAGGTTTAGCCCATGTTTATCACGGAGTGGTTAATTGGGTCTCTGTACGCCTTTGTCAATAAAGTATATAGTATTGGCGTCATATTGAGCGATCCTCTCATGATGCCCTTCCACTCTTTCAGGGGGCTGTGAACACCCGGGGCCTCGGAGAAAAGAGACAGCCGGCCGACGCCGCCAACGCTTTACTGACGCCGCCGACTAAAACTACACCAGGAACCAGGTATGTAGCGTTTGTGTTTTAGGGTTCCGGGGATGTAGAGCTCATGGTTTGGGGTTCCGGGGATGTAGCGGCCATAGTTTGGGGTTCCGGGGATGTAGCCGTCATGGTTTGGGGTTCGGGGGATGTAGCGCTCATGGTTTGGGGTGCCCGGGATGTAGCGGTCATGGTTTGGGTTTCCGGGGATGTAGCGGCCATGGTTTGGGGTTCCGGGGATGTAGCGGCCATGGTTTGGGGTTCCGGGGATGTAGCGGCCATGGTTTGGGGTTCCGGGGATGTAGCGGCCATGGTTTGGGGTTCCGGGGATGTAGCGGCCATGGTTTGGAGTTCCGGGGATGTAGCGGTCACGGTTTGGAGTTCCGGGGATGTAGCGGCCACAGTTTGGGGTTCTGGGGATGTAGCGCTCATGGTTTGGGGTTCCGGGGATGTAGCGCTCATGGTTTGGGGTTCCGGGGATGTAGCGCTCATGGTTTGGGGTTCGGGGGATGTAGCGCTCATGGTTTGGGGTTCCGGGGATGTAGCGGCCATGGTTTGGGGTTCGGGGGATGTAGCGCTCATGGTTTGGGGTTCGGGGGATGTAGCGCTCATGGTTTGGGGTTCGGGGGATGTAGCGCTCATGGTTTGGGGTTCGGGGGATGTAGCGCTCATGGTTTGGGGTTCGGGGGATGTAGCGCTCATGGTTTGGGGTTCCGGGGATGTAGCGGCCATGGTTTGGGGTTCTGGGGATGTAGCGGCCATGGTTTGGAGTTCTGGGGATGTAGCGGCCATGGTTTGGGGTTCCGGGGATGTAGCGGCCATGGTTTGGGGTTCCGGGGATGTAGCGGCCATGGTTTGGGGTTCGGGGGATGTAGCGCTCATGGTTTGGGGTTCGGGGGATGTAGCGCTCATGGTTTGGGGTTCGGGGGATGTAGCGCTCATGGTTTGGGGTTCGGGGGATGTAGCGCTCATGGTTTGGGGTTCGGGGGATGTAGCGCTCATGGTTTGGGGTTCGGGGGATGTAGCGCTCATGGTTTGGGGTTCCGGGGATGTAGCGGCCATGGTTTGGGGTTCCGGGGATGTAGCGGCCATGGTTTGGGGTTCTGGGGATGTAGCGGCCATGGTTTGGAGTTCTGGGGATGTAGCGGCCATGGTTTGGGGTTCTGGGGATGTAGCGGCCATGGTTTGGGGTTCTGGGGATGTAGCGGCCATGGTTTGGAGTTCCGGGGATGTAGCGGCCATGGTTTGGGGTTCCGGGGATGTAGCGGCCATGGTTTGGGGTTCTGGGGATGTAGCGGTCATGGTTTGGGGTTCCGGGGATGTAGCGGTCATGGTTTGGGCTTCCGGGGATGTAGCGGCCATGTTTGTTTGTCTGTCATTCCTTTGAACTCCACAGATTGGTTGAAATGATGAAGTTGTTTTGTCGGTAGTTTGAGCAGCTTGATGAAAAGCAGGAAGCACATCAGAGATCAGATCACACGACAAAGAGCAGTCTGTATGTTGACTAGTTGAAAGGAACCTGACCCTACAGCTACATGTATTCATGTGCCTCGGAGCACATTGCACACACACACGCGTGTGTGACTCTGTGCCCGTGTGGGCGTCAGGATGTCTGTCTGCGTGTCCTTATGCTGTCACATCTGCTGTTACCAAGGAAACCCCGCGGGGAGGCGAAGAAGTGCCGAAAGGTGTACGGCATGGAGAAGAAGGAGATGTGGTGCACGGCCTGTCGCTGGAAAAAAGCCTGTCAGAGATTCACCGACTATCCATCCAGCCCCACCCACCCGGAGTCCAAGAAATGAGCTCGCCCTCACTCGAAGCGACTGCTGAAGGTGGACTGTTCCACCGGGGGAGACAAGGGGGGAGGGGGGTAGTAAAATCGGGGATAAAAAGATTACGGCAGGTTGGGAAACCCTTTTTGAACGCATGAATAAGGAAAACGTCTCGACTCAAGGCGATGTTTAAGGACTTCAGATAAGCTTTTTTTGGTGTAATATGTTCATTATAGGAGCATCACGTAGTTACTGTTTGTGGGGTGAATCATGACTTTTCTCTTTTACGATGACACCAGATAACACTTTTGTAGCATATCCGTTTTTTCACCGTTTCTCTCACAACCAACAGTTTTAGTGTAATCTTAAATCTAGCATCACCGTCTTCTGCAGCCTTCCTGGATTCAGACTTTAACTTTATCTACATATTGTTCAATATCTACTTCCTGTTCATTAAGCAGCTTCGGCACAGCCAGCTAACCGTCTTTTAATATCTTGTTGTAAAGGTGCACACACACACATGTGGTACAAAAAAAAGTTTCCCCTTGACTTTTTAGAATATTTTTTCAGAGATGTACACAATATATGAATTATCTCTCATAGACGCGCACCTTGAAGAAATAAGTCGTCTTTAGAGTATAACTGAAGCCACAGCGGATGTCTGATAAATATCTATTTCTTACAGAATTTTATTTTCAGCAGTGAATGCGGAAGCAACTACTAGTTGCACGGTGCAATCGGCAGGATTACGTTTGTCTAGTTTTGAGGTGGTCGTCGTCGTTGAGGCAGAGTTTTCGTTTTGTTTTTCTCAGATTGTTTCCCCGATGAATGAATAACCATATAAATAGCCATTTGAGTCTTTAACTTGGAGCCTGACGGATGTACGCGGTGAATAACGTACAGATTGTTTCCCAACAATCACATCCTGATGATGAATCAGGCATTTTAATTATTGTCTTATTTTTAAAATGGAGACGTTGCCGAACACATTTGTCTGACGTCATAGGAACCAAGACTTTTTTTTTGCTGTTTTTTCGTTAGATGTGATTAATCCTTTGGAATGATCTTGATTCTTTCTTTTCTAAATATTAGAAGTTTTAAAACTTTTTTAGAAGTGGCCTGAACAAAAACAACTGTCACGGCTGCCTTAGATATAATATAGGTGATAGATTTTTAGATGGTTATAAATTGTAATTTTTCTTTGACTTCCCTTTCACCAATCGATAAAATGTCACACTTCCATTCGAAAAGCCCAGTTTATGACCTGTTGCGTTGCTATGAATGATCCGAGATGTACGACGGCGACAGGAAATCAAATGGAGAAGCTTGTTTTGTTTGTTTTTAAAGATACTCTGCTGCATTAAAGGTGTGTTTCTACAAATACAGTGAAAGAAGTCAACTTGTTGTTCTTTGGTCGGCAGCATAAAACTACTCCTGCAGCGTCTGTAATGGTGATAATTATGCATAACTACGCACCGGTAGTGAATTTATGAATGGCTTAAAAACGACTGTTTAGTAAAGTTAACTTGTTCTGACTCGGTATATTTGACGATACTGATCTTTTCAAGACAACCTGCCTCAACTCGATTGATTTGTTTATATCAAAAACTAAATTAGCCTCACGACATGCGACGGCCTTTATTCCAAAGGTGGCTCCTGCTCCTGCGATGCCGCGTTAAAGACGACCGATCGTCGCGTCTTGATATCCGCAGAGTGACCGTTAGTTGGTGGCTTGAAGTCGGGACATATTGAGCACACGCGTTAGCCGTACTAGTAGTTGATGATGTCTCATTTCACAGTTTTAAACTATTCGTTTTATTCCCGCCGCGTCCCAGATGAGCTTCTGTTCAGAAACTTCACAAAGTGCCAATGAAAAGAACAAAGGAGAAAAAAAAGGTATACTCTCCTTATGAAATTGCACTACAAAGGCATGTTTTTATACGTGGACATTTTATATCGAAACATTTTGAAGTGAAAGGACTGTTCTTGGTTGAGGGGTGTCGTCACTGCCCGATGGAATACATGGGGTGTCAGGGATTGGAGGAGTCTGTACCTCTGGGGGTCCCCCATGACTAAGGAAGTGATCTCGACTGTTAGTGTCTCGCTCTCTGCAGAGTTACTGTGCTGAACACACTGTTGTAGAAGTGTGGCACTGGCAAGTACAGTGCGGTACTTATGTAGTCAGTCACTCTGCCTTTCCTTGGAGTGCCGAGGACCTTGTCTCAGTGATGGGAAACACCAGTCCCAGTCAGTGGCTACACATTAATGTCTCTCTAACAGATGCTTTATTGCCTGGTGTTTTAACTCTAAATACTCTTTTTATCCATGAAGCCCGTCTTTGGGCTTCCTTTCACATTGACATTTTACTGAGCTGAAGCTCTTGGATTCCACCAGCAGGTTGGAGGCCGACGCGTTCTTTAGGACCGCTGCACTATTCCACCGGTCGACGGCCGCCGTTGTCCGTCCTGTTCTCAGGAACCTCACAAAACACATTTTTGGCCATTACTCGTGAATTCATATGAACTAAAAAGGGGAACTCAGCAGAGCGCAGATCTCCGCCAGATGTGTCTGAAGCCACCCCTGCTGTAATGTGTGATTAAATGAATATGACCCACGATTACCTTAAATCTCTGTCCGGACACTAACGGGCTGCACGCTGTAGTAAAACCAGCTTCGTTCATTCTCAAAAACAAAAGGTGACGTAAGCAGGCAATCGGCTCAAACTCGTCGTATAAAACATTTCATACCATCTGCCCATGGAGCAGTGACGGCGATGTGCTCGGTAGTGTGTGTTCTGTTGGCTCTTATGGGTTCGCCAAACTCATCGCAAAATATTTGCCGGCTGGGCGGTCGGCGACGTACTCGGCTGTTTTTCATTAGCGGCCCCAAAGAGTAGAAAAGTGTTTTCGTGAGTCTCGAGAGGTCCTTCAGCCATAACTAATCTCCCAAAATACATCATGCAGCAGAATGAGATGCTTCACCGTGGACGGACACGGATGCGCACTAACTCGCGGACACACGCGACCGATTTTTCTTAAATTACTTCGAAGGCGGCGCTGTGTGTGTGTTTTATGGTTCTGGACGGACTTTGACGGTTGGTGGATTCGTAAAAACCGCGAGGCGGAAACTCTTTGTTGTCGGTCAGAGCTTTGCTCGTGGCCAGAGAGAACTGTGGGTACAGAGAAGCTCTGGTGGACTTTTATTTTGGTGAATTTGTGCAGAAATACAATTTCACTTCATGAAATGCGAGATGGAGATTATCTGTTAATGGATTTGCAGGGAAAGTTGATTCACGAGACGCGTAGTGCCGATGCGTGTGGAATTGGCGGTTTCAGGGCTTTCTTGTAAATATGCAGCAAAGAGAACCGGGAGGCTAGTTTTTCCAGATATTGTTTTCGCGTTATCGTATATGAAAAGTAAGCTTTCTTTTTACACTATAGGAGCTCAGAATATTTTATTTTTTAAAAAGTCGATTGAGAAGCTATAGTGAACATAACACGTAAAATATTCAATGTATATTGTAGCTTAGAGGCAAAGGGGAGAAAAACAAAACCTGTTGAATGTAACAACCTACAAAAATACGTGTTTTTTTTTTTTTTTTTTTTTTGCTGGCTCGTCTTTACTGCCTGTAGCGCGTCCTGATTTTTCTATCCAAATCTTTTAACCCTCCCACGTCTGTCGCCGCACTGCTAAGTCATATCAAATAACGCAACCATGCAGTATTGCTTTATTACCGTTACTTTGTGCAATGAGACGCTTCATAGTGGTGACGTCTGGGCGACACGCTCGCACTGTTCGTCTTTTGACTCTCTCCCGCCAAAATCTCCGAAACTCGTGCGGTGACTGTGGATGTTGTGACGTTACGTTGTTGTCGGGCAGGATACCGTTTCGACCTTTGAGACTGTTCACCGTGTGGGAATCTTTGTCCCGCGCTGCACATTCCAACCGACAGCAGGCTTGTTTTTGTTTTAAATAATTTTTGCGTCTTCCACTTGTTTCCTAACCAACGTATCCTTCCCTTCTCCTCTTCCCCTCGTTACCTGTCCTACCCAGCTTTACTGGGGTCCCATCCAAGCCTTTAACCCAGTATATTAAGCTAAACTAAACCCTTGAAATGTGCATTAAAAACAAAAAAAAGCATTTTTATTTCCACGTCTTTAAGTTTGCGTGCTTCTTTCTTGAATGTTTTGTCATTTCGTGTGCGAACCAGCAGCAGCAAAGCCAATAGATCTCCTTCCAAATCAAATGTAATGCATTGAAACGGCAGCTCCACTCAGTTCTCTGCTTCGTCTACTGTGCTCTTTACTGTTCGTCCCGGCTTCTAACCCGCTGTGTTTTTCTCCTGTTGTGTTTTTACTGAGCCTGAAACAGGCTGGTGTGAAAACAGACTCCTGCTTGTTTTCTCATTGATTGATTGTCTGGTTGAATTTGAGGTTTTGCATGTCTAGCATCGTTTCTTTTTTTTTTTTTTTTTTTTTTTTTGTTCGGAGATACAACACTGAAGGGTTTTGTGTTCGATTTCCCCTTTCAGTAACCGATGGCCCAAGGCTGATGCTTGTCTTTCCTCTAAATATGAAAAGAAAAAGCTCATTGCAGCCTGATAAACACACACGTTTTGTCTTTTTGAGGGGAAACATGACGTCTGTCTCGGGTCTTCACTGGAGGGCAAGATTTCTCCCGTGTGTGTGTGTGTGTGTGGGGGCTCGGCCTCGGGTCTTCATCAGCGCACACACACACACACACACACACGCGCGGAGGAAGCACTTTCTGAGTGCACTCGAGTATTTGTGTGAATGTCAAAAGCCTTTGAAAAGATGGTTGACCATGTGTGATGCTGATAATGTGATCAATGTGACGGAAAGAAAATAAACCTGAATTTAAGAAGTCTGTTGTCGGAGTCGGTTCGTTATTTTGTGTGAAATAACGGTGAATGCAGGCTGTTTATAATCAAGTCAGGGTTATGTCCTCCGTCTCTCTTTGACTTGTCCACTCTGCCCTCTAGTGGACAGCAGCCATTAAAACACCAGTCCAAAGGAAGAAGAGAAAACAAAAGACACAGCACACGTGTGTTTCACTTCTTTACAGCAGCAATTTCAAAATTTATTGAGACTGATTGGTTTTTGCAAATAAAAGTCAAGCTAATTCTTCCACTAAACATTAAGTTAGAAAGAGGCTTGGCCGGCCGCTGGGCCAGCCCCAACATCGAAAACGGGAGGCTCATGGTTGGCTGTAAAAATGTTTTGTGATCAGTACTATCAACCAAACAAAAATAAAAAAATCTGCACAAGAGCACTTAAATCTGCCCGGAAACAAAACTGGTGTAAAAACAGGACAGTCATTTTTTTGTTTTGATTATTTAACACATTTTTGTTACAAACACAGGTTTATGATAATCAATATAAAGTCAGTATCATATTGAACAATATTCCCAATGAAAATAAACAAACCTCAAGCTTCAAGTGTGACCTTTTACAAATCAAAGACCCTCTGAAACTTGAGAGAAAATAAATAATATATAATAGTAATATAAATTCATATATATGAAGGTATACACACATCACTCTTAGAAGAACAAAATCTAAAGTAAAAAGCGCCAAATTTTGAAATATAGTATATAGATATACCCATATCTATGGCTTCATGATTTGCACGTGTGAATCAAGCTATACAGGCTAAACGAGGATTGCAATTTGTACACGTCTAAGAATACCCATATTCATCTGCAAGAGAGCAAACGGTTCCAGTTTTGCATCGTGTGGAATGAGACTGTTGTGTGCAGATGCCGAAGACGTTTCGCTTTGGTATGACAGAATGAGCACAGGCATGCAGTTAAGACCACAGAATCAGGGCACGAAAGGTCATCGACACGCGGTGGGAAGGAGAATCTAGTCGCCCGCCATGATTTGTCTCTTTGAAAGATTTATCCCCCGAAAAACACTTGTTTTTTTGTTTTTGTTGCACCTCTTCAACGATCATCTTCGTAATCTCTATCCGTCCGACACAAACGTGCAGGAAACACACACACACAAGCACGCGGGGTGAAATGTCATTGAGGCACATATTTGAGGGGTTGATGGCGGACATTTTTTTTTCCTGAAGTACAACCCGGTATGAGGAAGAAGACGTACAGTACGGGTCGCGAGAAGAGCGCAGGGCCGCGGGGGAGGGGGGGGAGTCACGCATACATCCAGATGTCTCTCAGTGGCCACAACAGCACCACAGGACAGAGATTTGTCACCGATCACGGGCTCCTTCCACACCCACCATTGACATTCATTAAAAAATTATTTCTCCTTTTTTTTTTTTTCTTATTACCCAAATTTTTTTTGATAAATGGGTCGAACGAAAACACAATAAATAAAAACAGCTCAAATAAAGAACAGTTGCCAGGCGTGAAGAAAAGCATCACAGAACAAATTCTTAGTCGAGGTTAATGGGAAGTGCAGTCCATGGCAACAAAATGTTTCCCAGAGTAACTACTGCACTGCTGCGCTCACTTTCCCTTTATTTATTTTATTTTTACGCGATTCAAGCCAGTGAAACACTGGCAGACAGAAACACAGAATGTAGACTCGACGCCGTCCGACAGGAGCGGTTGTTTTTGTGTCTACGTGCTGCATTTCTACGTGATTGTGTGTCGTGCGTGAGGAGTGAGACAGTAGAAACTGAAATCCAATCAGCTTGAGTTTTAAGATGCGATCTTCAAAAGCTAGCCGGTCCTTTCACACAGCCCTTCTTCATGTTCACAATAATATACTATAACATGTGCACTTTTTTTTTTTTTTTTTTTTCAAACTGTGACAAATAGTGACAGGTTTAAAAAAATTCAAATAAAAAACAACCCAACAACAAAACCACGACAATAAAATCCCTCAAAATAAAGCACCTGCACACAGACTGTGAAACGAAAGCACTTCATGTATACAAGGTACTAGATTGTTTTTGGTTCGATATTAATCAATTAGTGTACAATAGTGATGCAAAAAGCGTGTGCTGAATATATGTTTCAATCAATATCTAACAGAGAAGTTGTCCCCCCCCCCCCCCTTTTTCGGTAAAAAAAGCAAGTACGACAAAAAAAGCGTAAACTGGCACGATAAAGGTTGATAAAAGCCTTATGGCTTGCTGTCCACAACAAGGCAAAGTATAAAAGCTCTTTTTTTCTGATACAAGATATAAAATATCAAAAAAAGAACACACAATAAAGCTTAGCATCCAGCACTCAATAATAATAATTAATAATAGTCAACATCAACAACATCAATCATTGTTCTCATAATCATAATAATAAGACATGTCATCTGCCTCACTTGAATTGTCAATAACATCGCCGAAAACATGGAAATAATCTGAAGAAATCAATATAGACTTTTTTTTTGGACACTCAAACATTCTTGCATACAAACAACCACACACACACACACTCAGAGAGAGAGGGAGAGAGAGAGGGGAGGGAATGACTTCTCCAAAATAAAATCAGGAAATCCACACAAAAGAGGGTTTTCAATAAATAGCCGTTAAACAAAACAAATTAATATCACACTCTTACGAATATCAAGCTCGGAAATGTCAAGCACAATTTAGATCCTCTTCTTTAAAACGTATACCACCAAAAGAAAGAAGCTCAAACCATGGAAAAGAGGCTGCATATTCTGTACGGAGAAACTGGAATTACAGGACAAACAAAAAAACAAAGGCAGCTCCTCCTTCGGTGTCTTATCGTCACAACCTCCACTGTGAGAGGAACTGAACCCGGACACGGCGAGAGAGACAGAAAGAGTTAAAAGTGTAGGTCACGAGGATCCGTTGTCGACTCTCCAAACAAGGAAGCTAGAAACTAAAGTCTCCGACATACACTCTCTGTCTCCCACACACTCCCCCCCCCCCCCCCTCCCTCTTTTTAAAATACTAAAAATCGTATGTACATCCGTCAAAATCTCCGGTATTCATTTTGGAATGGATTGATAGAAACCGCGTGGGGGAGGGGGGGACTTAAGTGAAGAAAAGACCGGAAGAAAAAAACAAGAAAAGAAAAAAGGCATCGGCTCTATAAACAGCAAATCTGCACAAAGATTCAGTGATTTCTATATATCGTGATAACAGTCAAGAGGACATAGGAGTACATCCTTAAAGGTAGGTGCGGTCACCGAGTTGTTTTTAGGTACGTAAAGAGATCGGATCAAAAAATGTAAACCACGGGTTCAGGGCTTTGATAGGAGTCAGTTGTCATTAAAGTGCAAGTCTGTGGCAGTAGGACTCTGCGTCGACAAGGTGCCATCGGGCTGCCCGCTCCTCCGACACGCGGCGCTTTGCAATAGATTCAGACTCCCCCCTTCTTCACTCGAAGAGAGAGAGAGAGAGAGAGAGAGAGACACTTTACAGCCGAGGTGGAACCAAGACACCCCCCCCCCCTCCCTCCCTCCCCCCTCCTGGCTTTTTCCCCTACACTGTCAGTGATCCTTGGTTTCCATGGTGATTGTGATGGCAAACACAGAAAGTTGCAGTCTAGCGTTTGGCCATGTC
Source organism: Lycodopsis pacificus (assembly GCA_028022725.1). Lineage (NCBI taxonomy): Eukaryota > Metazoa > Chordata > Actinopteri > Perciformes > Zoarcidae > Lycodopsis > Lycodopsis pacificus. The sequence continues at coordinate 3,528,477 of CM051697.1, read as the reverse complement.
CTTGGCAGCGTCCTCGTTGATTCCTGTTGTGACAGAGTAGAAAACGACAGGACTCTGGCCCGAACCCTCAAGAAAAAAGAAAAGAAGAACACACAGAACTAAAAACACTGCATCAGAAGTGAGAGGAGGTAAGCAGAAAAAAGCCTCGCACTCCGGCCATCTCTTGACCACTCTTCTTCTTCTACCGTGGCGGTCAAGGTTGAGAATAACCGAAGTGTGTGTGTGTGTGTGTTTGTGTGTGTTTGTGTGTGTGCGTGTTTGAGATCATTGTCGCGCAATCACCCTACAGCGTTTTCCATTCAAAGGAAAGGCCGGCCCGCGGTGGGACGAATGGGTAAAGAGAGCCGAGGGATCCGCCCCGAGAGATCGCAAGAGATCTTCAAAGATTTGGTTCGACGAGCCGCTGACGGAGGAGCAGGGCAGATTCTAGGAGATCCAGGCGAAGTCCCTCTCGCTCCCGTTCTGCTGCTCCCCCTCCTGCGCCGAGGAGTCGCTCTCCTCCTTCTCATTGTCCTGCGCCTCGGCGGCCATCCCCGAGTCCTTCCACTTCCCCCCTTCCTCCTCCCCTTCTCCCATCATCTCGCCGTCCGCCTCCACCATCATCTCCTCCTCGCCGTCGCCGTCGCACTCCGCCTGGTCGTCGTGGAAGCGGTCGCCCGGGTACAGCTCCTCCTCCGGGGAGATGTCCCCGCCCACCTCCCCGTTGTGGTCCAGCAGCGCCGCCATGCCGCGGCCGGAGCAGTCGGCGCAGACGCCGTGACGCCGAGAGCCGTGTTTGATTCCGACGCTGGCCGCTGACATGAAGACCCGGCTGCACACTTTACACACGTACTTCTTGTCTTTGCTGTGGACCTGTTGGACGGAAACACATCATTTGAAATTTTACACTTCGTGTGATTTACTGCCCCCTACTGGTGATCACCTTTGCTCCGCCCCTTTAAGAGACTAGCGGCAGAGTCTATTGACTCCAACGAGAGACGTGAACCATAGACTATATAAGAAGTGGTGATGTCACCCATTGGTTTGTGGACTGCCAGTTTCGAAGACTTGAATTCTGCATTTTGGCTGTCGCCATCTTGGATTTTGGCCTTCTGCCATCTCTTTTTTGCAAAGAGAGTGAAAGTTATAGTACTTTGACAGGAGAAGCCAATGTTTCTTTATGTATTTGTTTGCATTTTAAAATAATTGTATCACTGGAATGCACTAAATGGATTTAGTTTTGATAATGTCCCTGTATGCACTTAAAACAAGAAAAAAGCAACCCAATTAGTTTTTAGCATTTTAAAAGACGTATCTTATTTTCTTCTTTGTACATTTACTATTGCTCTTTAATAATAAATCAAAAGTATTTGTCATCCGATAACTCGATTGATCAATAGAATAATCGGTAGAGTACTTTATTCGAGACCTTTCTCTGTCTCTGCAACACAAACTTTTGCGATATCTGACAACTAACGTTGACGAACGCCGTAGCTAACAAATTCGCTAAATGTGTCAGCTGCGTAAATATCTAATGTTAGCAAAACGAAATAGAAATACACGATGTAAAAATAACCCAATCTGCTTTCGTCCATCCGCACGATGTTCCACAACATTTCCAAACGATGTGGGGGAGGGGGTGACCACGCCCACTTTGGAGACAGGAAGTGTGTATACAATTCAAAACCATTGTTGTAGAGCATCTTTGGCTGCACTCACCAGTGTGTGCCGCTTCATGTGCTCCCTCCTGGTGAACTTCTTGCCACAGATTTCACAGGGGTAGGGCCTCTCGCCGGTGTGGGAGCGCATGTGCCTCTTCAGGATACACTGGTGCATAGCGGAGAAGCTGCAGTAGGGGCACTTGAACTTTTTACGGATCACTGTGAAGTCATTCACTGTAGGGACAGAAGGAAGAACAAAAATGCGTGTTGAATGAAGCTCTTTTGAATAAACCGAGACGTCACTTTTCAGTTATTACATTTAATTAGCGGCGTGGTCTAGAAAATGTACCATCAATTCCCATGGCCACCCCGATCCCCAGTCAAAGCTACAGTTGCCCTGGCAACAGCTCTTCCTCCATACTAAAGCAATAAAGGCAAAGAGACACTATAAACACAACACACAACAGTCAGCCTGCCCTGCTCTAGAGGGCCTCTGCTGTGGAAAGCAAAACACAGACAGAGAGACAAACACAGACAATGACAAGAAGGCTGAGGGAAATAAAATCACACAGAAACACAAAAGGAGGCTTCAGCAAAGACATTAAAAATGAAAACTAATGTTAATATCACGTCCCAATCTCGGGTAGAAGGTCTCGTAAGCCCATTATCTCTAGACTTAAATGGTAGTTAAGCCAGGTGAAGTGCATCCACGTAAACTGTGTGTGTATGTGTGTACATCCATTTTTGTGAGGACACTCATTTAATGCAATCCCTCACCTAACCTTAAAACCAAGTCTTCACTCTCAAACAGACCGTTGAAGATGTGAGGACCAGCCAAAATGTCCTCACTCTGTTGGACGTAACATTGACTTCCATTCATTTCCTGGAGACTTACACTACCCACTAGCTGCTTCTCGCCAAATCTTAACTCTTTACCCTAACCTTGACCATCATATCTAAATCCTCAACACAAACCTAAACCTTAGTCTAACCTGAACCTTAAAACCAGGTCTGAACCCTCAAACAGGCCTTTGAAGAAGTGAGGCCCAGCCAAAATGTCCTCACTTTTCAAAATGTCCTCACTCTGTTGTTAAAATGTGTCTTAGGTCCTCACTATGTAGCAAATACAAGACTATACGCACGGTCACATCTCCATCACATTGACTTCCATTCATTTCCTGGTGACTAACCTTAACCCAAACCCAAGCTCATACTAACTTTAAACCGAATCTTTACCCTAAAGTGTAATGATTTACGTTACGGGGACGTGCAGTTTGTCCCCAAAAGAAAGACAAGTCCCCACAATGTCAGTAATACACGCTTAGTGATGTGTGTGTGTGTGTGTGTGTGTGAAACTTTACAGTGTATGACCGTGAGAGATCCGGGCTGGATTTACGAGTACACAAGCACAACACGACGGCTGCAGATAGAGGAGGGGGTCAAACACACGGCTCGGGGTTATAAGCTTTGAAGTGATACAACATAATTACCTCCATCTGCAAATCGACCTCTGCTCTGATTAAACACTCGACAGCACAACAAAACATGCAAACACACATCAACTGCACATTTAAGAGTCACATTTTTTTTTTGAGAGAGCGACAAGTTAAAATGCAAAGGAAGGAAATAATGTGAATGATGTGCAAGACGCAGACACAAGATTAAAAAAAAAAACTACGGAGAAGTTTTTCCATCACAGTTTAATTACAGCATAAAAACTACAAGCAAGTATAGAAAAGTACATCTCTGTATACAGTACATGGGTTTTTGTTTTTTTACGAGGATAAAATAAAATAATCTCGACTTAAATAAACACAAATTCCAACAAAACAAAACAAAAGAAGAAACGCCACATAAGAGCCGTACTGTATTTACAGCGCTGTCTTCTGCGGACGTCTCTGAACCTGTTTCGGCTGCATGGCTTGCACAGAGTGGATTACCTGAGAGATGGGATTTTGGCATTTGGAAGTTCCCCTTCGTGTACGTATATACAGAAGGAGTACACTCCCAATAGACACCCGGTTCTGCTTTTACACGAGCACATAGAAATTACAGTTCTTTGTGCCGTAGCGACCGTGGAACGTTAAAGGGATTCTTCCCTTATGGGTATAATACTCACAGTATGGGTGTATGCACGGTAAACCTGTTTAACTGGGCTGTATCAGGAACATATATTGGTTTATAGTTGCAGGTCTGCTGTGAACTCCACATGTTGGCAGAACTTGGTGTGAATTTTTACATTTAGTGACGATTTCGACGCCAGCGTTCCCGCTGACTGCAATATCACCTCCACCTAACTGTCTCCACCACCTCCCTCATTCCTCTCCTATGGGTTCCCCCCCCCCCCCCACACTGTCTCACAACCACACCATTATCTATCTGCAGCGGTGACGTCGCAAAGCTCATCCGGTTTAAGGGGCATCTGCCCCCTCGGTCCCCACCTCCTCTTCAGATGAAGAGGTCAGCGGGTTAAGAAGGGCCGGAGCCGTGAAGGACCAATTACTGTCCAGCTCCAGCCACTTGAAGGCTCGCAGATCTGTGACGGAGGAGATGGACAGAGAGAGAGAAAAATGACACCACCCAACCCCCAATCTGAGCTGCCTCCGGTCTATTGTTTTAGATGGCTTTGTCTCGTTCGGTACATCCCCTCCATCTGCACTGATCTGACAGCACTGACTGAGGGTGATAGTGAGTTACTTTGTTTTGCTTTGATATTCAGTATAAAGAAATACTTTAAATATATATAATACATAGAATGTAATTTATTTTATTTCCAAATGTATATATTTTTTCATTTATTTTAGTTATAGAATTATAATTTTATATATAATATGTATAATGTATTCTTTGAGTTTCAATTTAGACAGTTATTTAAACAGTACTAATGAATTATACATATTATTTGCTATTATTTTTATTTTTTAATTTACAATATACTTTTAGAATTTTGTATATTATGTGTACTTCATTTAATGTATTCTTTGAGTTTCAGTTGAAAGACAAGTAACCTCAGTTATTATAACAAAAATAATAAATTATATATCGATTCTTTTTTATTATCATTAAATCATTAATTAAATGTATTTGTTCATTAATTTACTTTTAATTTATTTATGATTGTTAATATTATTTTATTCTTTAAACTGTAACGTAAAACAAAGTAACTCTGAAATCATGTCAGATATATATATATATATATATGTAAGAAAATATATATATTTATATATATTTCATTGTGTTGTACTATTTTTTTTAAATCTCTGTTGAGGTGAACTACCACTGTAATCGGGTGATTGTATTCTGCTCTCTTGCTGCAGTTCTACAAAGGGCCTGCAGGTGGTGTGGTTGTGTGGGCTGTGAGTCTCAGTGGAGCCTGAGTGTCTTTGTGCCCTTAATGCAGGGGTGGTCACAAAGATAAAGATCTCTCTGCCTAAAAAGGAGAGAAGAGTTTAGTGAGACTGGTGGCTGGCGACAGAGAGCCAGACAAGTGGTTTGGGTTGGCGAGGCAGACAGATACCCCCCCACCCACCACCTCGTCGCTCCACTCGGCACCGCAACGGAAAGTTATTCACCTGTTCTTATGGGTAACTTACATATAACTTGTTTCTAAAAAACTTCTACTCATATTTTCAGTCACTTGTTTCAAAAGATCAGCTTTGCATAGCAGTTGTGCATTGTTGACATTTAAGCTGTCAAAAAACTATATATATATAGACATTTAAGTTGTAAAAAAAGAAAGAAAAGAGGAGTCCCTAAGTATTTTTTGATCACGTCGACAGATATTTTATATAGTTTTAAGGGAATTCTTCAGTGGCGGGCCGTGCATTTTATACCTGGGCCTTCACTGCTGTCCTGCAGCTGAAATACCACCTTATAGCCACAGCTATTATTCATTTTTAAGGCTGTAACTATGTATGTCTTCGTATTAAACCGTTCGGTACGAGTCATTCGAATAACGCTCAAGCATTTAGAAAATGCAGAAGCCTAAATTCAGGGAAATATAATGTTCTCAGCTGGTCTGGCTGTGGGATCCACCGTCATTCCTTAATGACAAGGCGCGACCCAAAGAGATTATCGTAGGATTTTACTTTCACAACTTGAACGTTGAACGTACTGCTCTGCAGTGTCTTTCCTCCTCTCAGCACCCTCTGTCATGGTGCAACACGCTCGGTCAGAATGCTCATATTTGATTGGCTGAGCTGCATCACGTGATGTGATTCACTACCCATCAGCCTCTGCTGGCTGTTAAGTTTAGTTTCACGACAGTCACGTGCTCGCCCACTGACCAATCACAGCACACTCTGCACCTAGCGGGAAAGCTACAGATGAACGCTGAGCTGCACGTAATGCTGACGTCATTATAGGCCGGCTAGCAGGCGCTGACACGTCAAAGAATACGCCCAACATGTCAAACTAAAGATCTGATTGGTTGAACACGATGACAATCAACAATATCGTCCCCATGTACTTTAATCTGCACTGGCTGCAGGTGAGAGTCTGCAGGCCTCTGGCTCTGTTCTTAACTAGAGACACAGAGGTGAGATCTGATTGGATAAAAGCTCTACTTAAAACAAGCTGCACCGGAAGCAGAGCAACTGAGGAAGGCAGTAGCTGTGCAATGAGAAAATAAGATAATGGGGAAAATATTTTTATAAATTATAATACATGTAGTGTGTATTTAAGAAAAATTATAAAACAGATATCTTTGTGATTCTGTTCAGGCCAGCAGAGAAGGCCTTGCAGGCCCTGACGGCCCGCCACTGGAATTCTTCCCTTCTCAGTGCAATGACGGCGCGGATCTTCTGTTATTTTTTGGCATGAACGTACAGCACGTGATGCTACGCTGCTAACTGATATGGGTTTTGTGTACATAGGCCCGTCTCAATGTTCCACATTGATGCCGAGATCATGATCGTCAACTTTCATCTACTGAGATAGCCGCCAGAGCGAATCGATCACCCCGCCCTGAGACATCTCCATCCCAGCGCCGCCTCCCAGCAGAGCTACTGGCAGCGGCCCCAGCTGGCAGCACGCTTTGACGTGCGTCGCCAGGTTCTTCTGGGTGCTAAAAGCCTTGCCGCAGGCGGGGCAGGTGTACCCTCGCTCCCTGGAGTGCACGGAGGACAGGTGCCTGTGCAGGTCCGTGCGGTCCCTGAAGTGCTTCAGACAGTACGTGCACTGCATCAGCTTCTTCTTGTAGTGGATGGTCTTCTCGTGGCGGTCGGCATTGGACTTGAGGGTGAAGCTGGCGGGGCACTGGGAGCAGACGTAGCGCGGCGGCGGCGGCTCCGCCTCAGCCGCCGTGGGGCGGTAGAGGGACTGGTGGTAGTGGAGCGGTTGCGGATGGTGACGGGGCCGCTCGGGTTGACCGTGGGGGCCCTGGGCGCTCGGCCAGTCCAGCGACAGGGCCATCAGAGACAGGGTGTGGCGGTACTCGTGCTCCCTGAGGTGCTCCAGGCTGCTGAACAGCCGCTTGCACAGGGAGCAGGCGAACCCACGCGAGGGCCAGGCGCGGGGCTCTGGCAGGACTCTGGTCCCCGACCCGGCCTCTTCGCCCCACGCCACCAGCCCTTCGGCCCCTCTGCCAACCACGAGCACTGACGCAGGCGCCGTCGAGCCGCCGCTAAAGCTCCCGTTGCCCATCTGATCCGTCTCGACAGGAGACTGGTCGCCTCCCAAAGCTGAGACAGAGACAAGAAAAGTGTGAGTGAAATAGATGAAAAAAGCCACAAACTAAAGATCTTATGTGAAGACATCCAGACGCTTCAGTTGTAACGTCGTACCTGTGCCGTATTCTTTCACGTCCTCTTTGCTTTTCAGACCCTGCAAGCACAAAACATCCCGTTATGAGAACACACGCACATCTATACGGTGTGTATGGATTGTTGTCTGGGCATGCAGGAGGCAGGCAGGTGAGACAAGCTGTGAAGACAACCCCCCCCCCCCCACACACACACACACACACAAACACATGAGACATGAAAACAGAAAAGTTCAAGGAAAAAAACTCGGAGACAGATCAGAATGATTTAAAGGCAAATTGTTAGAAATTAGCAAGCAGACACAGAAAAAAGATGCTGACAGTTTCCTGGATGCTCGAGCCGTCCTACGAGACGCTTAGGTTGATCTACGGTGTTAATAATATTATCTGCCTGATGCAGCAAGGTGCAGCTCTCTTCCCTCTCATCTACATCCCATCTCAACTACTCCATCTACTCCTTCATCACCCTCCCCCCCCCCCCCCCTCCGCCTCCTCGTCCTCTCTAAGAGAACAGAACACCATGCACTGGGCAAACAGATGGCTTGTCCGCAGAGATAGGGAGGCTTGTTGGGAGGCAGGTCCTCTGAAATCAAATGCTGCTCCTAAAACGCTCACACACACACACACACACACACACACAGACACACACACACACACACACACACACACACACACACACACACACACACACACACACACACACACACTCTCGACTGGCACAAAACTCACATCCACACATGCTCATACTGCCATGCTCACACACACACGCCCCCACAAACACACACAAACACACACAGAACAAACAATTTCCTGGGCTGCGAGAGCAAACCTCTCATTGTCTACTTGTATTGACTCTACTCTGCTCTCATCTCACTACCTTGCCGTCGTTTATCTGCCATCTCGGAGACGCTCGCTGCCATTGTGACCAGATGTGTTGTCCCCCTAATGCGACCGCTGCCACAAACTACGTTAATGCGGAGCAAAAAGACTCTTTGGGCTTTTTTTTGAAGGTGAATTCGGGTCTGGCTATATTAAAAACAAAAAAAGAGAAGATGATATGAAAGAAAGAAAAGAGGGTGACGGATTGGAAATCTGAAAGGAAGAGAAAAAGCAAACAAAGCAAGTAAAGAAAGACGAACAGAAAGGAAAACAGAGCAGGAAATGTGCCAGATTCCACACGGAGGGAGGGGCGGCGGGGGGCGGCGGGGGGGTTTGAGCGACGACGTGTAAAAAACAAGACTTTCCAATCGTGAAAAGTAACCCCATTAACCCCAACTTCTCCTGAAGAAGACCCACGTCACCGTCACCTTTTACTCTCCGTCGCCTCAAACCCCCCCCCCCCCGTAGTGTGTTTGCAGAGGCTGCCCCCCCCCCCCCCCCCATCTCCTCTCACTCTCACAAAACTTTTCTCCGACTGGAGGAGCAGCACCCGGAGAGCAGCCTCTGACCTGGAGCTGAGCCAGGCTCTGTGTGCGCTTACCTCAGGCAAGGTGGAGGCCTCCGGGCCCTCGGGGGCCTCTTCCACGTCCATGTCCGACCCTTCTGAGCGCAGCCGGGTCGCCCCGGCCCGCAGACCGGGGGCCTCGGGGGGCCGAGGCTCAGAGGGGTGCAGCGGCGTGGGCGGAGTGGGCGGGTAGTGTGCTGATGATGGTGGTGGTGGTGGTGGTGATTGTGGAAGTTGAGGAGGAAGAAGAGGAAGAAGAAGAGGAGGAGGAGGAGAGGAACCAGCCCCCTGTTTGTTATGAATAGTGGCCCCCGTGGCCCCTGGCCGGAGCGTGCTGCAGCAGTTGTTGAAGCGGAGCCCTGAGGAGCAGAGGAAACCAGTCTCACCCACCCACTCACGTACAACTGCAACTCTGCTAGCAGCTGGCCACCAGAACACAACGGGAGAGAGTGGGCAGTGGGGGGTGGGGGTGGGGGGGGGGGGCACACAGAGGCTGCCAGTGCTGCGCTATCAAACACTACGGAGAGGGGGAGGAAGAAGAAAAAATAAAAAAACTCTGAAGTTTCACTTTCCACCAGCCGAGGGGAAAGGGTGAGGGCTTCTCTTCTCTCGCAGCTCTCGCTCGTTCGCTCCTCTGCTCTCCTTCTCCTTCCACCCACATGCGTGTGCTGAGGATGGCAGCATGTGTGCGTGTTGTGTGAGGGCGTGTGCATGTGTAAAATGCATAATATAAGGAGAGAGGGCTTGAGGATCTTCTGTAGCGTGGAGGGAGATTGTTTTGGAGAGGAGCCATCTTGCAGCTCAAGTGAAGACTTTGTGCACAGGCGGGGTAAAGGACGACCGTATCGACCATGTAAGACGTTCACCGGCAACCGGTTCAGGCTCGCTGGATGAGGAATTTCAGATTTTCTTCCGGAGCCTTTAGCTCCTCAGAACTATCCACACAGAAGCTGTTTCTTCTTGTGTGTGTTCGGCTGCATTGATAGCGCTGAGAGCACATATGAAATGTAGTTATTCCGGGTTGTGTATGCGAGTATGTGCGAGTGTGGGCCGCGTTTAGTTTTTGGGGAGGGAGGGGGGTGAGGGGGGGGGAATGTCTCCAGAGTTATGCGGTGGGTTTTGGCCATTCATCGCCCTCCTCTGCACACCGGACAGAATCACACAACCATGAGGCTCGACCGTGGACGGATTCCTGGAATGTTAAACTACCGCGCCCGACACTCCCCACTCCCACTTACTGAGAACACACACAAGTGCTTGACTCCCCATCTCCACTTCCCGACCTCCCTCTCCCTTCCTCCCTCACCCCCCTCCGGGCAGCGACGGGAGAGACGGCATTAAGAGGGAGGCAGAGTAACGAGATGAGCTGCAGGTGAGAAGGAACAGCTCATTAACAACTTCTGAAGAAAAAGGAACGACGGCGTCGTCTCGCTTCAATTCCAACGTGAAGAATTCCTCTGTTTTCTTTTTTATGCAACCTCGTCTCACTGAGTTTAATATTGCAGTCGTGTCTGGCATGCTGCTAAGAAATACAAATAACAGCAGGTTGACTCACTGCACAGCAACACCAGTAAAAGAGATAGAGAGGTGAAAATCACAATGTGGAGGAACTGGATTACTTAAACACGGAGCGACAAACTAAAAAACACAACCTGCGTCCCAATCAGAGCGGGGTCAGCGCCATCAGGACTGGTTCCAACCGGCTTTAGGGAGGCAATTACTGTACGCTGACTACCGGTGCTAAAACTGTACTTTTAAAATGATACCAGTGCTAAAACGGTGCCTGAACCGATACTTTTTTCTTCAAATTGAACAATATATTAACTGTTAAAGTATCCTATAAATACAAAACACTTGGCTTCAAACTACAGCTTTTAACTTCAAACTATGAACAATATATTAACAGTTTACAGTATACTTAAATAAATAAAAATAAATACAAAACACACACTCTGTACACACACTACAGCTTCAAACTTCAGCAATTATTTTGCAGAAATATGAGCATATTTGCCTTCTCTTGCAAAATAAGACCTCTCCTGACTTATTTTATTTTATTTAACCAGTTGGTGGCGCTAATGCGCCAATTTGTCGTTTGCCAACCGCCACTACACCTCGAAGAAGAAGAAGAAGAAAGTTTCGCGTGCCTGTGTTGTACCTGGATGTCGATGGAGGAAGTCAGTAGCCTGCCAGCCGTTTGACAGATCTCGTTCTTTGTTTTTTTTAATAAATCATGGCCGAAGCTTCGTCCGGTTGTAATAATACTAACTAATTATGTAATAATAATGAGTGAGGAGCGGAGGACCGATGCTATCGTTAGCATCGGTCCTAGGACGAGCTAAGCCAGGACGGAGTCATCAGAGTAGTGTAAAAAAAAGTATTTCAATCGGCTCAGGCACCGAAAGGAAGCACCGAAATCTGCGTTGCATTTCGGTCCGGTAGATACCGGTCGTATAGGAACCGGTGCCCTAAAGCTGACTGATCGCTTTCCAACAGCTAATCAACTGAAACTCGCTCAGTCCGTTCAGAGAAGTTTAAGGCTGAATGACGCACCGTTGGCAGTAACCTCTGGACAGCTTCACTCTCCTTTTATTGTTTTCATTTGGATTCACCAACCCAATGCTGCAGCTGCCCCGGCAGTATACACACTAATGCATGCAGATTGCATTCAACTGGACATACCACTTCATCATTGCACCTTCACCTTTGACCCCCCCTTGCTTATCCGCTGTGCAAAGGATTGTGGGTCAGAATAGCCAGAAAATCTGACCGCATGCAGTCGGACATCCTGGTATTTTTGGCCCCCTGTGCACTGTATACGCTGTGTGTGGGTGTTGGACCACAGACAGATTGAAAGACATTACTCTTGCATAGATGTCTACGTTACGTAGATGTTCTTCCTTTCCTCTTGCTTTTACAAAAAAAAGAAGAAGAAAAGAAAAGGTAAGGGAATGGTTTTGCTAAGTAGGATCCAAATTTTAAATCTGAAAGTTCATGAATCATGAATAAAGTAATCCTAAAAGGACCTCCAGAGAGCCGCGATGGAGCCACTATGGGAGCTGCTGTACGGAGTCAATTTCCCAAAGTAGATGTGAAGTGACAGAGAGCAGGCGGGCCGACAGGGAGAAGTTCAATAACGCCGGTATGATCCCTGTGCTTAATTGGATGTTCTGTGCGGCGCGGTACGCGGCGGCGGAGTGGACAGGTGCGCAGGGGGAGGGTCCGGCACAATCCATCGTCTGCCATTGATTGTCTGACGCACTGAAGGGGTATCGGGGCCAAATCCCAATGAGCCTAATTGGATTCAGGAGGCTGATTGACATGCAGAATGGTCCCACTATCTGTTGGCATTCCTCACGCGAAGGGAGGAAACGTAGACGGTGACCCGTGCAGAGGACGGCGACGAGAGGAGAGGAGAGGAGAGGAGAGGAGAGGAGAGGAGAGGAGAGGAGAGGAGAGGAGAGGAGAGGAGAGGAGAGGAGAGGAGAGGAGAGGAGAAGAAGAGGAAGAGGGAGACAGAAGCTCTGTGGCGAAGGCCTTCTGATATCCACTGCTCTCTCTTGAATTGGGCCAGGTGACCTTGCTCTACCTCTTCTCTGCTTAGATCAATACTTTCCCAGGATTTTTTAAAACCAACACACTTTGATGCTCCACGGCCGAAGTAAAGGGGGGGAAAGAGAGACGGGAGGGAGAGGAGTAAGGAGGAACTGCAGGAGGGGAGGGGAGGGAGAGTGTGAGGGATGAGTGTTAAGGAGGGGTGAAGGAGAAATGGATGGAGGGAGGGATGGCGCGAGGGGGAGTACAGGAGGGGGGAGGAGGAGGGGAAAAAAAGGACAGGAAGGATGTTAAGCAGGGGTGAAGGAGAACGGGAGGAGGAGGGGGGAGGGAGGGAGGGAGGGAGCGGCGATCTGTCAAACCAGGCAGACTCGTCCTCCGCCCAGTAATCTGAGGTACAGTGTTTGTTTATTTTCTGTCCTCATTTAGACCCGGGGAGGGAGGGGGGAGGGGGGGAGGGAGGGAGGGGGGAGGTCGCTGGCCATCTTCCCCAACTCCCTATTGTGCAGTGAATTCAAAATAGGGCTCGGCTAACCGAGAAAACCTCCCTGAGGTTTCTTTGGCGACAACTAAAACACGGCTATAAAACTCATTCGACGTGTGTTTTCTTCACTGACAAAATGATTAACGTTCTCCGAATTCTCCAAATCTCCGACTCATATATTCAAAGTGTGATTTAGAAAGAAGCCTCTTCTGTTCTGGGGAGGCCGTCGATCTGCGTCCTGAATCTTCAGAAACATCTCGATCCCACACACGTAACAAAGCTGAGCACAAAAGAGGAGGCGATGCCATGTGATGCCAGCGGGTGTGTCGGCCCATTCGGTCTCTGGAGGGGGGGGGGGGGGGGCATTTTATTTATTTTATAGGTGAGTGGGGCTCAACTCAAAAGGCGTGACTCGGCCTGGAGTTGTACCCGTCCTTTGCTTTTTACTTCTGCTCACAAAGACGGACAGAACTCGGGACAAAAGATCCAATTACCAGCCAGTAAAAGCAAAGAGACACACACACACACACACACACACACACACACAAATGTGCCCACGCAGACTCAAGCAAATATACGCTCACACACACACACACTCACACACACCCACACAATGTATAACACCCTCACTGGAGGAAAGGATGGAAAAAGAATCTCTCCTAACGTGGACAAATTACCAGAAATAAGGACGTTTATCAATCTAATATTAATGAGGTTTAGAAAATGGTTTATTCTAAAGTAAGTTGAGTCTTTGAGAGGAAGATCTCAGCTGATGTACATGGACATTCAAAAGAGAGAGGAAGGTTGTTGAAGCCTTAACACACACAAGCTATTCACATTATAGTCTGAACACTGAAAATCCCAACAACAGAAGTTGAATTTCATGGTTGTTGTGATCTATTTCATCACCTCTTAGTTTTAATGCAATCTCAAGAAAGCACCCCTCGTGTTGCAGGTGCTTCTAGCAGGATGCAAACGTTTGTAAAGCGATTCGATTAATCGTTTGTTTTTTTGTTGGTGCTGAAACATCGTAGACATGCGAGCAGTTGTGCTGAGTTACTCTGCTGCTGTGAAACACAGCTGCGTACCCACTGAGACGCACAAAGACAAAACTGTCACATTAAAAAACCAAACAAATGTTTTCTCACGATCCCAGCAAAATGTTCTCTCTCTCTCTCTCTCTCTCTCTCTCTGTCTCTCTCTCGCTGAGTCACCGCTGACGAGTCATCACTGACACACAAACTCACAAATTATCCAAAGACAGTCGCAAAATACTCTGCGGAGGAAGAGGACACTCAAGTCAAAAAGCCTGTGTGTGTGTTTATGTCTCACAGGTGACCACATGAGCAGGTACCCACCAGTTCTAATGATGTGTGTGTGTGTGTGTGTGTGTGTGTGTGTGTGTGTGTGTGTGTGTGTGTGTGTGTGTGTGTGTGCGTGTGAGGACCGGCGAGTGTTGCAGTGTAAACAGGGACTTACGGGACAGGGAGTGAGCCCCTTTGGGCAGGTACTCGAACAGCAAAGGGTTATCGTCTCCCATCATCTCGGCCCGCAGAGACAGCAGGCTGTTCTTGCTCATCAGCGCCGCCTTCAGGTTGGCCACGGACGAGATCGTCCCGCGCCCGACTCCTCTCCCGGCTTCGTCCGATTCGCCGGGGCCCAGGTAGCTGGGCTCGGCGGCGAGGGCTTCCTCCTGTTTGAGGAAGAAGTCGAGTCGCTCGCCACGGCTGTCTGAGCTGTTGGGTTCGGTCACGTCTGCCCCTTAAAAAACAAAAAGAGAGAAAGAGATGACCGGAGATCGGTGAGGCTCTTCTGTTCTCCTGCAGCCAGCGTTTAAGGAAATACACAGCACAAACTAAAGCATTCAAGTAGGTGGAGAGGGACGACGCCTCCAAACATTTCACACAGCATTGTTTTAACTTAATTAGAGGGATTACACGGTTCTTCACAGGCTGAACATCCTGCCACTCTTGGATTTGTGAAACCCTTTTCAAAAGGGGATGAAGACACATGAATAGTTGTCACTTTGTTTTCAATTTAAAGGGTTTCACCCGACAGCGATAACAGCTTGTGAGGGAAAAATACACACACACACACAAAAATAAACCACACACACACACACACACATATTAAACCAATTCTTTCAAACCTCTCAGCCGAGTCATCGTTTACACCCAGTGTTTTCGGTAGCGCCTACCGAACGCGTCACCGCTCTGAATCATCTCTCCTCGACTCCCTAACATACCTCATCATCACCAGCCAACACAAAAAACTCAGGGAGATCACAAAGAGACAGTGAGCGACGCTGAAGTGGTGTGTGTGTGTGTGTGTGTGTTTAGCCGTCAGCGTCCTTGAAAGCACGAGTGTGTGGAGGAGCTGTCAGCGGCAGACATGTCGCCGGTGGTTCCACTGCGGATACAAGACTGTCAGACCACACCGCCGCCGACGACAGCTCCGGCGCGCAAAGCGCGCTTTCACTGCCTCCTAATTGACGTTTAACATGACGACAGGTTGCTCTCTCAAACAAAGACACAAATACACATCGCAGGCTGCGAGACTTTGACAAGTACAACTTGTCCAAACCTAAAACAAACACAAGACTTCGGAGTTGCATGGTTTATGTCGCGCTGTGCTTTTTGCTGGACAGAAGGCCTCCTGACATCTGAATGTGTGCCGCTCCACAGACGGCAGTGACGGAAAAGGGGAAGGAACAAAGTGAGGACCAGCAGAGGGGCGAAAAAGGACCAAAGGGAACGAAAAAAGCGGGGAGAAGCGAGAGAACAGAACAGCCCCATCATCCATTTTAACTACACAGGCAGGTGTAGTGCTGT
>CM051697.1:3502762-3507762 GCA_028022725.1 Lycodopsis pacificus | reverse complement strand
TGAACCTGCTGCCTCTCATCAAAATGCTATTTCATGCTCATTCCGCTGTCTAACAACAGAAACATACGTAGAGCATTGAAACACAGCACAAGTCTGCATACGAGATGTGAACACGCCAGTCGCATGTTGCCTTTTCAAAATTAGCCGCCTCTGCGTGGACGTAGTAGTCTGAGTGAGCGAGTGAATGAGTGAGGGAAGGGAGGGAGATAGGGAGCGGGTGAGTGCGTGGGGGATGGAGGATTGCAGGGCTCAAGGTAATCTGGGGAGTTAATGCAGCTTAGAGGGACTGAGAGGAGTGGGAGGGAGGTAGAAAAAGAGAGAGAGAGACGGAGAGAGAGAGATGGGGGAGTGATGGCAGAGGGGGAGAGAGACAGGATATAAAAATAATAGGGTCAGCAGGGAAAGAGAGGGAGAGAAGAGGAACAAATGAAGACGTATCGCAACTGAAGCAACAGAACAGGAGAGAACGGGAGAGAGAGAGTACAGGGAGTGTGGAAGCTAGGAGAGATAGGAGAGTGGAGAGGGGGAGAGAGCGAGCCGAGTGAGATAAAGAGTGGGCTAATGAAAGGTAGGGTGAGGCTGAGCGAGTTGGCGGGTAGGAGGGAAGTCGACAGAAAGAGAGAGAGAGAGAGAGAGAGCGAGAGAGAGCGGGGGAGAAGTGTGCATGGGGAAAGAATGCTGGGTGGGGAAGGAAGGCAGACACGAAGGGCTTTGTGCTAAAAGCAAAGAGATGGAGAGATTGAAAGAGAGAGAGAGAGAGAGAGAGAGAGAGAGAGAGAGAGAGAGAGAGAGAGAGAGAGAGAGAGGTTATGTCTTTCGCTTCATGCAGAAAGGGGAGGAAGCCCAAAAGCCCCGTCCGGTCCGGCTCAGCCCGACCCGGTCCAGGGTCGTTTTGTGAAGGGAGAGGTGGGAGAGAGGAGAGATAATGGAAAGTGGAGGAGGAAAAACACTTTGGGTGGAGGATGCAGCACAGCGCCTGTGGGTTGTTGGTGTGTGTGTGTGTGTGGGTTAACGCACTCCCCGTCTCACACTGACCAACGCTCAGTGCTCTCCAGGCAACTAAACACCGCCGTAATTACTTCTTTACTGCTCCCTGGTAATGAATTTAAGACGGAGAGGCGAACCAACCGATACGAAGTTCGGTGAAATCAACATGTTTCCAGCTGGACATCCTGGAGAGGACCGTCGATGGAGGACGAACACACCGACGTGTGCGTCTAACGTACGGTAACCGACGTGTGCTTCTAACGTACGGTAACCGACGTGTGCGTCTAACGCACGGTAACCGACGTGTGCTTCTAACGCACGGTAACCGACGTGTGCGTCTAACGCACGGTAACCGACGTGTGCTTCTAACGCACGGTAACCGACGTGTGCGTCTAACGTACGGTAACCGACGTGTGCGTCTAACGTACGGTAACCGACGTGTGCGTCTAACGTACGGTATCCGACGTGTGCTTCTAACGCACGGTAACCGACGTGTGCGTCTAACGCACGGTAACCGACGTGTGCGTCTAACGTACGGTAACCGACGTGTGCGTCTAACGTACGGTAACCGACGTGTGCTTCTAACGTACGGTAACCGACGTGTGCATCTAACGTACGGTAACCGACGTGTGCATCTAACGTACGGTATCCGACGTGTGCTTCTAACGCACGGTAACCGACGTGTGCGTCTAACGTACGGTAACCGACGTGTGCTTCTAACGTACGGTAACCGACGTGTGCGTCTAACGCACGGTAACCGACGTGTGCATCTAATGTACGGTAACCGACGTGTGCTTCTAACGTACGGTAACCGACGTGTGCTTCTAACGTACGGTAACCGACGTGTGCTTCTAACGTACGGTAACCGACGTGTGCATCTAACGTACGGTAACCGACGTGTGCTTCTAACGTACGGTAACCGACGTGTGCTTCTAACGTACGGTAACCGACGTGTGCATCTAATGTACGGTAACCGACGTGTGCTTCTAACGTACGGTAACCGACGTGTGCTTCTAACGTACGGTAACCGACGTGTGCTTCTAACGTACGGTAACCGACGTGTGCTTCTAACGTACGGTAACCGACGTGTGCGTCTAACGCACGGTAACCGACGTGTGCATCTAATGTACGGTAACCGACGTGTGCTTCTAACGTACGGTAACCGACGTGTGCTTCTAACGTACGGTAACCGACGTGTGCTTCTAACGTACGGTAACCGACGTGTGCGTCTAACGCACGGTAACCGACGTGTGCATCTAATGTACGGTAACCGACGTGTGCTTCTAACGTACGGTAACCGACGTGTGCTTCTAACGTACGGTAACCGACGTGTGCTTCTAACGTACGGTAACCGACGTGTGCGTCTAACGTACGGTAACCGACGTGTGCTTCTAACGTACGATTTTTGAACATGCAATTCCCGCCTTTTTCATCTTCAAAGTCAGTCCGGGGTTTCCTGATAGCCAAACGGTTAAGGCTTATAAGCGCTGTGTTTCTATTTTTGATTCCAGCTTTTTCCTGAACTATACTGTCTGCTATCAAACACGTGCAGAACATAAATAACATTTGAAATCCAGTTTAGTTTAATTATTTCACCTCGTTCTAAAAGACGAAGCAACTTGCTTCAAGAATCGGGCTGTGTTGGACCTTAGCGTGCTAAACCGTACTATTCATATTACTCACATAAATACATATATAATTAATATATATATATACATCACTGTATGAATGTGAGTAGGTCAATTACATGTGTAAAGCGCTTTGAGTGGTCGACTATAGAAAGGTGCTACACAAATAAAAGTGCATTTACCAGGTGATTCAAGGTGCTAAACCTGTTAGCATTGAGTCGTGATCTTCTCCAAAGCATCTTCCCAAACTTAAACGTCGGATCAGTGCACCAGATCTAAGAACAACTTGTTTCAAGGAAACAGATTGACTTGCATTGAATAAAGTTGGGACTTTACTTTATTCTGCTGCACTGGCAGATTCTTTCACCCTCAAATCACCTTCAAAACGCCTTCAAATCACGAATATATATATATATATATATATTTATTTTTTGTCGTGCCACTCAAGAGCCCCCATTCCTCCATAAACAGTCAATGTCACCGTGGTCCACGTTACATGTTCCCTGTACGAGCATCAGTGTGGTCGGGCTGCCCAGTGACCAGAGAGCCCTCTCAGTGCTCATCTCTCCCTCCGTATAACATTAAGACTGTGCTGCTCTCTGTGGGCTTGTATCCTTGGCAACCTGCCTCCAACAATGGAGAGAGCTCTGGCCTCAGCATGGGAGGAGTACAGTGCCATGGAGAGGAGGGGGGGGGGGGGGAGGCGGGAGATAGTGGGAGATGGAAAACTGGCAAGAGAGGCCAGGCAAGAAAAGAGAGAGCGGAGGAGGAAGGAGTCGCGGTGTCACAATGAGGGAAAAACGTGAGCGAAGGGTTAAAAACAGAGGGAGGAATCGAGCTGGATGAGGAGACGATAAGGGAGTGAAACATGTGCAAGCAGCACACTTAGTGTTGGTGGATCAGTGGAGATCTAGAGCTGATAAAAGTTGGAACGGGTCTGGACCTTAAAGTTCTCGCGAGTACAGCCTGTGAAGACGCCACCGAAATAGATGCCGGACTCGTTTGATGCGGCTCCAGATCCATTAAAAGACTTCTACCGCTGCAGCCAAACGAGTATGAGCCGCGGCCGTTTGTTTCAGTTTCATGGTATCACTTGATATGAAAACTACAAATTCCTGTGAGTGGTTGATACGCTTTACAACCGCAGGACTCATTAAAAACCAGGCGGCAAAGCAAGAGAAGCCAAAGCTTCACGTGTTAAAGCTGCATTCTCTCTAATGTCCACCAGGGGGCGACTCCTCTGGTTGTATAGAAGTCTATAGAAAATGACTCTACTTCTCTCTTGATTTATTCCCTCAGTAAACATTGTAAACATGAGTTTATGTCTCAATCTCTAGTTTCAAGTCTTCTTCAATACAGCATGATGTTCATTTAGTACATGATGGTCCATTTAGAGTCACACAGACCATAAAGCAGGGGATGCTTTAGGGCGGGGCTACACGCTGATTGACAGGTCCACGTCTGGGTATTTATTGTTAACCCTTTCACAGTGTGTTTTCACTTCATATAAGTTAATCGGAAAATTTTTGTCTCCTAAAAATGTGTTATTGAGAGTTCAGTTGTACTTGGATGCGCCACCATGGATGTATGAAGCGATCTGGATGCAGCAAAGGAGGCGGCTCCCCATTCATTCCTATAATAGTAGAAGTAGAAGAAGTAGAAGAAGAAGTATGACTTCAGAGTATAGAAATCCACCCCTCTAGTGTCACTTCTGGCTGCAAAAAAACCAAGAGGCTTCAAAAGGTCAGTCCACAAACCAAAGCATGACGTCACGGTCACTGCGTCCACTTCTTGCATACAGTCTGCGGTTAAAGTCTTGTCAAGCACACCGCTGGATAAAGAAGATGGAGAGTTCTAGTGCAATTAACTTGGCCGGGGACATCCCACGGTTCTGCAGGGGGGAAATCATCTTGAACCAGAGCGACAGCGCGCTCGTCCCTCTGACAACGGTACGAGTAAGAGAGGCAATAACAGCAGAAATCCTGCTGCGTGTGGACGGAGGGGGAAAGCGGAGCGAGGGACGGATGCATATAAAGGACTGTGTTCATCCTCGCTCCCCTAACCGCAGCCGAGCTGAGCCATTGAGATTAATTGCTTATGATCAAATCAGCAGAAGCAGTGCAAATTAAAGAGCGAGCACCCACCCCCCCCCACCACCACCACCCACACCCCCTTCCTCCCCTCACCTCCGCCGAGCCAAACCCAGTGACGAGCCCCGCCGCTTATTCCAGGCTACAAACTTGTCATTTCCTCTTTCCCCCGTGAGAGGAACACGAGAGCTCACAAAGGGCCAGAAGTGGAACAAAGGGGTCGGTCGGATAGACACTTACAGCAGACACGGCCTCGGATGCACCGAGAGCCAGAGCCCTGAGCAGAGACTATGAT
>CM051697.1:3465262-3495262 GCA_028022725.1 Lycodopsis pacificus | reverse complement strand
TGTGTGTGTGTGTGTGTGTGTGTGTGTGTGTGTGTGTGTGTGTGTGTGTGTGTGTGTGTGTGTGAGAGCGTCTTTCCTTTTTAATACCGGCGAAAAACCCCGAAAAAAAGTATTTCCAGTGCTGTTATTCTGTGGGATGAAGATCAAGTTGGTGTTTGCCCCGAATATGAAGGAAGTAGGAAATAAATCAATCGTTAACTGATGTTTTCACCTCGGCTGGTCTTCTGAGTCTGAGAGTGAAGGCGCCAGAACAGAAGAAGAGGCGACACCTGCTTTAAGAGAACAGAATAATAGCATCGAATGTTGAGGAAGTACTGAAGGTATTAAAGAGCAGAAAGTAAGGTCTTTGTGGACAAAGTGACACATTTACAGACTGAAAGATACGCTCCTTAGAAAAGGCCTGGACTGAATAGGAAATTAATGAGTGTAAACACTGAAATATCAGTAGAGGAACATGTTTGTAGCAGACATACGGTAATATTCATACAAAATCTTTAAGTGCGGTAACTGTAGTTTAATAAAGGCTACAACCAGGCGACAACCTCCGGGTCTGAAAAACGTGTCTTAAAGCTGCATTCTCTCTAATGACCACCAGGGGGCACCACTCACAAATTCCTGTGAGTGGTTGATACGCTTTAGAACCGCAGGACTCATTAAAAACCAGGCGGCAAAGCAAGAGAAGCCAAAGCTTCACGTGTTAAAGCTGCATTCTCTCTAATGTCCACCAGGGGGCGACTCCTCTGGTTGTATAGAAGTCTATAGAAAATGACTCTACTTCTCTCTTGATTTATTCCCTCAGTAAACATTGTAAACATGAGTTTATGTCTCAGTCTCTAGTTTCAAGTCTTCTTCAATACAGCATGATGTTCATTTAGTACATGATGGTCCATTTAGAGTCACACAGACCATAAAGCAGGGGATGCTTTAGGGCGGGGCTACACAGTGATTGACAGGTCTCTACCACAATGGTGTCCGGTCTTGGCGTTGTCCGTGTTTTCGTTTAACAACTTAAATCCTTTCACTGTGTTTTCACTCCATAGAAGTTCATTGGAACATTTTTGGTCGCCTAAAAAAACGTCTTCTTCAGCGCTTCTGTACACTTAGCTCCGCCCTCCAGTGTCACTTCTGGTTGCTAAAAGCCAAAATGGCGTGAAAATAAAGAATATTGAATTTACAATTAAAAAACTGGAACAGCCACACCTCCTCACATGTCGGGAGCTGCAACCAGCTAAACACTTTTGCTCGATAAATGATTAATGGATAGACTAATTTCCCTGTCGGTCAGCTAATTGATTAGTCGACTCGTGGTTTCAGCACTGTGTGCATTACAAGAGGAGAGGCTGATGTGAGGCATCAAAGCAAAAATATATTTTTTGAATAAAAGCTTCAGGCTTTGATTTTACAAAACACTCCCGTCTTTGATTTGCGGATGCTTATTAATCCAAGTCTGGAAGACGCAGCGGGCGGCCAGACTAAAAATAATTTCAGGTAATTATTTAAAGGTTTACGACATGAGCAGGCAGGGGAAGTGGAGATAAAGAAAAAAACGTCACGTCTAATATATTATTGTGCAGAAAAATATACACACACCGTCACAGATTTGGCGGAATGCGAACAGTGCTGACTTTTCTCTTTCCTAATTGTACTATTCCAAATATTTGGGCCAGCAGACAAGATGAGCACCAGAGAGAGAGAGAGAGACAGAGAGAGAGAGAGAGAGAGAGCGAGAGAGAGGAAGTGCTTAGTAGCCTCAGTAATGACATCAAATGAACACAGCAGACGTTTGCAAGTGAAGGGGATCTAAAGAAAACAAATCCTACTTCCTGCAGCTGTTTATGTCAACACGGGCACACGACACGTTCACACAAACGCTTTGGAACGGCTGCACACCGACACACCGAGCCTCTATATAATATCTATATTACCCTCATATGACGGAGCAGAGCCCTCGTGCTGTGTGAGCGCTTTCTGATCGTGGAGCATGGACACCGATCACAGACCAATGAGAGGGAGGGAGTCTGGGCACTTCTCATCAATAAAGAATGAAGCAATTAAGCTAATCTCAGACTGAAGGTGCCCTTTCTCCACCTACCGTATCCCTTCATGGAAACCAACAACTGGACTTCCACACGAGTTTGTTCTTCTGTCTTTGTGAGGGATACAAAAAAAAGAGGTTCTGCAATAACATTGAGCCTCATTTTAAAAGTAGAACTGGTCCTTAAATGTTGACCTACTGCAAAATAAAAAGGAAATGGATCTTTCATAGAACTTTCTCACAAGCAGGCCGCAACCTCCAGGTCTGAAAAGTGAAGCCAACGCTGAAGTGTCTTAAAGCTGCATTCTCTCTAATGTCCACCAGGGGGCGACTCCTCTGGTTGTATAGAAGTCTATAGAAAATGACTCTACTTCTCTCTTGATTTATTCCCTCAGTAAACATTGTAAACATGAGTTTATGTCTCGATCTCTAGTTTCAAGTCTTCTTCAACACAGCATGATGTTCATTTAGTACATGATGGTCCATTTAGAGTCACACAGACCATGAAGCAGGGGATGCTTTAGGGGCGGGGCTACACGGTGACTGCCGGTGTTGTCCGGTCTGGGTGTTTTACAACTTTAACCCTCTACAGCGTGTTTTTACTTCATGAAAGTTAATTGTAATATCTTTGGTCGCCTATCTTGGTCTTGTCATGTCGCGTCGCTTCTGGCTTGAAAAATAAAACCAAGATGGCGGCGGCCAAAAAACCTAGAAAGCAAACTCAAGGCTTGATGTAACCCACACTTTGCTTTTCTTATTCGTTTCTTTTTGTTTGAACTTGTCCCACACACACCTGCAGAAGTAATGAATGAATGAATGAATGTGTGGTTTACATCGTTAAAACGATGCAGAGTAGTATTTGGAGGAACAATCCATCAATCACAGTGATACTGTCGTGTTCTGTACACGTCTTTATTCGTCATCAAGTTGATATTATTTTACATGTTAACCAGTGTTTCTAGTGTCAGACGGACGTCTTCAGGCGAACTGTGTCATCCAGACTACCTGACAGCTCTTTGCTGTCTACCTCTCCCCCCGTGCAATGCTGTCATTGTTGTAGAAACTTTAAATAGACCTGTACACCACTTTCTAAATCCTTGGCTCTCCCATATGCTCGTAGTCTGATTCGGATCTCCTGTAGGTGATACAATCCGGATTTAAGGAGACTTAAGACTTAAGTAGACAAACTCTCATAAGCCCGCAGGAGTCCTGTGTGTTTTTTTCACCCTGACAGGGTCAAAAGAATAAAAACAACCTGAAGGCATCACAGCGATAGAAGAAGCACTCCCACAAACCAGAACACACCGCACCACCAACGCCGAGCCAACAATGGCCTCACAAAACCTGTTCAGCAATTCCCCAGACCTTTCGCCAAACACACAGAAACCGCCTCCTGCAAACTGACTCCACACACACCATTGAAACCTACCCTGACTGTCATCCACTACCACTCCAAAGCCCACTGAGCATGATATTTCACTGCTAAACGGCAAGATCTGCCCCTTTGAAGGAGACCCCGAATGGCTGATAAACCTCACGATACAAAAGACTCTCCTCCGTTGTGAGCCCGGTCCCGAAGCCCAGGTTTTGCTGGCCAACACCGGGTGAGTCTACACCAGCAACACTAGACTTCCTCTCAGGTGAGAAACACACCTCTCTCTCTCCGTAATGGCTGCTTCACCACAGCCGGACTACAACTCTACCGTCTACCACAGAACCAGCAAACCGGCCAACGGGCTAAATAGTGCCATTTACTTCGTGTGTGTGTGTGTGTGTGTGTGTGTGTGTGTGTGTGTGTGTGTGTGTGTGTGTGTGTGTGTGTGCGTGTGCGTGTGTGCGTGCGTGCGTGCGTGTGTGTGTGTGTGTGTGCGTGCGTGTGTGTGTGTTTTGCTCTGAAGCTCAAGACAAGACGTACCTGGTGACCGTAATAATGTCTGAGTGCAGATCACAAAATCTGGGACTAAGGACACTTAGACAAATCCTCGTAAGCCTGTACGGATGCCCCAACCCCCCCCCCCCCACTATCTCTCTCTCCCTTTTCCCTCGTCTTGCCCTTCCCTAAACCCCAGAGAGAGAGAGAGCGAGAGAGAGAAAGGGGGGAGGAGCCAGCGATGGCGAGGACGCGGTGGTAATCCGTGCAGTGACCCAGGTCAATTCAATTATCCTGTTTTCTTTCGCTGCGCGACGCGTGTGCCCATTTCACAGCCAACTCCCTTAATGCGCCCAGGATTAGCTTCTCTTACTTTTAATGATCTACCTATCGACGCCTTGGGCCCCCCGGTGCACGCACACACACACACACACACACACACACACACACACACACACACACACACTCACACACAGCTAAGTGTTTTTCATGTATTAGTTTTTAGTGTAATGGAGTTCACAAAACAATTCAGGAGGATCAAGAGACACTTTTCTCAAAAATAAACGCGTGTGTTTGTGCTAACGTGTGCTTGTTTATGTGGGAGTGTGTGTTCCATAAACTGCAGTAAGAACGGGATCGTATTATCCATCTGCATTTACCCGGGCTTCCCCTCAAACCTCTCAAGATTTGAGATAATCACCTCAGGCCTAACACGTTAGTGTGGAAGCTCGCTAATCTCAAACCCGGAGGATGAAAAGAGGTCGTTTTTTATCCAGGGATGTGTGGCTGGCTGAGATGCGTTGAGACAATCCGCGCAGGAATCAAAGCATTCAGTGCATGTGTGCTGTAAAGTGTCGCGCACGCGCCGTTTGAACTGGAGTTCAACTGAAGTCAACACGGCAGGTTGATCACGACTGCTGACTGAAGAGTAGACCGTGTCTCTTAAAAGAGAAGCCCAGAGGAATTAGATCCTGGTTGAGTAGTGAGACAACACTGTCGCTTAATTATCTATTCTGACCTTATTATCGCACCAGTCATTCACTAATTACAAGACTGCATAAATAGGCGTCCGAAACTGCAGCAACTCTGGGAAACTCTTAAGCCTCAAAGTCATCAAATCAGAACAAAGTCTTCTCTGAGAAAGAAGTGCTTTCTTTTGGCCTGCGTCCATCATTCCTATTTTAAAAGCCAGTCAAAGACGATTCCACCTGTTTTTGTGACACTAAACTAATAATCTATGTAACAAATCCACTTTAACAACAGTAGCTCGGCTCTCTTTCACCGCCTGATTCGTCCGTCTCACATAAAACATGCAGCAGCACATTCCGAAGACAGGAGACGCTGAGCAGCAGCTTTTTGGCGGCCTTACCTTGGATTTCCTGCCCGTTGTAGTTCCATCCAGCCACAGCCAGCATGGAGGGCAGAGGAGATCCAGGCCTACTGTCCCGGTCTCTCTCCCTGTCCCGCTCCCTGTCCCAGTTCCTCTCAGACTGCTGGGTAATATGCCTGACGGTGTCCTTGTTCTTCCTGTTCTTCCTCCGCCCCGACCCCGACAGCGGTTGCCAGGGCCCTTCTCCGCCTCCTCCGGCAGCACCTCCAGCACCTTGCTCCCCCTGGCTCTGGGCCGCCCCTCTGGGAGTGTCCCGCGGATGCGAGGAGGAGGCGGGGGACACCTGCTCCTCTTTGACGGTGACAGGCCTGTAGTCGTGTGGCCAGGCGGGCTGGGAGTCGTGGCAGGCGTCCTCTTGGCTCTCGTGGCTCTTGGGGGGTTCTTGGTCCTCCTTGCCGTACGTGCTGCCTCCCTCGTGGCAGCTGGCGATGGCCGAGTCCCCAGAAGAGTTGGCCGGGCTGGTGCGGCGCGCCAGCCAAGGCGAGGTGCTGCGACCAGACATGATGGAGGCCAGGGCTTCAGAAGCCATGCCCACGATCCCACCTCCTCCTCCTCCTCCTCCTCCAGCTCCTCCCCCTAAACCCGCTCCGCCCCCTGGTCCTGCCATACCCCCTCCTCCTCCACCACCTCCGCTTATGCCCGCGGCACCGACCGCTCCCATCTCAAAGTCGGCCAGCTCCTCGGTCATCTCGGAGCGGATGCTGATGTCCAGCGCCGCCTTGATGAAGCTGTGGCAGGCCTGGACGATGTCCGTCATCTGCAGGTAGCTGGCGGCCGACATGACCTCGATCACATTCTTGCTGGTGAGGGCGAGGTGCGCCGAGTACATGAAGTCCAGTATGGCTTTGAAGCCCGTCGCTGTGACGATGTCCAGGTGAGTGACGGTGGTCTGGTGGTAAGGCTCTGCCCCTTTTTTAACCTGGAGGGTGAGAGAGATTATTCACAGCAGCTCTTGTTCAAACCTCTCGTGCAGCAAAACTGCTATGATGTGAGAGAAGAACAACACGCTCCCTCGACTCATCCACCCCCCCAAGGGTAGCAGTCCCTTACCTGGCAGTAAAGAGTCTTGAAGTAGCGCGAGGAGCCCAGGAGGACATTCTTATGGGCCTTGAAGATCTTTCCGTCCACGATGACACAGGCGTCGCAGAGGATGCCGTGCTGCCTCTGCTCGTTGAGCTCTCGGAGGAGCTGGCGGTAGTGAGAGGAGATCTCCATGTCCTCCTTCCTGTTGTTCATCTGTGTAGCTGAACAAAAGCCTCTCCTCCAAACGTCTGCTGGGAGACAAAAGAACACAACCAATTAATATCAAAAGGTATTGTACCGTTAAACGTAAAGTACGGGAATTTGATGCAGTAAAGGAGCAACGAAATCTGAAAAACATTTTTGTCTTTGCAACACATCCAGGCATATTTCTCTTCTAAGTCCACACACTGTATGCGGTTGATGGATGTAGCTTAAAACGTCGGATTCATTTTCACGTAAGGGGAGCAGTGGTGGGGGGGGGGGGATGAGCAAATTTAGCCGCACCACTCCTTTAAAGACGAGCCAGTATCTCAATAATGACTGTGACATAAAAACAATGACATCAATAGAAACCACATCTCAACTGCTGTAGTTTGATGTCTAAAAACAGCCCAGTAACAAATAGTCAAAAATCTCTGTGTTCAAACCGTGTCTGACAGGTTCATTTGTGTGTGTGTGTGTGTGTGTGTGTGTACAAGAGAGAGAGAGAGAGAGAGAGAGAGAGAGAGAGAGTGTGTGTAAGCTCATTAAAAATGTCAGTTAAAAAGCGTGACACTTTCACAAAACAGTTGAGAGACAAAAACACCTCGTTTAGCACAAACCACTTTACCACTAAAAATGTATCAATAAACACAGCCACAGTTCCTTGTGATTCTTTTTCTTCATCTCTCCGACGACTGTGAACATTCAATCAACTGTGTAGTTAAGACGAAAAAGTCCCTTTTGAACCTTCACCTCTGCGTTTTTGATCTTGCACGGTTCAGTCTGGGTTGTGAACATGTTTTTTTCTTCTGAAAGCTACAGAGAAAAGATCCTTAATGGCAATTTGTGAAGCTGCTCAAGTGTCAGCGAATGAAGATCCAACTCATCAGTATTCATCAGGCGACAAACTACTGTTCTGAAAAGTGAAGCCAATGCTGAAGTGACTTCAACCCGCATTCTCTCTGCTGACCATCAGGGGGCGACTCCTCCGGTTGCAAAAAGAAGTCTCGTTGTATAGAAGTCAATTAGAAAATTACCATAATTCTCACTTGACTTGTGATTGACAGACTGCTACCACGGCGTTGAACGCTCTGGGAGTTGTCTGTGTTTTTCGTCTTACAACTTAAATCCTTTCACAGTGTAATTTCAGTTTTGGTCCCCTAAAAATGTTTGCGTTCAGTTGTACTAAGCTCCACCCTCTCGTGGGACTTCTGGTTGCAATAAACTAAGAAGGAGACTTCCAAAAACCAAGATGGCAACGGCCAAAAACAGAGATGGCGATAGTCAAATACCAAGATGGCTCGATGGCGAAAAACCAAGTTGGAGATGGCAAAAAACCAAGATGGCGACGGCCAGAAAAACCAAGGCGGTGAAGGTCAAAAACCAAGATGGCGACGACCAAAAACCAAGACGGTGAACGTCAAAAACCAAGATGGCGACGACCAAAAACCAAGATGGCGACGGCCAAAAAAACCAAGGCGGTGAAGGCCAAAAACCAAGATGGCGACGACCAGAAACCAAGATGGTGACGGTTAATGTCACGGTTTTGGGTTTTTGTTTAGTTTAGTTTTTGTTTAGTTTCTCCGTTTTATTTTTACTTTCCCTGCCTCTTGTGTCCTGTGTTTACTTCACTGTGGTGTTCTGTGGTGTATCCTGGTCCGTGGTGTTACTTATTCTGCTAATCAACGCTGGTATGTTCCCCGATTCATCTCTGCTCTTCCCTACCGTGTTCCCTGTTTTTGAAGTTTTGTTTTATTGGACAATTTCGTTACTCATTTTTTGACTCCCCAGTTCCGCAAATGTTGTGTTGAACATTTTTCTTTACTATTAAAACCCCCCTATCTTCAACCCTCTGTTTCCCCGTGTCTCCCTGCATTTGGGCCTTTACTACGCCATTATAAACCAAGATGGCAAAAGTCCAATAAACAAGATGGCGATGGCCAAAATGGTGAAACCGGCATAATTTATTGCTACTTTTACAACAACAACAGAAAAGCTCAAGGTTTAGAATGTTCACACATCTATTGGCCCTCAAAGATTCTTCAGGCTTTTTGGCTCAGAAATATTGACGTAAGATGTCGGATGGTTTTATAATAGCCTGTGTTTTTTGTTTTTTTCCTCGCAGTGTCCATGTTAGATGACATACAAGAGGCGCTGTGAGCTCAACGCACAACAGAAGGCATGCAGGTGAAGGCCACGGAGGCAGGAGAGCAGGAGGAGACAAAGGGAGATATGAACATCGCTCTAAGTTGCAGAGAAACAAGGTGAAACTGCATAAGCCCTTGCAAACACAAACACAAACACACAGGCAGAGGATGAAGATGAACACACACACACACACACACAGGCAGTGCATTAGCCAGAGCATTAGCAGCCGCCGCTCCCGCTCTCGTCTTGGTGACGCGGAGTGTTACCAAACGCAGCAGTGATTTGTTTTGGGAACGCCACAGCTGTCAGCTCTCGTGGGCCGCTCCGAGAGATGACAGCTCGGGTTGGCCAAGGTGACAGCGGCGTTTGCTCGGGGGCCGGCACACTTCAGGTCATGTTTAGCGAAGCTCTGCTCAACCTGATGGCTTGTAAGATCAGATAAATCCAACCGGTGTCCCCCTCACGTCTGCTTTGGACAAACACACCACCTATGAACGGCGGTGGACGGAGTGACGGTGACAACCGCTTGAAAAATCCTCTCCTTTCCTCAAGGAGTCTGATGAATGTGCGGCTCGCTCGCAAACCGCCTTGACTGGCGTGTATTTAAGTCATAGAAATAGAGAATTGTGAGGAGGAGGGTACGAGAACGCAGAATAACAGCGTCCCTCGGAGTCTCAAAAGGCAACTTTTGACGCAGGTGTTTTTATCCTCCAGCTCACACACTTCTTAGAAATCGTCTATTGGCGGTCCAACCTTGAGATATTCCTTCCTTTCTGCGTTGTCCTGATGGAGGAACCTCTCACCGGCTCCCCTCCTCCTCCCCTTGCTATTCTTCTCTCAGGGCCACTGGCACATTCAGTTGTACAGGCCCCGGTCTATGAAATAGGTCTACCTCTCATAACCGCGTCCACAACACAGAGGAAGTCGTTTATTCCCTGAGAAATACCTCAATACCCTTTTTTTTTCTTCTATTCCTCGTTTTTTTCCTGCCAATGATGGACGGTGAAACCCAGGGTCAGCGGCACCCGTTTGAAGAAAGAGAGAGAGAGATTGCTACTGTAGCTCAGAGGAAGCAGGGAAAGGACTTGTCTGGAATAAGACGCGTGTTGCACGGGTCAGGGTCTCTCTACCTCTGTCCCCATCTGTTACAGTCCCGCTATCAGTAAAGGACAACAACGACGAGCTAACAAGCAACATGCTAACGACAGCAGCGCTGTTCTCGGCGAGAGGGGATTTAATAAAGAGTCGATTCACTCAAATTTCAGATACAAAACTCATTTGAAACGCGACAAACAAGATTTCCGCCTCCACTCCCATACAAGGTGAGTGAAGGGAATTTAACTGGTGGTGCTCACTTCATTGAAGAACAGCAGCATCTCTTTCCGAAAACAGTGCACAGAGAGAAAAATAGTTCCATTCACCGCATATAAATCTCTCATCTAATCTGGACAAATAAAAGCAAAACTAGCCCGATAGCATCAGAGGTGAGGGTGTGAATATGTATTTGTTTTGTATTTTGGGTGAAACAAGCCTTTTGTGCAGTAAAACACAAATTTCAAACAACCCAGTGGATACAGAGTCTGCTAACTGGGATTAAAGTTCATTAGTGCGACTTCTCATTCTGTGTGTTAATGCGTGTCCAAAGAGATAATGATGATGTCAGGGCGGTGCTGCACTCTGACACGGGGGGGGGGCATGTTGCAAAGGGAGTATTGAGAATGTTCGGCGAGCATGCCGGCTACGATCGCGACCCAAAGACAAGTTAAACGATGCCTCAAATGTAACAAAAACAATGCTCAGTGGAGGGTGAAACGACAGCGAGAGGGAGAGGTCTAATCTGATTTATTGCTTCAACAGACTCCGAGAGACACACTGAGTCCGTCGTTGGGCAGAGAAGAGGGACTTTAATGGAGTGCGCTTTGACCTCTCAACTCTCTGCTTGCCTAATTGGCTTGTTTAATTTCAGCATGTCCAGTTCCCTCCAGTCAAAGACCCCGATTACTGCGCAAACCTCCAGCATTCATCCTGGCGTTTCCTTTTTAAATTCCCCTTTTCATTGAGATAAATAAGCAAATATCCACCAAATAGTTCATCACATCTTATTCCTTTTTTTTAAAACATAGAAAACAACTAAAATACATTAAAAGGTCTGAATCAGTCAAATATCAGCCTATATGTGCAGGCAGTTTTATTACGTGTTAATAATAAAATATTCTAATTCGAATGTGTCCACGATGAGTCTGTTGGCGTGCTTGATGGTCGTTTTTATAAAAGAAATATCTCACTTCGGTCTGGGATATGTTGTCGTTATATCACAGCTAAGAGGCGTTCAGCTACTGCTCAAATATATATATAATACTTCTCTCCATACAGTATGTATGTGTATATATACAGACACATACATAATATCCTTATACACGTTTTCACATAGGCTGTATCAAACAAAGAAACAAACACATTGCAACATATTTCTGTTCTTTCCTCTCATTTATGATTCAGTTGGAAGCCAGCATGCTATCCCTGTAGCAGCTATTCTCTATTTCTGTGTAAGTGCAGCAGGACATGCGGTCAAATGTCTCGTGTGTGCATACGTGTCAATAAAGCTGATTCTGATTCTGGCTTTTCATTTCTTCATTGCGCCTCCATCTTACCCCGAGAGCTCAGACCATCAGCGGGACCAAAACCGTCTCCCGACACCATGTTAGTACAGCCTTGATTTATACCACTTCTTGTCTTTCTGTTTTTCTCCAAATATACACTTGACACAAGATGGGAAAGTAAAATAAAATGAGAGAGAGAGAGAGAGAGAGAGAGAGAGAGAGAGAGAGAGAGAGAGAGAGACGTCTGTGTCTCATCCAAAGCATCTCTGCAGCAGTCTCGCCAAGGCTACACAAACTAAAGCTTGCTTTCAGGATTTCACGGAGCAGAAAGAAAAAGAAGCTTTTCATCCCGCTGTGAGATTTCACCATGAAAAAAAAAACAAAAGCAAAGAAAAAGTCATCAGGAGGCAGGCTGGTCAGAGATGATTGTCTCAGTAGAGCATGCCACCAGAGCTCCAAGTCCCTGTCACCCTTCTGAGGCCAAATCAAAAGAGACGGTCCTCCTTAACCCCCCCCCCCCCCCCCTTCAAACAAAAACACACACACACACATGATTAAGAGCCCCGTTCCCCTCGTAACACACACACACCCCCTAATTCACAAGCACACGCAGGACCCTAAGAACACACACACACACTTAGCAGTGTCACGGCGTCGCACCCGGTTTGTCCTGGTCGCATCAAAGCAAAAGTCACTTGAGGCCCCAGCCAGACGAGTGAAGGGATGAGACGTGTGATGGAGTGAGAGAACGGGGCTTCCTCCTCCTCGGTGTTCTTCTGTTAATGCGGCTTGTCCCCCCGAGCCACTTCTTCTCCGCCTTTCCTTGACCGCGCAGGACCGCAAGGGAGGCGGGGCGCAAGGTCCTTCTGGATCAGAGGCAGGACCTGACTTTGTTTGTGCGGGGGGGGGGGGGGGGGGGGGTATTGGTACATCACACCCGACGAGGACGCCACGACACGTGAGACATCTCTTCACACGGGGCGGAATATATGATGACATAGCATCACTTGAAGCACACGTTCTCTGTGGTTCAGAACGTGTCCGTTGATTCGCTCCTCATTAACATTCTTGCCGGCACAAGGTTTAAACTGGCTGCAGGTTCCTTCATGGGTGTTAGCAACACACACACACACACACACTCGGTGATATTTATTTTAAATTAAGGGATTTCCAGTTGGTCAGGACAAATTATAATTTCGTGGCCGGCGTGCCGCTTGCAAAATTGCCACCCTAAGCTAATCGCTCCGCATTCAAATTGTGGCCCTCTGCTCAACGGATGTTACAGTTCTGCTCATTATTTGATAAAGCGACTTTGGTTGGACGAGCATGTCAAACTGGAGCTCACAGAGCCCCTTGTGCTGGAGGTGAAATAATTCAATAAATCCCATTAATAAATAAAGAGAATGAAACAACTGACAACATCTAAAAAGAAACGTTTGACTTGCAGACTGAATTTGGTTCTGCTACTACAAAAACAACCAAAGCGTATGTGTATTATTTTGTCTTTGCAGTTCTGCACTAATCCATCTTTATATTATAAGTGCATATATATATATGAGTATTGTGAAAGTGGTAGCTCTAGTAAGAGACAACAGATACGTATCGTCTGTCTCAGATCTACTGATGTTTATGCTTATTTCAGCACATTTTTGTTTTTATGGAGCGCAACCAGGCGGCAACCTCTGCTTCTGAAAACAAAAGCAAATGCGTCATGTGTTAAAGCTGCATTCTCTCTAGTGACCAGCAGGGGGCGACTCCTCTGGTTGTATAGAAGTCTATAGAAAATGACTCTACTTCTCTCTTGATTTATTCCCTCAGTAAACATTGTAAACATGAGTTTATGTCTCAATCTCTAGTTTCAAGTCTTCTTCAATACAGCATGATGTTCATTTAGTACATGATGGTCCATTTAGAGTCACACAGACCATAAAGCAGGGGATGCTTTAGGGCGGGGCTTACTGTGATTGACAGGTTGCTACCATGTGTATGAGTTGTCCGTGTTTTCGTCTTATAACTTTAACCCTTTCACTGTGTTTTCACTTCATGAAAGGTAATTGTAATTCAGCGTTTGATTGTACTTAGCTCCACTTATTCACTCATGGATGCTTCAAATAGGCAGTCCACAAACCAATGTGTGACATCATGGTGACAAAGTTAGTGATGATCCAGTGAACATAGCGGAGCATTGAACTGATAAAGAGCCAGATGTTTTTCTAAAGAGTTGGTAGAGACCAAAACGGAAGTAAAAGAAGAGTGAATGCTGGACTTGCATTCATCACGTGACCAAAAACATGACTCCAGATGAATGCTAATGCTGCGCCATATCCGCTGGATGTGTTAATAAGTATATATAATAATATAATGATATGTGAACGCTATATTTATAGATTGTTTGGCGGCCCGAGTGGCCAACAATCATTTAATTGGGGTTTGAGTTGAGGTTTTAACAGTGTGGGGGAAAAAACAAACTAATATTTTGTTCAAACCAAAATATACATGTTGTCAGTAGACTGGTGTGCGTGGGACTGTTTGACTCGTGTAAGCATGGCGCTGCAATAAACCTCAGGTCTTCCCGTATACAGACACATTATCGCTTCACATCATCTCTGCTTTCAAAGGATCGTCTACCAGCGGTGAATTCCCTCCTTTTCTCGCTTAACATCAGCAGGAAGGACGCAGTAAAGACTGGCCGGAGATTGAAGAAGTGAATGAATGTGAAGAGGAAGGAGGGGGGGGGGTATCAAGTCAGGATTCGGCAGACAAGAGTTGGCATTTATGTTGTCAAGCACCCCGGCCTCATGCTTCTGCTACAACATTTCATCAGTTAAACTAAAGAAGCAACGTGTTTCTGGCGACTTGTACCATAACACCACATCACAGCAGGCAGTTTCTGTGGCAAAGGCAAACAGGTTGGCGGGTCTGCACTAAATGAATTATGTATTATGTAAAGCTTTCGAAACATAGCGAAATAAACGATGTTAGCCTCAAGAGAAAGATGAAGGGAATCTCCGACGTTAAATGCTAATATCTATGAAAAATGAAAAAGGTACGGGGAGATAGAATTAGTTTGCTTGCAAGACATTTTCCCATATAATGAGAGAAAAATACTGGGGGAAGATGACAGCATGCATAAGTAGAATTCAAATGATACTTGGCTGGACAATGGAGGCACTGTTCTTTGAAGACAGTATGATGGAGCACAGACATTACTGTACTTCCCAGAGTAAGATCTTCTAGTTCTACTACTTTAAGAAAGTTGTGTTAGACTTGGAAAGTTTCCTGCTTTTATTTTCTTTAATCCTGAATGTGTGATAAATGTTACGGGTGTAAAACATGCGACGATAAGGCCCATGAAAGGTCGCTGTGAACACGGGATCAGCTGGAGCAAAGTGGAAGAGGAAGAAAGGGGGAAATAAAACATACGAAGGTGGAAAACAGATTGAAAATAAAGAGAGAGATAGGGAGATGGCGAGGCTGGAGAGATATAAAAAGGGGGAGACAGGAAGAGAGGGGAGAGTGAGTCAGGCAGCCAATATTTTTTAAACAGCTTTGCTTCCACTCAACTGGGCATCGAGGCCATTATCCCGGGGTTAATCCCCGATCCGACGGAGCTGGCAGCCTTCCGGGACAAGCCGGGGCGGCAGCCCATCAACAAGGCAGGCACGGACAAAAACAACACACACACACACACACACACACACACACACACACACACACACACACACACACACTCTCACACACACACACACACACACTCACACACACACACACACACACTCACACACGCACACACTCACACTCACACACGAAGCAGACACAGGCATGCAAGCTGCAATTAGAAAAAGTAACACATCAACGCTATTACCTGTGAATGTCTGGCTCTCAGCCTTTTATTTTATTTTGGAAGTAAACTGTTCGTTTGTCATTTTCTCCTCTTGACGCCTCACTGCACGTGTTCCTGTCTTCAGTATTCCTTGTTTCCTTTATCTCACAACCTCCATCTGTCCACCTTTATCTCCTCCTTCCTGCCCACCAGCTCCGATCACCTCGCTCTCCCTTTCTCCGTCCACTCTCTGTTTCTTTGGCCGCCATCCGAGGAGTCAAGGTGGAGGAAGAGATTGACTCAAAGAAGTATAGCCGTGTCATGTGGAGTGGGACCGAAGAGGATCCAGAAAGCTTAGGGAGACTTAGCGCTACTCCCTTCATCCCTTGCTCGCGGCCCCCTCGGCCCCCTCTTTCACGCACCGCCCGGAAAACAATGAACCTGAACCCTCCGCGTCCACGGTGCACACCTGAAGACCTCCCTGCTGCTCAGTGCACCAGCCAAAAGATCGGCCCCTATAAGCCTCCCGTCCGGCTTATGACACTTCATTTGTACAAGTCAGTGGCTCCGAGCCTTCTGACACCTGGTCCTCTCACCTTCCACACAGATGTTGAGCCTTTAGGGATCGAATGGAACTCCACGCAGCGCGAGGATGGACTGGGATCATCCCCGAGTGCTAGGAAAAGAGGTGTGACTCGAAGACGTTGATGTCCTTTCAGCCTGACCACTAATGGCAGGAGTGTCCACTTCACCTCACGTTCCTCCAATGACCCGCACAGAAGAGAAAACATGATGAATTGCCCTTGAAGGTGCCTTTCCAGTGGAGAAAACATGACAAATGCCCTCTTGGCTGCACATCCAGTGGAGAAAACATGATAAAGTACCCTTTTAGATGCCTTTACAGAAGAGAAAACATGATAAATGCCCTCTCGGATGTACTTCCAGTGGAGAAAACATGATGAATTGCCCTATAGGGTATCCTTCTGAGGGAGAAAACGAGACGCAGTGCCCTAATGGGTGTCCTGAAATGGAGAAAACGAGATGCAGGGCCATACAGGCCGCCCTGCATGATAGAAAACGACGCTGTTGCGCTTTGTGTTTTTTTGCCACTGTTCAGTAAAAGTATTTGACATATCAAGAGCTTCAAAGTGTCATATCACCACATCCACCTGTCTCTGTTTGTCTTTTTGTCCCCGTGTCTTCCTCCTTCACTTTGTGCATGTGTGCCTGTATGTGTGTGTGGTTTCTGGGCTATCTTTCTCTCTCGGCCCCTAAGCCCGCTATGTCTCCCGTGGTAACTCCCTGACTGACGACCCGGGGCTTAGCCTAAATTCTCTCTCTATTAAAAGCTGTGAAATGCAAATAATGAAACATCTCATTACCACTGTCGGAGAACCCAAGATGAAAAGAGGGGGGGGGGGGGGGGGGAGCGGACGAGGACGGCTGGGAGAAAAAAAAAAGGAAGCGGCAGGAGAAAGAGGTGCGATACGGGAGGGAGGGAGAGACGAGAGCGACAGCCGGAAATAAAGGAGTGGAACAAGAGGAGGAAAGGATGGGAGAAGAGAAAAGGGAGGGAGAAAGGACGGGGGGGGGGGGGGGGGGGGGTCACGGGAACAGATAGCCAGACAGTGAGTCTTTTGTTTGATTTGTGTTGCCGTTAACATGGAGGGTAGCAGGATGGGCCACCTATGCAAACAGGGGCGGAGCACCGTGAGTTAGGAGGTGTCATTCAAATGACAAACCATCTCCAGCTCATCTGCTCCAGACTCCAGTTCAGTGTGAAAACAGCTGCGGTGCAATCACAGGTAATGTACAGGTATACGTGCACAAGGAATATGTGGTGAGTGTGTGTGTGTGTGTGTTGATTGATAATGTTATTATGCCCCTAGAGGATTATTAGTTACAGAGTTTTACTTTTCTATCTTCACACCTTCTATCATTAATCAAACCAGCTGAGTTTCCAGTACTCTCCCATAAATTACTACGGTGTAAATAAAAAATGTGAAGACAGGAAAAGGGGCCTCTTCTTTGTAAAAAAGTGTCTGTATGTGTGTGTGTGTGTGTGTGTGGGGGGGGGGGGGCAGGGAAGTGAAATCACCGACAGGAAGTGTCTGTATT
The DNA here is from genome assembly GCA_028022725.1 of Lycodopsis pacificus. NCBI lineage: Eukaryota > Metazoa > Chordata > Actinopteri > Perciformes > Zoarcidae > Lycodopsis > Lycodopsis pacificus. Next base: position 3,478,054 of record CM051697.1, on the reverse strand, counting down.
TGGCTTTGCAGGTGGGAGGAGATTGGCGGCGGCGGTGGTAATGGTGGTGGTGGTGGATCGCATGTGACACTCTCCAGGTTTCAACACTGCAGCAGTCTGGAGACTCATCTGCTGATATCATGAGGGAATTCACGGGCGGTGGAGTTTCTAAGGTGTGACATTGTCTAATAGCGAGATTAGTGTATGACTTCTGGGAATTTTGTGTGTTGGGTGTTTTTCTTTTCTGGACACGGATGCATCATAGCACAATTACATTTTTGGTACAAATGTCCACTTTTACTCAACGGTGGAAAACACATTTTGGGCTAAAATTCTAAAATCCATCGGCTGAATATTAAATATAGAAGATTGTATTTGATGCAGAGTCCTATTAGGTAATAAACAAGAGCGATCACACAAACTGACAAACTAAAAACGAGTTTTATCGTCGTCGTTTGGAAAATGAAGAAAAGCTTTGTGGACACCAGGACGTTGTTGAACGTCTCGCCTCAAAACCATGAGCGTTATTAATACGCTGCTGCATCAGCCCTTCTGACCCTTCTGGGAAGGATTTTCCACAAAATGTTAGAACTCGGCTGCAGGGACGTCGGCTCGCAGTCGGTGTTCCAGTTCATCCCAAAGGTGTTCGATGGAGGCCTGAGTGTGGGGGGCCGGTGTCGGTAAGAAGAAGAATAAAAACACGTCTTTGTCCTGTTGAAACAGGAACGGGCACTTCTGAAAGTAGTTGCTGCAAAATTGGAAGCCTTGGTATTGTCTGAAATGTCAAAGTAGGCTGAAGATTAAACTACCTCACTCATACAAACCCCAGACCTGAGGTCCACACAGACGGCTGGATTTAGACGGGGCTGTCCACATATACTTTTGGCATCTGTTATTTTTCTGCGCAATTATGATAAAAGTACGTTTTCTTTTGTGTATAATCACCTGAAAATAGTGTTTGGAATTGTGTTTTCGTTAGCGTTGGCCTCGACTAAAGAAATAAACAACTAATGGACGAAAGAAATCTTCGTCGATAAAGACGATAGACGTCTAAGAGGGGGCAGCCATAGTTCTTGTTGCTTGAGAATGAGCCGTCGATATCGACACACAGAGCGAGCCCTTCATACGGGGCGTTCTCCTGATCGACTCGTACCCGAGACGTATACGCTGTCTCTACGTCGCTCCTCCACAGTCCAAATGTGGTCACTATACCACATGGTGGCTGCCGTAATCCAAGATGGCGACGGCGAAATCGCAGAACTCGAGGTTTCAAAACGTCAGTCCACGAACCAATGAGTGACGTCGCAATGACGACGTCCACTTCTTACATTCAGTCTACGATTAGACCGCTAGACGCCGTCAAACCCTTCACACCGCACCGTTCAACACAAAACCTGGACGAGCAACAACAAAAGAATCAAAAGCAGCCTGTCACGACTCAGCGAGACACGACTGTACATGACTGAACCTCTCAGACAGCCTGATCCCGAGCTGGTAACAACAGTCACTGCAGCCACCAGCTAAGGCCTCAGACCAAAACACACCCATCGAAAGAGTGAACAGGGTGTGCGTGGGGGTGTGTGTGTGGGGGTGCGTGGGGGTGTGTGGGGGTGGGGGGGAAACAAAGGGGTTGCCATGAGGAAGAAAATGTAAAAAAAAAGTGAACATGTGGCACACAATAAAACCTACAGGGATACGTGTCTGAAATGTCTGCGGACTAAAAAGCTAATTGTTGTTTGTTAAAATGTGTGGTTTCTGAATGTGCAAGTGAATGACTGAATGATGGTGACTCACTGCTGCTGGTGGCCAGTTGCTATCTGGTGCCGAGGCGGGTGTCCAGAGAAAGTGTGTGTGGTGTGTGTGTGTGTGTGTGTGTGTGTGTGTGTGTGTGTGTGTGCGAGTAACTCGGCGTGACTGTCGCTCTGTCAGACGGCAAACAGAGGCATCTCTCTCAAATCCGCACTGGGCCGCGGCTTTCAACGAGCTCATGCAAAGAGGGGAGCAGGCTTAAGTGTGTACTCGCAAGGACAACAGGCACACCCCCCCCCCCCCCCAAAAGCAAATATTAAGAGAGACTTCACTCCCAGCTAATCTAATTCACAAACACTCCAGAGCGCGCACAAACAAGGAAAAACACATCATTTAACTGTAATAACTTAGCCCTCGATGTGCAACGTTCACAACTTGCCACCGTTCCACGCGCTGTACGACCGAGCACCATTTACATATAGATAGAGAAGTGTTCATGAAAAAAAACACATTTGTGTATAATAGCCCCAGGCGGCGTTGTCACTCATCAAGCTGATCAAAACAAAAGCAGCAACCACACGACACTGATGAATCTCGGAGCGCTTTTGCGAATCCGTCCTTCACCGGCAGGAAAAAGAGGAGGTGAGATAAAGGGAGAGAAATCAAGGGGAGAGGAGAGGAGCATCTAAATATAGAGAGACTCGCGTTTTTTGGAGTCAGAAAAGAGACAGTGAAGGGTAAGAAAGAGGGAGGGAGGGAGAGGGAGGGGGATGCAAGGAGGAGAAGCGAAGAGATGTGGGGGACAAATAAAGCAATGGAAGAAAAGTGGTGTTGAGGCAGCGCGAGAAGACAGAACAGGCTGGAGATCGGTGGGCCTCGGTGGGCTTCTCATCTACTGCAGCGTTGCTTCGTGGACTTGTGGAGAAGTGGACACGGAGGGACACTTCATTTCGTCCGGCCGGACTCGAGAGTTCAATACGCGGCCAACGGACGTTCATCGATACGTCGATACCGAGGGTCAGCGAATCCTCTCGACGGCTTCAACCCCAGTAGATTCTAACGGTGATCAGCGAAGACGCAAGAATCACTGATGTTCTTTGTCTTCCTTGTTTTCGGTGCTGTGTCGTGATTGGCTGTTCAAGGGAGGGAGCAAAGCCACTGAGAGTAAAAAAAAACACAAAACACAACAACAAACAGCAGATTTCAAGTGAAGTTTGAAGCGTAATTGCTTAAAACAAGCAACTTCTTTTTCCTGGCCTCTGGCTCGAGGGCCCACCACGTCCGCTGCGATTGACGAAGAGCGACCAGACAAAAATGCTTCACCTGGATTCCTCACTCGTCTCCTGTCCCCTCCTCGTCCGTCATCCTCCCTACCTGTCTTGTCTTTTCACTCGGCGCGCGTTTACCCCGATGCGGTTTGACGTTTGACTGTCACCTGTTGACTCACATGAACAGCTGCGATGGCTCGCGGGCTTTCGGTTACGATTGCGTCTTCTTCTCTTTTCTTTTTTTCCCCGCCCTGACGTCAAATTCACGTCGAGAAGAAGTGCCACAGCCAGACATACAGTAAGAGACACAAAGAAGGAGAGAGAGAGAGACAATAGGTCCCACTGTGTAAACCCCCATGGTCTCGCTCACCGAGGACAACACCCGCCTTGGCAACATCATTTTTTTTTGAAGAAGTCACACATTCCCACATTGTGAGGCAGCGCCAGTATCGGGTGTCCATCCAAACCACCCGACCACCTCCAATCACCACCACCCCCCTTTCGTGACACACCAGCGCACACACCAAAAACACCAGCAGGGTGGTTTGGGGGAGGGGGGGAGGGATAAAGAGACAGGAGGGAGGGAGGGAGGAAGGGAGGCAGAAACAATGACAGCCGGGTGAAAAGAGGAAGAGACGAGGGGGGAAAACGCATCGCATTCAAAGAGGACAAAAACACAGCAACAATAACAGCCCCGTGTGTGTGTGTGTGTGTGTGTGTGTGTGTGTGTGTGTGTGTGTGTGTGTGTGTGTGTGTGTGTGTGTGTGTGTGCGACATTGGAAGAGGGCCGTTGGGGGAGTTTGCCCCTGGCCACTAAAAAGGGGATGTGAACCTACCCACTTCTGTTCTTCTGTTCACATGTGGATGGGCTTCAGCGCTCTCCTTCATAAAGGGAACTAAACCGACGCCGGAGAGCTCATAAAGTGTCCGGCAACAGTGACGGAGCTCCGCTTTCATCACCGGTTTTTATAAAGTTCACGTAGTAAATGCGCCGCGGAGGAGTGTCGCTTTAGTGCCGGAAAAGCCTTCATGAATCAAAATAATCCAACTTCCCCTTTGAGGCGTCACATTCCAACCCTGAAGCAAGAAGTTGCTCCAACTTGTCTGCTGTTGCTCTCTGTTGCATTAAAGTGTGATTCAGATTAAAGTTGCACACCTGGTTGAGTTAGAATTTCTACTTGAGTGGAAACAAAGGAATTCCGCTTCAAGTCTTTTTTGTCGACACACGAGCGGCAAGACTTCATCGTTCAGACGGAGCTCCATCACATTGTTTGTGTCTGTGAGGAGGCGTTTAAACTCCGCGGGTCTTTGGCGCCCTAACGTGCACCGCATGTCATGTGACAGCGTATCCTCGTACACCAGTTCATCCTGCGAAGAGGTACTGAAGAAAATCCATCTTAGTTTTTGACTTTGTTTGGTTTAGCCAGTGAGTAACCACAACTTCATCACCCTCGTCATCGCCGCGCATCGCAGGCGTTGGTTGCCTTGTGATGAAGAGCGATGCCTCGGACACCCACTGTGTCACACTGTGAATACATGAATACTGTGAAGCTTTCATCGGCGGGCCACAGGCGGGGTCACCGGCGTGTTACCTCCTTCGTGACTTGACAGACGTTTATTTAAATGAAAGTCTTTGACTTTGCCCCATTAAGGGGATGTATAAATATGCGAGGGTCAGGGGGGGGGAGGATAAAAATGAGAAAGAGAACAGGGAGAGGGTAAAAATGAGAAAGGGAGTAGAGGAAGGGTAAAAATGAGAAATGGAGTAGGGGAGGCCACAGGAGGCACCTGGCCCACTTACAGCAGAGGAGGAGGAGAGGTGGGAGATTAACGAGGGGGAGGGAAAAAGGAAGGAGGCGAAAGTGGACGAGGGAGGAAACGCAGGGAGAGGAGGAGGAGGAGGAGGAGAAAGCGAGGGAGGTGCAGATGGGATGGAGCAGGCGGGAGGGGAGGGGGCGAGGAATGGGAAAAGGTGAGGAGCAAAAAAAAAAGGATGTGAGATGAGGAGGCAAGGAACAAAAAACAACAGAAGAAATAATGGGAAGGGGGAGGAGGGGGGAGGGGGCGGTGAGAGCAGGAGAGAGAAGAGGAGGAGGAGGAAGTGGGGGCTGGAGAAGAAGAAGAAGAGGTGGCCTTGTGAGGCTGAGAATGGAGGTGGTGTGTGTGTGTGTGTGTGTGTGTGTGTGTGTGTGTGTGTGTGTGTGTGTGTGTGTGTGTGTGTGTGTGTGTGTGTGTGTGTGCGCGGGATGAATGTGTGTGGGTGTCTAAAATCATCACGAAAAAAAAAACGAACACCTCACCCAAAGTATGAATAAGCGACCACAACAGGCCAACGTAGGTTCAATCCCTTCTACCGGCACGTAGAGCAGCCTGCCTCTCCACTAATATCCACTAATACCGCCCACAGCCCTCGCTCCACCTCACATCAATGAATATTTCATGTCCTGATGGCACTTTTAAAGCAAAAAAAAACTAATTAGCAAATCCAAGTTGATCTGGCATTAGTCATATCAGGCCAATTAAAAGCCCCAATACTGTACATGTTAATGGCAGCGAAGTGGAATAATTGTGTGTTGAGCAGGGGAGTGAATGTTAAACAGGCCTTGTTAGCAGCACTTTAGCACTCTAGCCAGAGTCCATGGCTGGATTACAAAACTCTACAAAGAAGGATAATGTTCGTCAGAGACACACACACACACACACACACACGTTTCAAAGCGACAAACTCGATCCATTAATTAGAGCGTCGCCATCAATTCCATGGGGTCAGGTCTGATACTTATAGCTAAAGAAGAGAAATATTTCCAGGGGAAATTACGCTTCAGTAATAATTCTTCGGAGGAGGATAGATGAGAACATTTCACCAACTACGAAGAACACCTCACACACTTCACACTCAATACCCTCCGATGTTCTTGTGTGTGTGAATGACGTTTGTGTCTTTTCCGGACGCACTGAACTGTGATTACCTCCCTGCCGGTTGGAGACCAAGCCATGAATTTATGAGAATCATAAAGTCTGAAATATATCACGGCGAGCAAAGTGGAATCTTATCCTTACGTTGGATCGTTATTGACGTCACGGAGAGCCGTCCGTCATTCTGTTATGAACGTTACCGCATTGCATTGTGGGGTATTTATGTCGGCATAGACGCCAGCGTTTGCATTCTGTAAGAGTTTTAACTGGAAATGGGGTTTTGTTTATGACCACATTTTACATTTTTTACCTTTTAAGTGAAGTAAATATTGTGTTGACATTTTGACATTTACATTCAAATAACAGTGAATGAAAAACAAAAGTAAATGGTGTGAATAAGACAAGAAGGAAATTAAATACTCAGGAGTAAAAGGACATTGTGACCACTTCAAATTAAATATAACCGCAGTTTATTACAAATCATTTTTAACCTCCGTTTAAAACTCCTGATTTTAACTGAACCAACTCTTTATATTTGCTACATTCTTTATTTATTTTTGTCACTGGAAACAGTATATTATTAGCGTACTATTACTAAACGGACAAAGTAAAAAATCTCACGTGTTGTAGAACTAAATTGCGCGTTGGTGTGGAATTCGGGCGCAACCTGTAAGTTTGACCAGCGTGACTCCAGACCCAACGTCATTGACTGCATCGACGCTTCTATCGGTCAGGGTTTGTCTTTCACCAGCAGGAGTCAGAACTCCAAATAAATATTCAATAAAGTGCCCGAAACGTCAGTCAGCTTTCCCTCAAATGTTGGTAGGCTACTAATACCTACATCCCCACAGTGAATATATAATCCTCCGTGTTGACGTCAAACAGGGATCCAAGCGTTGGCCGAGGCTCACGGGTCACATGTTAAGACAGAGCGATGTTTCCGCTCCCGCGCGGTGGCTGAGGTTGTGGCGAAGCGTCGGTGTGGTGTTCTAGTGTTCTAGCACAGAAAGGTGTTGGTTTGTATTTGAGTCCCTCTGTGTGTTTTCTTAACCGACAGTTTAGATTGAGACAGACAGCGCCGACACACACAGACTAAACTGTGGCGCACGAAGAAGAAAAAAAGGGAAAAGCAGCGGAATAACAAGGGCTAGAACTCTTTTGGAGTGGAAGTCTGTTTCATCACCCTCCTCCTCTTCCTCCCTCCTTCTCCCCCATTCTCTCTCCTCTTTTTCCTTCCACTCTCGTCTCCCCTCTCTCACCTGAGCTTTGATATGGAAATCTCTCACCAACCGCAGGCCCGAGGCCAGTTGACTGTTTCTAAAGATGTATTTGCTCAAAGCCGCTCAATTTCTCATCAAACGCTCGCACTGTGTGTATGAAAGACGTTCGCTGGGAAAATAACAGCTAACAACCGCGTGCTCGTCGAAGGCTTTCAGCGCTCTGCAAGAAAAAAGAAGCGGACTTCAACAAAGACCTTTTTCACAAAACCTTCCAGTTCTTAACAGCTGATGTGAATTTGTTTTAAAAGATGGCGATCTTTCTGCAGAGAGGAGAGCCGAGGTCGCTAACTGTCTTCAATAGAGACACTTGGAGTGTGTGTTCCTCCCCCCAAGGTTGATTACAGCGCATTAAGGATGTCAGTGTCGACGGGAAACCATTGAAGGTTTAGCACTAAGTCAGAAGGACGAAATATTTATTTTATTCATTTATTTTCTGGTGAAAGTAACGCAAATCGTGCCACTAAAAAGAATCAGTCCAGAGCTGTGACGATTAGTCAATTAGTTGTTAACTGTTGAAATGGATCGCCGACTGTTTTGATAGTCGATTAATCGGTTTGAGTAACTTTTTAATAAAGAAATCTCTGATTCCAGCTTCTCAAAGGTGAATATTTCCTCTGTGACAGTAAAGTCAACGAGACATTTGTGGACGTCATCTTAGGCGTTTGGGAAACTCAGATTTTTCACAATTTTCTAGCGGTTTACAGACCAAACGACAAAATCGACCAATCGAGAAAATAATCAACAGATTTATCGCCAAATTGTTCAGGAAGCAAAGGTCATAATTCTCAGATTCCAGCTTCTTTAATGTGAGTATTTCTTGGTTTCTTCACTCGTCTCTGACTGCAAAGTGAATATCTTTGAGTTGTGGAGAGAACAAGATATTTGAGGATGTCATCGTCATCAGGTATTTTACAGACCAAACGATCGATTAATCCATAAAATAATCGATAAATTAATCAACAGTAAAAATAATCGGTAGTCGCGGCAGTAAATCTGTCCCACGTCAGCTCATTACCAGAGAGGAGCGACGTCAGCGGTTGATTAAAAAGACGCTCTCGTGTGAACGCAGATCAATGTGATCGTTCAAAGGGTTCATCAACAGCCAGAGAACATAAATTAGTTATTTGGTTCAGGTTTCAGTCAGAACATCCGAAAAACCGAAGGGGAGTCGTACTGTGGAGTGAATTGAAAATGTGACTGTATACCTTTAACATGTAAAGGACAAAGTTGCTGTAAGAAACATCAGCACAGACCAGGAAGCTGAAGATAAACAGATAGAATTGAAAAACCTTTCTCTGTTCTTTCATTAACGCCAGACAGAAACCTGATCTAAATGCATCAATTAACGTGAAAGAAACCGCCGTAATCACTTCACTTGTTGGATTATTTGTTTTGACAGCGAACGAGTTCAAACGTACCGTGAATAGAACCAACAATTAGGAGTTCACAGAACCCGGAGAGGGACTTGACTTTGGACGTCGACTAAAGTTATAAAACGTTGAGAACAACAAGTCGTGATAAGAACCGTGTGACGGTTGGAGAGACACGGTCTACTTTGCATTCCCTCAAATCAGAGAAAAAACACGGAACCCAAATCCCTCATCTGTTTCCTCGGGAATGTGTGATCCAAATAAAAGGTGTTTTGCAATATCAACAACTCCCCAGAAGAAATATTCTGACATCTTGCCTATTTGTGCTGCACAAAACCCCTCCTTTGCACTTATTTTTAGTGACAAACAAATTACAATTTGGCTTTTCAATTCTCGCTCGTAGATTATAAAAAATAAAAATGAAGAGCCGGCAAGTTACCTTCCGATTAAAAGAATTCAGGGACAAGAGAACAAAAGGAAAGAACAAGAGAGCTCATTGCGTTCATTGACATCCTCTCCAGCGTGCAGGTGCACACACACACACTCACACTCACACACACACACACACACGCACACACACTCTCACACACACACACACACACACTCACACAACGATGAAATATTAACAGCTATGTGAAAAGACAAGTGGGGTTGTTGGAGACTATTTGTGTGTGTGTGCTTTGAGGGTGGGATGGCCTAATCTCACCTGTTATCTCTGCTGTGTGTGTGTGCGTGTGTGTGTGTGGGGGGGGGGGTTAGCATGTCAGATAGGTGCATAGGAAAAGACAGCTGTCACACACACACACACACACACACATCCCCCCCAGCATCCGTGTAACCCCACGGGGATTAGGAACACCTGTATTCAGCGCTGCACAATGAGCTGGAGATGCGGTTAAGCTAAACAGCCTTGGGAGTTATTCGGGGATGGGGGGGGGATGGAGCTGGTTTGGTTTTAGGGGGAGGGGGGTGAGGGGGGTGAGGGGGGTTAATGTTTGCCGAAACCTGCCTCGACGCCAAATCAGAGGTGAGAATGATGATGTTCACGGCGTTGACGGAGGGAAGACAGAGTTGTCGGAGAACTCCAGAGAGACGGCGGCACGACGTGCACGACGTGCACGATGTAAACGTTCACTTTGCAGCGTGTTGGCCAAACAGGTGCTCCTATTAACAAGTGTGCTCCGATGTGTGGGGGGGGGGGGGAAGCTGTCAGAGAGAGATGGAGACAGAGGGATGAATGGAGTACAGGGTTGCTGACGGGGAACAAATGAGTCTTTACGGAGCATTTGCCCTCTTTTCTCTATTTCACAGGGAGCACACGGTAAACTCACAGTGCAGTTTACTGTCTATGAACGCCTATTCTCTCGTGGGGGGGGGGGTCCTGCTTACCACACAGTTCAGCCTGCATGGGAGGACTGAGCACCACCTACATACCAGCAGGCTGACAGAGCGGTGTGTGCGGCGGCACATTCGAGATCGGCCACTTTGTCTCGGCCTCGGTCTCGGAGACGGACCGCGGTTTGTTGACTCCGTCTCGGACAAAAAGGATTTAATTTCACGACCCACGCCGACCGTGCGTCGTCTCATCTGTTTGTTAACGTCACTGCTGTGTTTGCTCAGAGAAACCAGAGGAACATTCCCACACAGACCCACTCTGCAACGCCTTCGGGATATTTTACCAAGACATTCCTCGTGTCACGCTCACACCAACATGTATATCGCAATAAATATAAATATTGGAATGTGGATCTTTCAGATGAATTTGAGGAGTGACTCTGGTTTGCATGTTGTGTGACTCGTGCTGGTCCCGGTCTTGGTCTCAACCCTTCTAAGTCTTGTCTCATCTCGGTCTGAATGCATTCTGGTCTCTCCGTCTCTGAACTGCGACACTGTTGCAAGCAAATAACAGCCGAAGACACGAGTGTCCAGCTTCAGTCCCGACTCTCCCCCGTCTCACTGTCTCACCCTCTCTTCACACCCTCGCCGTTTCCCACTGAGCCTCCAAACTCTGGATAATATTCAGTGTAACAAAACTCCACCGCCTTCAACAAAACACCACCTTCGCCTTTAAACCCAGAACAAACAAAAGAAGCAAAAGAAACATTGAACTTCTGCTGTTTAATCAACTTTAAAATAAAAAAGCTCCATTCACGAGACATAACACCAGTTGGAGAGCGCTCCAAATCCTCCTTTGCAATCCCACCAGCACACGAGCAGATAATATTTTTTCCATCTTTCGGGCCGATCTCGCCTACACGCCTCCTCCACTCGTCCTCGTAGCTGCTGTCTTGATCTGTATTACATTTTCCCCCCGTGGAACACACAGATGGAGAAGGTGCACACACACACACACACACACACACACACACACACACACACACGAAAACACATATATATGCACACACTTGACGTCCACTGCTCTTGTATTACTGCCCAGCTCTACCTCGGGGGGGGGGGGGGAGCAACCTCAGTGGTGCAGCATGGGGGGGCAAACCCACCCACACACTCACATACACAAAGCATTCTGGGAGATAGTCCAGGCCAGGATGTGTGGCGAGGTGTGGCTACGCCTTTATAGTTTGAGGATTGTCAGCATTAAAAAACTGATGTCTGCTGCTCGTGAGGTACAAAATGTGCACAGATGGTGCACACACACACACACACACACACACACAAGCCACAGTAATTGAATTAAAAGACCATGAGGGGTTTATCATATCAAGCGCCAGATCTTTAGCAAGTAGTAGGAAGGACAAAACAAGCAGACAAATCCAGCGAGGCCGAAGACAATTTGGGGAAATGGCGAGATGGTGTCTTAATCCCAAAGATCCCGTCAGCCGCTGTCAAACACAGGAAGGTGTGCTTCGGTCTGACTGGCTGTCACGGCTGAGAGCTGAGAGGGTGAACAGAGAAGCTCTGAGGAGTTCCTCAAACACAGAAACACACTTCTGACACCCAAACTGAGAGAGAGAGAGAGAGAGAGAGAGAGAGAGAGAGACTACGGTCCTTAACAATAAGCCTCTGCATCATGTAAAAAAAAAACATGAACATTATCAAAAAAAGTTTGCAGCCCCCCCCCCAACCTCCCAGTGTGCATAGATGATGACGATGAAGAGGATGATGAGGACAACATGTCACTTTTGTTTGGGGACTGGCCTGGCTGCAGGCTGGAGGTGTCTTGCACCACGTGCAGAACGCATGAATAAAGTGGGGGTTGTCCCCCAACCTCACTCTCTCACGCGGTAGAAAATGGAGGAAGACGGAACTGACCGGTTTGAGAAGAGCAGACAGCAGAGGAGACAGACGAGAGAGAGTGGTGGTGGGGGGGACGGGGACGCTCTCAGCTTCAGTTTCCAATAAATCCCCCTAACCCTAACCCTTTTAAAATAAAAATGAAGGGGGGATGAAAACAAAAAAATTCCCGAGAACATCCTCCCCCCCCCCTCACTCCTCCTCCTTGTCTTGTCTGGTACTCTAGGTTTGGGTGTTGACGCAGCAGAATTTTCCAGCTGGAGAAATCCCCCCCGCCCCCCCCCCCCCCCCCCCCCCTTTTTTTTGGTGGAGGTTAAGCGGGGGGGAGACGGAGGGAGGGTTAAACCCTCTCGTCTTCGAGCAGCTCAGAGCGCTTTCATTTTGAAATCCCCCTCCAGGCGGCTGCACGCAGGAGCATCACCCGTCATTGTGTGTGGCACGATATCTGTGCATGATCACCACCCCCCTCCCCTCACACACACACACACACACACACACACATGCGCACACACCACACGCGCGCGCGCTGTCGACGTAGGAGACAAAACTTTGCAAATTTCACCGCTGGTTTCATCAAACTCGGATCAGCTGCTGAAACACGTTTGTGTCTGCCAACACCCGCGCATTACGGGATCTTAAAGTATCTGCAGGGTGTAATATAACATACACATATATAATATACACATATATAATATACGCATATATAATATACACATATATAATAACATAGTGTGCAGGTGGATGACATGCATTCCTTCCTGCGCGCTGGTAAATAAAAAGTAGTTCCGTTTAAAACACGTTCAGACACAGTAGAAAGTGGATTTTTTTCTTGTCCATTGTAAAACTGTCCCTGTTAATCGGCTTCATAATGTGTAAAATGTGCAACGTGAGAACCCCCCCCCCCCCCCCCCTAATCGGCGACTGACAGCTTCTCCAAAAAAACCAACACGCGCAACAGACAGCTGGCTGTCACGTATG
>CM051697.1:3446605-3454105 GCA_028022725.1 Lycodopsis pacificus | reverse complement strand
AGTGAAAGAGTTTAAGATTAGACTCTGAGAGCGATGAGTGTGAAGCATCTCTTTGTTTCATGCTTCCATTGTTCTGGAAACAATTCAGTTAAGTAGGAAATCCACAGCAATGCCTACTATTGATCATAATTGTATTATTTCTGGTGCTTTATGTGAAGTAAACAAATTGGACATAATCTTTTAATAATTTTAGCCAAATGATTTCTTCATGAGGCAACATTTTCAAAGATCCCACCCGTCTCCATGCGCTGTGATGAAACCATATACCGCATAATACAATCTGAGAGTCAGCGTTTGCCCATGTGACCCCCCCGGTCATCCTGATTGTGCGTCACATTACCGTGGCGACCGGTGTTTAATCTCTCCACAGAGAGCTAGATCCCAATCTGACCCTTGACCCCAGGTCAGGTCACCGGGGGGTGGGTCACACTCTCCTCTCAAAGGTGTTTGTGAAACGAGTTTAATTGTCACAAAAATAACAAGACTCTTTTCATGGAGACCATTAAGCTCAAACACCTGGAAACCAGCGCAACCGACGAGCTCAAACATCTGGAAACCAGCGCAACCGACGAGCTCAAACACCTGGAAACCAGCGCAACCGGCGAGCTCAAACAACTGGAAACCAGCACAACCGACGAGCTCAAACATCTGGAAACCAGCGCAACCGATGAGCTCAAACATCTGGAAACCAGCGCAACCGACGAGCTCAAACACCTGGAAACCAGCGCAACCGACGAGCTCAAACATCTGGAAACCAGCGCAACCGACGAGCTCAAACACCTGGAAACCAGCGCAACCGACGAGCTCAAACACCTGGAAACCAGCGCAACCGACGAGCTCAAACACCTGGAAACCAGCGCAACCGACGAGCTCAAACATCTGGAAACCAGCGCAACCGACGAGCTCAAACACCTGGAAACCAGCGCAACCGACGAGCTCAAACACCTGGAAACCAGCGCAACCGACGAGCTCAAACATCTGGAAACCAGCGCAACCGACGAGCTCAAACACCTGGAAACCAGCGCAACCGACGAGCTCAAACATCTGGAAACCAGCGCAACCGACGAGCTCAAACACCTGGAAACCAGCGCAACCGACGAGCTCAAACAACTGGAAACCAGCACAACCGACGAGCTCAAACACCTGGAAACCAGCGCAACCGACGACCTCAAACATCTGGAAACCAGCGCAACCGATGAGCTCAAACATCTGGAAACCAGCGCAACCGACGAGCTCAAACATCTGGAAATCAGCGCAACCGACGAGCTCGAACACCTGGAAACCAGCGCAACCGACGAGCTCAAACACCTGGAAACGAGCGCAACCGACGAGCTCAAACATCTGGAAACGAGCGCAACCGACGAGCTCAAACACCTGGAAACGAGCGCAACCGACGAGCTCAAACACCTGGAAACCAGCGCAACCGACGAACTCAAACATCTGGAAACCAGCGCAACCGACGAGCTCAAACACCTGGAAACCAGCGCAACCGACGAGCTCAAACACCTGGAAACCAGCGCAACCGACGAGCTCAAACATCTGGAAACCAGCGCAACCGACGAGCTCAAACATCTGGAAACCAGCGCAACCGACGAGCTCAAACATCTGGAAACCAGCACAACGACGACGGTGAAACCAGAAGCAGCAGCTGATGTCAGTGTTTAAAGACACATCAATGTTTACATCTCTTCAACATCATGAGATGCTTCATTTCTGTCTCGCCGTAGTATATTCAGAGATTCTGTCTAATTTTATCTTTTTTCAAGTTCCAGTGAAACGGAAGTGAGAGTTTTTTCAGCTTCTGCACTGTGACGTACAACGAGGTTCAAATCAAATCCTTCACATCTGATTGGACCGCTGAAAGGTGGACGTTAACACAAACCTCTGTTGTCCCAAAAAGTGATGGATGGATGTCGTGATATATCTGGCACCAGATAACTTAAGAGAACTTCATATTTAGTTTTACAGGAAGAAAAGATGAGTCAATTTAGATATAAAATACAAAGATTTATTTCAGTATTTTTGCATCCACATGCAATTATTATTCTATCTTCATTTTAAATGGTGTTACATTTTTATACATCACAGTTTATACCATTACTGCTGTTAGTTTGGTTTAAATTAAGATGATTCAATAGATTTTGAATCCTTTGATGTGTTTAGTCTGCGTGTGGCGCTGATGTCAGCAGTGAGTCCTGTTGCATAGAAGAATCTCTAAACAAGTCATCACTCCAATGAAATAACTGAAACCAGATAAAGTATAAAGGTAGAGGAGGGAGGAAGCATTCAACAACACGTTTTGTGATTTATTTAAAAGTAACAAACAGAGTATAATCCTGTGCAGCCTGCCTTTGTATTAAAACATCCGATACAGTGCGAATATACTTCATATACATATAATATGTAAATACGTGACTTTCTTATCCGGCACCGAACAGAAAAGGTTTGTGTGTGTGTGTGTGCGTGTGTGTGTGTGTGTGTGTGTGTGTGTGTGTGTGTGTGTGTGTGTGTGTGTGTGTGTGTGTGTGTGCTCAGCTCTCTGGTGAGTGTGCACACGGCTCCCTCTGCTGGTCAGGAGGAGGAAACTACGTCAACGTTTATAACGCAGAGAGAGGTAATTCATTTAGATTATTGTTGATAAGAAGACGTTTCTGTTTCTCCATCCTGCTGATGTTTCATATTCTACTTGAGTCAATGCATTACAGAGGAACTGGAAATGTATATTTTGACAGTAAAGCCAATGAAATATTCATAGATTACACAGTTGATGAAATATGAATATGACCGGACGAAGGCACACACTAGGTGTACGTGTAACCTACTGGAGCCCAAATCTAACATTAGTTTTGTTTCCTAAACTTCATCAAACTGCGACTGAAAACTGGAAATAATAATCATTAAAAAAAACTCAAAATAGTGTAAAAAGAGTCAAACCCCAATCTCCTGGATTAAAGACGCGTTTATCCACCACAACCTCCTCCGTACTCGTGCATTATACCTCCTTATACTACTACTACTATTAATACTACATTATGTATATTTTGGCAAAATCTAACCAAGAAGTTTTGTTTCCTAAAACTGACCAAACCACGACAGCAAACTGAAAATGATAATAATCGAATAAAACAGAAAATAATAAGTCAAACGTCTTTGACCCGTTCATCAACCACCACTACACACACATGTATGTACACGTCACCGCAACATCACCAAATAGTTTGCTTTCTTCAACCGACCCAAACTGCAACTGAAATAATAATAATAAAATTAATAACAAGAGAAAACAACAAGTAAACTAAGTGTAAAAAGAAGCTTTTCTCTGATTCAAACCTCTTCTGGGTTTGACCCGTTCATCACGACCTGTTCTCCACACACACCTCCTTACAATGCTGATACTATTATTAATACTAAATTATGGCTGTTGTACCAAAATCTAACGAGAAAGTTTTGTTTCCTAAACCTAACCAAACTGCGATAGAAAATTGAAAATGAAAATAATAATATAAAACTTAAAATAACAAGTAAACGAGGTGTAAAAACGAACTTTTTCTCTGGATTTAAACATCAGTCTTCTGGGTTTTAACTAAAGTTAACCAAACAGTTCTGTGGCCTAAATCTAACCAAGCTGCAACTGAAAATACGAATTATTGAAAAAGTAAAATAAGTTTCTCTTGGGGTTGAACTTTAGTCTCTAGTTTAACTCATTCATCAACAGCACCTGCTCCTGCACATGGATTACATCTGTTTATAGTACTACCATCACCAACACGAACCCTTCCAGTCGCTTACTGTTGCTAAATTGAGCACATTCGACTTGGCCGCCTGTAAATAGCCGATTAGCTCAACGAGACTCTCCGATGAGCGGATAACTCAAAACCTTTCTTTCTGAACATCAAAACATTTTCCAGCGCCGTCCAGTTAATGTGTGATTCTTGTCTTTGCTCGTCACAGTCTGCTGAGGGGAGTCGGCTTCTCATGGGCTGACGAACCTGAGATTGAGCCTGAAGTCACCATTCTCAGGTCGGACAGTCCTGGAGAAGAACCGCTCAAAGAGCCAAAGCTGGACTTCATGTGACGTTCAGGGCGCTCCGGGATCCTCAGCACTCAGCGTCCACACATCTGCTGTAGATAAAACAAAAAAAACATAAAAACTCCGTTAAACGCGTGTAATGTTTGAGGACAAACTCTGGAAGTAAAATGTTCAGATGCACAAAGGTGCACTTTATATACCTTAAACGTATCCGCTCAGATAAGCTGTACTCTGTATTTGATCTTTATTTGTTCTTAAAGCATTTAAATTACAGGCTAACACAATGCAGCATCCACACTGTAAAACCATGCCGATGGACGGTTGGGATTTTGGCGCGAAAATAAATTCATCCTCTGAGAAAATACACCAAAAAAAACCAAAAGTTACAAAAGTGATTTTATAATTTCACTTCCTTTTTAAAAAGAGATTCATCGCTCTGTCTTTATGTTCGTACAAAATAATCCTTTATTAGTCCCACAGCAGGGACATCTACAGGATTACAGCAGCATAGTATATATATTAAATATAATATAAATTATATATCTTTATATATATATATATATATATCTATATAGATATATTTATATATATATATAATATTTATATATATAAATATATCTATATATAGATATATTTATATATATATAGATATATATTATTTATATATCTTTATATATATATATATATATATATATATATATATTTATATATATAGATATATAATATTTATATATATTTACATTATTACCCACATAGTGGATAGTGCAAACAAGATACATTGTAAAAACAAGTATTATAAATAAGAAATAAAACTGTAAAGAATATTAAAAAAGTAGAAAATCCACAATAACTACAATATAATATATACAGACAGAATAATTGTGTTGCACAGTGTATTCATATTGCACAGATTGTTGGTGTTGTGTGATCTAGATCACCTTTAATCTAATGACAATGATGCATCTGAACACCACATCTGGCTGTGAGAGCGATGGAACAGTCCAGCGGAGCTTAATGCACGAACAGAACACACCGGAATCACTCGGCCTGACTTCACGAGGACAGGCCGGTGTCTCAGAGACGGTCCTCTCGTGATGAACGAGGAACGAGACGATACTTCTTCAACTGACTCATCCGAACCCTCACCTCATGATTCACAAACACTCCACCGTCTGAATCATTCATCCATCAACCGTCTGCTGCTCACGTCCTCATGGCTTCATTCACAACGCAGACACACTCACGGACAGACTGCACATTAGGCCAACAAATAGATGCATAGTCCTCTCCATTCCTTTCATCTCCGAGGGTTTCGGGTACGTTTGTTTAAGTTAAGACTTTAAAGTCTCCCCCTTCCTCCCCCCTTCCTCCCCCATGCTTACCCCCTCGGCAGACTCCTCCAGGCCCATCGAGGCAGACTTTGGGTAACTGATCTCTATCGCTGTGAAGACGTGACCCAAAAAAAGAGACGAGGGCAGAGCGACCTGGAGACAAGTGAGTAAAAAACAAAAAGAAAGGCCACTCCTGCTGTGCTTTTACTCAGCTGTGACCTCATCGTGCTCTGTGCTACCAATGGGGATGCAACACACACACGCACGAACACACACACACACACACACACACACACACACACACACACACACACACACACACACACACACACAGCACCTTCCTGTTTGTCAGTGCTGGTGGTAAACTTTCCACTGACACCTTCATTCAAAAGGACCAATATGAAGTTTTCATGCATTTTGACATTTAGGGAAATAAAAAAAATGCGTCTGCATCGAATTTGAATACTATTTAGCGAAATGTCATCAAGCAATAGAAGCTGTGTGTGTGCGTGTGTGTGTGTGTGTGTGTGTGTGACTTGCCAAGTTAAAAATCAAGCCAGTTCAACATATTTAAATAAAGAGTTTATGTTTCATGTTCACACAACAATAAAAGCTCTCCAACGTCGGAGCCATGCGTGTTTAACTCAACAGTAGGATGAACACACGCCGCTGCTGATGTTCCTGATATTCTTCGCTCTTGCACGTCTTTTGACTGTCCTTCTCATGCCCCCCCCCCCCCCCACCCCTCTAAAAAAAGATGCCTCTTGTGGGTCAGTATCTGCAATCTGCAATCTGTAACAGCCTCATCAAACACCTGTCAATCAAACGTCTCGACAGCTGCCAGGGTGATAATTATGGAAAGTGATGAAAGATTTCAAAGGTTTTTTTTGCCATGAGAAGAGGACAAGCACCACATCCTTCCTGTTCATCGTTTTAAAAGAGTAGAAGAAGAGTGGTTTTATAAAGGAACAGAACCTTTACGTTCTGTGCTTTAATACAGATGTGACCTGTTTAACTGATGAGTAACGCCATGACGTACATCAAATAACACACTCAGACGCTTACAAGCTTTGACTGCACTTTTATTTAACAAGTAAATATATATTATATATAAAAGAGCACGCAGCAGCAGTGGTAAACACAAGGCAGCACGCAGTCAAACACAACTGGATGTTCCGCTCAGCGACTCGCTAACAGGACTCAGCAGCTCGAGCACCGCACGTAGCGCTGAACGAAGTAACAGACAACGGCAGTAACTTTGTTTTTACCTTAATGTTGTGTGTGTTAGATTCTTTCAATATGTAAAAAAGTACGTATGTGTGTGTGTATATATATATATATCTATGTATATATAAACACACATATTTTCTTTTACAAATGATCCGTTAGAATCTGTATCGTTCAACTTGTTGAAGCGAACGTCCTGTTAAATAAACTGCATAATGAAAAGAATATTGAGCAGCTGTGATTATCTGAACATGGAGGAGACACCAAACATCTGGCTCACTGTCTAAAGAACAAGGCCAGAATAAATAGGCACAGACTTTACCCGACGGATCTCATTCATTTCAGTGCTGACACCGTTTATAAACACCAGGAACCAGCTGTGCGAACACGTTAACATCCAGATGTTGTGAGTTCATGTGTCCTCCACTCAACAGCCCTTTGAATACAAACAACAGAAGAAGAGCATCTGACGGGGACGGAGAGAAACTCTCAGTCTATGTTTGTTGAATGCAGATGAGCCGTTTCCTCGGCTGCATGAACATGTCAATGAAGAACACGCTGCATACACATACACCACGAGTGCTGCAGAACGAAAGAGAAGCGCTTCAACACTCGTTTAAACTGGTTCGGCCAGCGTCCACAGAAAGGAAGAGGGTGAACCAGAGCGCTCAGAGACGGATACGCCCACACACTTCCCGGCTGACTGGTCCTTCACAAAGTGCTCGCGGCGATGGAGTGTTGAGCAACACGAGTTCGTGTTCTGATTTTCACTTTTGTGAAAGTTGTGAGGAAGGTATACGCGGTGAAACAACAACCGTAAAGCTCGACGTCTTCTTCTTCTGTTTGCGGCGCGTTTGAATTCACATTCGGTCGCGTCGGCCACAGTTCACGGCTTAAGGCTCAAAGCAACAT
>CM051697.1:3376605-3441605 GCA_028022725.1 Lycodopsis pacificus | reverse complement strand
TGGCGAGAGGAGAGAATGGTAGACAGGATAAAGGCCACTCTACCTGACGCTGAGCTCACGCTGTGGGCCGCGGAGGGATTTTGGGGGTGGAGGGGGAAGTGGGGTGAGAAAGCAGTCCATCAGTTGTGCGTGTGTGTGTGTGTGTGTCTTCGTTTATACTCGCGTGTGGCACTGTAGCGCGTTTGTTACATTATTTTACGAAACGCCAGAAGGTGAACAAACAAAAATGAACTGTGAAAGATCAAAAAGACGACGAGTGTAACCGGCAACAAACGCCATAAACCGACCTCCTCACTGCTGAGGAGGGATTGTAACTAGCCGTTAACTCATATCTCATATTCATGGGCTACTTTATCAGCCCGGTAAAGAAACAAGTCAAGTATTAACTGCATTATAAAGAAATAAAAGGTTGAAGATCCTGTGGCTGCAAAGTATTTACTCAAATGTAGATTCTTAAGACCCCTTCGATGTAAAATGAGCTTTTATGGACATTCACATCGGCCAACTGCCGGCTGTGATTACGTCACTTCCTGCCATGCAAACCATGCTATGGTGAGTATAAACCAAGATTAAATATGTGTGTGTGTGTGTGTGTGTGTGTGTGTGTGTGTGGTGGAGAGAAAAACAAAACTGCATTGTGTCACAAAGTCCAACAAATCCAAAAGTCCAAACTGAATAGTCTTATTCTGGAGAGGAAGCAAGATGAACCTGTGATGGTGGGTTATTGTTATTAAGGCCGTGCAATTAATGGCAATTATTCATCAATATTAAATGCTGTGTGATATTTTTAATTAATCTAAAAACCTACACTCCATCAAGTATATATTTTATGTTAGTAATACATTAATAACATGCTGTCAATAAGACAGAGTGAAGTGTATAGTTTGATACTTTCCACCAAATAAGGTAAAAAATTCAAATTGCAATGTTTTTATTTTACTGAAACGAATAGACAACAATCCTATATTTCTATCTTCTATCTTTCTGCTCACACTAACGAGCCCAGTTCACACATTCATGCACATTCATCCTGCTCTGATAATCGGTGCAGTGCGTCTTCTCTCCACTAGAGGGAGCGATGGAGCCTTTGAATGACTGACAGTAAGAGTTAAGGGACGGTTGATCGTTCCAACGGTATTCTAAAAATGCTTCAACCACTCAGAAAACTAACACCAGGAGGGATGAATGAAGGGCCATAACACTCCACCAATATGTTGAGTAAACTTGTGTTTACTGTGTGTGTGTGTGTGTGTCGGTCTGTAATACCTCCTCCAGCTGACTGTGGACATGCTGCACGATCAAATCGATGGCCACCATGTTGCAACCGCCTGACGACAAACAGGAAAATAAAGCGACGTGATGTTAACGTAGAATCATGGGAGTTATTCACATATACAGTGACTTATTCAGGTTGCCAGCAGTGCAATGCAAGAAAAAAAGACTTCATTACAAACACAAAATAATCTTGTGTCATCGTAGTCGTAACCTGTATACTGTGTGTGTAAACGTGTGTGTATGTGGAGTATCAACGCACCGCGGGGCACCACGATGTCGGCCAGGCGCATGGTGGGTTCGATGTACTGCTCGAACGCCGGCTTGACGAACTTGTTGTACTGTTTGATGACGCCCTCGATGTCCCGGCCCCGGCCCGTGATGTCCCTCCTCAACCGACGAACCAGCCGGATGTCGGAATCCGTGTCCACGAAAATCTTCATGTCCAGCAGCTGTCGGGGGAACGTGACACATGAGAGATATTAATGTTAGGGTCAGGAACGAGTCCAAAAACCAGGAAGTGAGTCGGCGTAAATGAGACGGCTAAATGTCCTCCCTGGAACACTCGTCCTCCTTTAGCTTAGTGCTGGAGACGTGAAGTCACGTGACCGCGGTGGAGTTCCTTTATAGACGAACGTGAAGTCACGTGACCGCGGTGGAGTTCCTTCATAGACTAACGTGAAGTCACGTGACCGCGGTGGAGTTCCTTCATAGACTAACGTGAAGTCACGTGACCGCGGTGGAGTTCCTTCATAGACTAACGTGAAGTCACGTGACCGCGGTGGAGTTCCTTCATAGACTAACGTGAAGTCACGTGACCGCGGTGGAGTTCCTTTATCGACTAACGTGAAGTCACGTGACCGTGGTGGAGTTCCTTTGTAGACTAACGTGAAGTCACGTGACCGTGGTGGACTTCCTTCATAGACTAACGTGAAGTCACGTGACCGTGGTGGAGTTCCTTTATAGACTAACGTGAAGTCACGTGACCGCGGTGGAGTTCCTCTATAGACTAACGTGAAGTCACGTGACCATGGTGGAGTTCCTTTATAGACTAACGTGAAGTCACGTGACCGCGGTGGAGTTCCTTTATAGACTAACGTGAAGTCACGTGACCGCGGTGGAGTTCCTTTGTAGACTAACGTGAAGTCACGTGACCGTGGTGGAGTTCCTTCATAGACTAACGTGAAGTCACGTGACCGCGGTGGAGTTCCTTTATAGACTAACGTGAAGTCACGTGACCGCGGTGGAGTTCCTTTATAGACTAACGTGAAGTCACGTGACCGTGGTGGAGTTCCTTCATAGATTAAAATGAAGTCACGTGACCGTGGTGGAGTTCCTTCATAGATTAAAATGAAGTCACGTGACCGTGGTGGAGTTCCTTCATAGATTAAAATGAAGTCACGTGACCGTGGTGGAGTTCCTTCATAGACTAACATGAAGTCACGTGACCGTGGTGGAGTTCCTTCATAGATTAAAATGAAGTCACGTGACCGTGGTGGAGTTCCTTCATAGACTAACGTGAAGTCACGTGACCGTGGTGGAGTTCCTTCATAGATTAAAATGAAGTCACGTGACCGTGGTGGAGTTCCTTCATAGACTAACATGAAGCCACGTGACCGCGGTGGAGTTCCTTTATAGACTAACGTGAAGTCACGTGACCGCGGTGGAGTTCCTTTATAGACTAACGTGAAGTCACGTGACCGTGGTGGAGTTCCTTCATAGATTAAAATGAAGTCACGTGACCGTGGTGGAGTTCCTTCATAGATTAAAATGAAGTCACGTGACCGCGGTGGAGTTCCTTCATAGACTAACGTGAAGTCACGTGACCGCGGTGGAGTTCCTTCATAGACTAACGTGAAGTCACGTGACCGCGGTGGAGTTCCTTTATCGACTAACGTGAAGTCACGTGACCGTGGTGGAGTTCCTTTGTAGACTAACGTGAAGTCACGTGACCGTGGTGGAGTTCCTTCATAGATTAAAATGAAGTCACGTGACCGTGGTGGAGTTCCTTCATAGACTAACGTGAAGTCACGTGACCGTGGTGGAGTTCCTTCATAGATTAAAATGAAGTCACGTGACCGTGGTGGAGTTCCTTCATAGACTAACATGAAGTCACGTGACCGCGGTGGAGTTCCTTTATAGACTAACGTGAAGTCACGTGACCGCGGTGGAGTTCCTTTATAGACTAACGTGAAGTCACGTGACCGTGGTGGAGTTCCTTCATAGATTAAAATGAAGTCACGTGACCGTGGTGGAGTTCCTTCATAGATTAAAATGAAGTCACGTGACCGTGGTGGAGTTCCTTCATAGACTAACATGAAGTCACGTGACCGCGGTGGAGTTCCTTTATAGACTAACGTGAAGTCACGTGACCGCGGTGGAGTTCATTTATAGACTAACATGAAGTCACGTGACCGTGGTGGAGTTCCTTTATAGACTAACATGAAGTCACGTGACCGTGGTGGAGTTCCTTTATAGACTAACATGAAGTCACGTGACCGTGGTGGAGTTCATTTATAGACTAACATGAAGTCACGTGACCGTGGTGGAGTTCCTTTATAGACTAACATGAAGTCACGTGACCGTGGTGGAGTTCCTTTATAGACTAACATGAAGTCACGTGACCGTGGTGGAGTTCCTTTATAGACTAACATGAAGTCACGTGACCACGGTGGAGTTCCTTCATAGACTAACCTGAAGTCATGTGACCGTGGTGGAGTTCCTTTATAGACTAACGTGAATTAGTCTATAATTCTGATTAAAGGTTCAATGAGTTTTAATTAATATCAGCTATAATCACATTAATAAGTGCAGTATCTTTCTCAATAGACAGACTTGAAGATGAAAACTATGTTTTTAAACTCATAATTATTAAAACAATGACATTTAAGCACCTGAAAGCATTAGCTTTGTTGTATTAGTCTGTGTATAAAAAGTTAAGTAAGTGACATTTTACAGTTGAATATGAATCTTGTCACTTTAAACATGTCTTCAGTGTTTCTGTGCGCGACACATTTCAGCCAACATTACATGCAGATACATATAGATTAATATGAATCCTAATCCAGTGTTTTGAAGTTACATTTCAAGACAAGCCTGTTTTTGCAAAGACGACACCGGTCGGTGTGAGTGAATTTAAAATAAGTTCCCTCCCACGTTACGCACAGAGACAACATGTTTTGACTCCATGCACACGAACATAAAGCCGACATCAGCACGACAACCTCGCCCTACCTGCAGGAGCTTCTTATCAGCAAAGGCCATGATTCCCTCGAAGATGATGACGCTGGCTCCGTACACGGTTTTCTGTGGAGGACACAACGTTGCATGAGTTGTTGCACACGGACATACAGGCAGCGCGTCACCATCAATCCTAACTAGACCGCCGAGTACGAGAACGGGAAATCACAACAACAGCTTGTCGGAGGCCACCTGGAGAAGCGGATTTGCGATGTGACTCTGAAGCTCTGGCGGAGGGAGATTAAAAACCTCTTCGGTAATCGAGAGAAAAACGGAGTGTTTCATCCTCACCCACTCCTTCTGCCTCCCGTGGGTCGTGAAATCGTACACGGGGATCTTCACGCTCTTGCCCTGTTTGAGTTTGTGCAGCGTGTGCGTCAGCAGGTCGAAGTCGAAGGCGTCGGGGTGGTCGAAGTTGTAGTCGTTGCTGGCGGCCAGAGTCTGCTGGTCTGGGGTCAGCACCTGCAGGATCGCCACAACGCCGGGATTATTAAACAACAGCAAGAGACTTTCTGTGCAAAATATTTCATCCGTCTCTGTTTCTTGCTTTTGCCAAAGACTCTCACATTAAAGTTTGCATATCAACAGTTTGACACGAATGCATTGTAATAAAAACAAGCACACAGGCTCAGACCGCGGTTTTCCGTGTCGTTAACACGAGCTTGTGCAAAAACACTTGGACAGCGTTCAGGAGCAGTCGAAGTTAGGGGGCCTAAATTTAGGAAGAACATCATGCGCCACTGTGACGTCTGTACCAGGTGGTGTGTGTGTGTGTGTGTGTGTGTGTGTGTGTGTGTGTGTGTGTGTGTGCCCTTAGGGTAGCTCAGCATTACAACCTCAGACTTGGTATGTTGGATGATTTAGAAGAGCAACACTATTCCAGTGAACTCATTACACACTTAGTGTGATGAACTGGTGTAACAGGCTCAACACGATGAAACCCAAATGGGAGATATGACTTTGGAAAGACACGAATGTCTGGAATTCATGTCTGGTGTTGCAGAGTGCAAACCGGCCGCTTGGCCACTGGTAAACCAGGGATTACATAACCGCAGAGCGGCAACAACGCTCCATTTCATTCCACCACTCAATCCGCTCACCGCTGTGCTTTGACTCTTCCAATATTTGATCCATTCTGTCTCCTTTCTCTCCTCTTGTCCTCATTTCCCCCTCTGGGGTCCAAAGGATCCTAAATCTAACACATCTGTCTCTTCCTTCAGCCCACTGGAGGGTTAGTTCAAATGGAACTACTACAAAACACCATGAAACTTCCCCAGTTCAAGACAAGTTGTATCTGAAATGCTCTGTTTAAATATGTAAATGAGGCATTATGTAAAGGTGACTTTTGGTGAATTTAGTAGAAATCTACAGACGAAGTGAAATGAACACCTGAATGTGTGTTTAGGATGTTTTCTTTAGACTAGTCTGACAGAAGACGTGTTATTGAACACACGTTCATGAATGTTGTGATGTGAGGTTGTGTGCAAATGGACACACACAATCATACTGGACCTGCACCATTATGGCCAAAATGATATTTGTATTGCTCCTCTACGTTTAAATAAACCGAGCACTGCTTTCACTTCCATGTGGAGCTACGTTACTGCTAATAAAACAATCTTTGCATCAAAATAAAACAACTTACAATAAGGGTTTTTCTTTTTGCTTTAATGGCTAAAGAATGAGTGCGGCCCGCATTTTAATAAAACGTCAACAGCGCAGTCGATCGTGTTCATGTGACTGTGAGAAGCCAAACATGTATGTGATTGATGCTTGTTTAGTAAATACACACTGCACACACCTTGTAAAAGGAGTCCATGGAGAGCAACACGACCCACGGCACGTCCAGAGCTTCGATGATTTTCCGAGCTACCGTCGTCTTTCCTGAAGCGCTGCCGCCGCACAGACCTGTGACACAACATGAGACACAACATGAGACATCTGTCAGGCTGCAAAAGTAATACAAAAATACCTTTGCTTTGCTTGGCGGGAGCGCACTGTGCAAGCGCTAGCTTGACGAGGCACCCTAATAACGTGCGTGCTGAGAGCGCTGTAGGCTATCGTTGGCATGCAGGGAGGCAGGCTGAAACAGATACCAGAGCTCTCTTCAAGGTAAAGCAGAGACACTTCTAACTCAGTTACAATGTCAATAACAATGTGAAAGAGCTCGTCGACACACATTAGCAGTAAGTACAGTGTTCACTTATTACTGTAAAAAACACTTCTTATCTGCTTGTAGAGGGTATCAATACAAAATGACCTTTAAATTCAACAGTGTCCTAGTAGAGGTACTCAGTTCTTTAGACTCAGTTCTTCAGACTCAGTTCTTTAGACTCAGACTCAGTTCTTTAGATTTAGACTCAGTTCTTTCGACTCAGACTCAGTTCTTTAGATTTAGACTCAGTTCTTTCGACTCAGACTCAGTTGTTCAGACTCAGACTCAGTCCTTTAGACTAAGACTCAGTTCTTTAGACTCAGACTCAGTCCTTCAGACTCAGACTTGGAGAACGTACTCCTAAAGGACGAGTGTTTGTTGCGTCCTACCGATGACGAAGGCCTCTTTGGACTGCGCTCCGTGCTCGTTGTACCACGGCGGGCGGCCCGCGGTGTAGATGGTTCGTTTGGAGGTGCGCAGAAGAGGAGGCTCGGACTTGCACTGACTGGTGGTCCTCTTCCTCGGGGAGAGGCCGGTGCTGACTGTGGGGAGAAGCCGGTCCAGAGACCCCTCGCTGCCTCCGCTGCAACAGAACATGTTGTCACCGTTTATTTTGTTGCTCAAATTACTGGTGTTGCGTACAATTCTCTCACTCTCACAATTTCTTTGTTATATTGCGCAGACATGAGCTAAATCACACTCATTACAAACAGTGACATGCAATCAGGGTTTGTAATCTGCAGGTTTGCCTTTGAGCAAAGAGCCTTCCTGTGACACAAACAAACACACACGGTCAGCTCGTCTTTGGGATGGAATACAGATGAACTTCAGAGAACAGTGACCTCGTTAGCCTCCTCGTGGGTTAATGTTTAACAGGCGAGCTTTGTACAGTAAACTGCTGCAGATATCAAAGTGCACTATATGTTACTACCTCTGTGGAAAAACATTATGTTGACTCGATAAAACCACAGCAACTACGGCCCTCCCATTCGTTGTGCAACTGAATCATGCAGCACAGGGAGTTGCAGTGACTAAGACCTTTGTGATGGAGTGTTTTGACAGATAAACAGTGACGAGTCGTTCAAAGCAGGTACAGTGAATTTGCATTCACTATTCAAAACAAACATGCTGGTGGATCAACATATTCTACACAACACCGATACTTCTTCCACTCAGAGAACTTCATGTAATAAGTAGAGCGACTCGCCGGTATTTCAACACGCACACTTCTGTAACACAATCTGGCAACCGAGCGCTCAGAGTTTAATTGAGCGGCACGTCGAGAGGACGGCGAAGAAGAATGAGTTAGTTTATGGTCGTGACTAATTAAGATTAGGTAAGAACTGGTCTGACCCGTTGCTGAGTACAGTAACCTGCTCCCCCTCGGATGAAGTCTGTGGTTCTGTACAACATATTATAGCCTGAAGACAAGACTGATTGGACATAATCTTAATCTCCGATGTCATAAATAATCACCAATGTCTTTGAGCCAGAAGTCTTGAAACAATACTCACTGCAGTATTCTAGACATCCGCACTTCACCCAGTGAGGATTGTAAAACGCCAGATGCCATAACTACAGTACGTTGTGTAAGAGAGCTCGTAGATGTACCCTTTAGTCTCTTTCTCTGTTATTCAGAAACTCAGAGAGAGACAGAGAGAGAGAGAGAGAGAGAGAGAGAGAGAGAGAGAGAGAGAGAGAGAGAGAGATTCTGCTGGTTATCAGTAAAAAGTCATACCAGGGTGCCATAAAAGATAAGCCTGGTGGACTGTGTGGAATCATTCCCTTGTGCAATCTATCAATGCTTAGGTTAGGTTGACTTCTAAACCCCCCCGACAGTCAGTGGAGGTATTTTCCATTTTTAAAGATACATCCCATCATGAACGGTTCTGCATCGATGTGGTGACGAAACAAAACATAATCGACAGTTTGGTTTCATTTCAGCTCAGTGTGAGTCCTCTGGTCCTCTGTGTTTCATCGAGGGCGGAGCCAAGAGACGGCAGTCCGCTAACTGGTTGCGCTCGCTAACAATGTTAGCTGCTCGCCTTCAACAATGTTGGGCGGAATAAAGAATTTTAAAGCACGCAGGCTGAAATTCAAGAGATGCAGTGACTTCAAACCAAGTAAGAGTAGAAGAGCTTTAGGTTTGTATTAGCTGAGTCACTATCACTAAATAAAGGCCACTAGTCGTCTTAGAGCTGCTGTGTGAAAACCTTTACTTTTTGTAAACAATGAGGGAGTTCATATTTACCTGTTTGCTTGAAAAAGTAAACAGTATCGCAAATAGCGGATGAGATGCATTGGGACTCGTTGGAGGCCTCCAGTGATCGATGATAACAGCAGCAGTGCATAAGACGGAGGGTTAAACTACATCTCGAGTCTTTTTCCCTCCATAGAAACCTCTCTACGTTGTGGAGGATCTTATGGATCAAAGGCAACACATGGCATTCATTGAGAAAAACCCAACCATAAATCTACTGAGCATGACTACAACTCCTCAGTGCAGTTTGGGTTATGAGGGAAACAATTCAATGAAGTGAGAATATTTCTTCAGCTAAAGACATATTTCTGAAAGACTAAATATTAAATAATTAAACGTGTTTGTCTAAACAAACTGTACAAAATTCCTTACACACTGAAGCAACTCTTTACAAGTTGTGTTGAATCATTCATTTCTCCATCAGAGATGTGTAAAACAACACGATATGAACGTAATCGTCACGATATTTCGACGAAACCACAAAAAAACACCAGCGCAGTCACTCATTTTCAACCCGTCATGTTACTAAGTGACAGACGTAAACTTTCCCAAAGCAGTTCAACAAGAACCTGATATCAAAGAGAGCAGCCGTCTCTCCTGTTCATTCACAAAAAACAGAAGCTCTGGAGACAAAATATCCACAAATCCATAAATAAAATGCACTTACCCGCCATCAGATCTCAGATTCCAACAGCCAGATATTCTAGCTCCTGAGTAGGATGGTAGAGAGTTCATGACTGGAGGAAAAACACAAGGGAGGCTCCCACTGTGCGTACTCCACAAATTGTGTTTTAATCCCAAATTACTGCCAACAAGTACACTCCAAGTGTATATATACACACACACTCCCGCACAGTAAAGTTAACGGGTACAACACATCCAGAGGGCAAAATATAGAGAGGGGGGAGTCAGATTAGATGAGAAACGAAACTTTAAAGCATCTGTTTAGCTTTCTGTTTCTTCCATTCAGTGGAGCGATACAGAAAGAGAGACAGAGAAACAAAGAGAGAGCGAGAGAGAGAGACAGGAGGCACTGCAGCTCGATGTGGAAATTCAGCAGCTTTTTCCCTCCTCTTTCTCTCGCTCCACTCCTCCCCTCAGCCGCCCGGCCAACACATGCAAGAGGACAACCTCCCCTTCAGATTATGTTCATTAAATGGTATTAATAGCATCAGGTTAGAGCCGGCCCTTCCCACTCCTGACACACACACACACACACACATGCCACGCTTGGGTCATCTGCTTTTGACAGTTGGCGTCGCAATATAGTGACTGGAGCTGCAAGAGGGACGAGAAGAGGCACCAATAAACAAACTTGAAAGAAACTCCTCCTCTTCTTCAGGTTTGTGTTGAGGAAGCGACAGAAAGGGAAGGGCAGAGTGGAGCCCCCCCCCCCCCTCACTGGGACTTGCTATCTGTCTCTTAAACAGAGTACACCAGAGTCTGGAGACGTCAGCACGACAGCAAACACACACACACACGCACGCACGCACGCACGCACGCACGCGCGCACGCACGCACGCGCGCACGCACGCGCGTGTTCCCTCCCTAACTTCACCGGAGGTGGAGGGTGGGGAGTAAACAGCATGATGAAACCCAACACTACCCCTACTATCAGCTGACAGAGGAACCACCCAAGGCAATGCACACATACGACACATAAACACACGCATGCACTCGCACCAGACAAACAAATCATTATTCTCAGAGATCAGAGGAGAGAGACGAGGCAAATTGTTTCCAAAACCCTAAACTCAGCAGGCCAACAGCTCACTAACCCACACCGCTTAAGGGGAAGTTAAACCAACATTTAGAGCAATATTTGGAGAGTGGACCGCATGTCAGGTTTACTTCCTCGTTAAAAAACCCACAGGGGAGAGGCACAGATGCAGTGTTTATCCCTCCAATGTTCACTGTAGTTTTCGGGACTGTCGCTTTAAAAGCTGCAGCCAGAAGACAGCTGCTGTAGCAAGAAAGCCACATGGAAACAAGAAGCCTGAACCGGTTACTATGCCAAACATCCAGCTGTCTGTCGCTCCGTGGCTGCAGACAGACAGACAGACAGGTCAGCGGACACAACTCAAGTCACATTAACTAATACTGTAAGTACAGCGAGAGACGTGTGTAACTACTACTTATTAAACGTCTCATTTAAACTTTGATAATTTCATCATTGAAGAAAATGAATGTCTTTAAATTAAAAAAGTCACATTTCACAAGAGGCCATATCGATATTTCAACATGATCCAAAGTCCACACGCTTTATTATCTATTTAAGAAACTAGGACAGAGTTATGTAAGCAGATACTATATATACATTAAGGTATATATGTAAATACTATATGTACATTACGATATATTTATAGTATATACAAAATAACTGACAATAGCCATGCAGCTAAATACATTTTTTTTGAGGCTGTAGTTTCCTGGTACTTGTGAGCTGTACCGGTTATCTTTTTGCAGCAATATCAGTGCCAACAAGGCTTTGGCATGTTCCACTTAATCACGTGAGTCTACCAAAAACAAGGAAGAAACCCCCTCAGCGGGTAAACCAATGCAGCAACACCCTCTGGTGGCTCAGTAGGGGAACCAAGTGGAACCTGTGAGACAGCTGACTAACACAGCATGACACCATGTATATTCAGATCAGAGCATTAGCCACCTAGCTAAATAATATGTTGTTCGGTAGCCTTGTATTTCATCAATCAATCAAACTTTATTTCAGACTCAGTGTCCATATAAGACAAATACATAAAATGACATACAGGTACAAAAGCCTATCAATGCCTTACAAAGAGACAGCTGTACCAATGTCTCCACAGCTGGGACTGGTAGCGTGTGCACCATCTCGGTCTCTTTAGTAGTATCATCATGGCGTCATTTTAAGCTACTTGAAGTCTCTGTAAGCTTTTATTTTTTGTAATTTGACCACAAGTGTGTGTACAATATGCTGTGAACAGACATCTTCACTCCATCTGTACACGTACACTTTTCATCCTGAGAGGATGTTTGTCAGAAATCAGCATTTTAATCAGCAGAAAAGAAAGCCCACGCCATGCTTATCCTCTCTTTTTCCTGCTTTATTCGCGCTATGAATGTCTCTCTTTAAGCTAATGCTAACGCTACTCCAGTCACATGTAGCATATTTTAGGAGACATCAAATATGCCTGTTTTTAAATTTTTTTTATTCTAGTTTTGAGGATGATGACAGTGAAGCTACAGCTATGTCAGGGGGGCACCGCGTGTGAAATATGTTGAAAACCAAGTGAGACAGTTTGGGACAAAACGACGGTTTGAAAGTACGATGTGACATTTTTGTAATAAACGGTTAACGTCGTTACGGTGTAATTAACGTCCCGGCTTCCGTAACAGCGACAGTTAACTAATGTTACTTTTCCATAAAAGGTGACGTTACTTGAGTGACAGGTCGTGTTTCACGTAAAGATGCTTAAACCAACTGACAGTTTAAAATGTCTAAAAAAAAAAAAAAAGTCCCCCCCAACACCCCCCTTCCAAAAAAAATGTATGAAGTCCGTGATTTCCAGTTTTAAAAAAAGACAACGTTTTAACCGTTTTACCTGGTCGACACAGAGGACGCTCTCTCTTCGGTCTCCATCTTTGAGAGCCGTTCTTCCCTGCTAACGGCGGACATTGCTACTCTGTTGACAATCATGTGTTGAGAGTAGAGCGAGGGTCAACGTTTTCAGGCATCATGGGACTTGTAGGCGCATCGTATTTCACTGTCGCGGCGTTACAACTCCTCCCCAGACGGACTTCAAGACCCAGAATGCACGCGGCTGCCTTCAGCCTATACAGCCGTGTGCATGTGTGGGATTTTACATCTGAATACAGATTTTTTTTTTCATTTTATATCTATGTATTACATACATAGATATATTTTATAACATGGTTGTGTGGTTCAGTTATGTATATCATAATTATAAATAGATAAGATAATAAAAAAAACTTTAGATACAATACACAATACAAAAGTAAATTACAACTGACAAGAATGTAGGACAATAAATGTGTTAACACAATTACTAACTGCTGTTACAAATTGCACATATGTCTAACTCGTTGTAATTAATTAATTACCAATATTAATGATTAATAATAATAATTATATATATATATGTGTATGTATGTGTGTGTGTATATATATATATATATGTGTTTATATATATATATATATATATTATATATATATACATTTATATTAAAAGTTGACAGTTGACACAGTTTTAGTCAACAAACTTTTATTAATTAGTTGAGGGATACTAATGCACAGGTAATACAACAAGTTGGGAGATAGAATGTAACAGCTCGGACTCGATGGAGGCGCTGATGCCTCCTACGTTAGGTTCTATACAGCTTAACTTCAGATACATCTTCAACACACCATTAGTCTCATTTCACCTGTTACCTAAATATCATAACCACGTGTGAGCTACAACATCGCCTCTTAAAACCCTCCACGGTTTTAAAGTAGGTAGCATACAAAACGAACCATTGTTGTTTTTGTCCAAATAAAAAGGGTGAAATCCTCAGGCTGTCTCGGGGGCGTTTCTCAGGTTTTTGGAAATAACATCGCTGACAGAGGGAAGACACTTGAGCCTGCTGCTTTTCCCTGGGTACAAAAGTCACACCACACACAGTCAGGGTAACTAGAAAGCTCCAACAACACTCCTATGTCAAGCCTATTTCATGGTATAGTAAGTGCACTAAATACAGAAACAAACACACATACATATGCCTTGTTGTCCCATATTGAGTAGATAATAACAAAGGACTCTCTCTGTGTTTGTCATCGGGTACTGAAAAAGAAAAGCTAAATTCATGTGCAATCGTCAGAATGGATAAAATAACAGTGTAGCCGGCACACAGGCCGGCAATGTTGTTTGTGGTCTACAAATGTTTTTAAATCAACCTTTTTTTTTTTTTTTACTTTTTAGATTTCATAATGTGTAAAAAGCATTTTTCAAAGCAAACAAATAAAAGTAGGGGGAGTGAAAAAAAAAAAAAGCCATACAATTTTTGAGAAGACAATATCAAAATATCAGCAAGCCAACAAAACCAGCTGAACATGGTGTATTGCTGTTACTCTCCAATACACATTGTTGCAGTCAGCTCACACTGCGGGATAGATATGTGTGTTTTCCACATCGTAGGAAGACGGATAGTAAAGGGTGTGATAAAATATAAAATACCCACTGTCATAAAAGCAGTGCCTAGATCTATCATATTGCAACACCGAAGCTTGTCAGGTAAACACGGTCAATGTGACGTCATTGATGAAACGAGTAACGAGCAGCTGATGAACCCTTTCTGTGCCAACGCTGACATCCAGTCTTTTACAAAGGTGCTAACTGTTTATCACACACACACACACACGCACGCACGCACACACACACACACACACACACAAGGTCTGGACAACTCCATATCGAGGTCCGAGGACCGATCAGTGCTTGTCTAACTCGTCCCGTCGGTCAGTTTGAACCTGGATAGAAGATAAAAGGTCCATCAGAGACGGAACACATGCATAATCATCCCCACCTGAACTTAAGCTCCATCAGTTGATTAGTGATGGAGTGAATTCAGCTCCAATCTTTGCTCTACAATATAAAAAAAGTCGGTCACGGCGTAGGGATGACACCACCTGGGACACGCATTATTCTTTTTAAATGTTCTGCTGACATCAGTGCTCGATTTATTTTAAATATTTTTGTCTCAATGATGACATTGACATTTGTTGGTGCAAAAGATTCAGACGACGTTGCCAGCGAGGCCGGATGGATTATCGGACTTCAGGTCCATTAAGGTAGAGTGGCAGACGAAGCACCCTTTGTTATCTCACCAGGACATCCCCACATCACGGCCGTGTCCACAGCTATCAGATTGCTATATCTGGGTAACACACACGAGAGAATATAAAATAGATTTATGATCGGTCAGGTTTTTATTTTAAGCAAGCAAGTCATTATTTCTATGGACATAGACTCCAAATATGAATCAAATATTCATATCCTGCTCGAATCGTTAATATAACTGCGGTTTCAAGTACTTCAAACACGTTAAAGTGAAAATATTCTCTGATTGCACACATTTTAGATGTTAAAGTTAATTTTAATAATAATGGATTTCTATTATTTTTTTAAATATCTGAAGCTAAACTAACTCGGAGCAGTTATGGCTTTGTGTGGCGAGTCATAATTATTACAGAATCTATCTAGAGAGAGTTCAGCGTCATCCATGTCAAGAGAAATTTAGTTATTTTTTAATTCTCTAGAGTAAAATATTACTCCTGGAGTGCAAAAATACAAGAGGGGAGCGAGAGGGGTTCAGGGTTAAAGTGCAAGGCGGTAACTTTGAGCATCCAGGAATTAATTCATAAACATCGTAATAAGTGAATCTTCATTTGCGATTATTTTTTTAATAAAAGATTATTTCCCCTCAACCTCTCTATAAAAAGATATTCTCTCCTCAGCTCTTTGATTCAAGCTAAAGCAGAAGCCCAAACATGGCCTCCTTTTTAAAATGGCGTCGCATCTTTTGTCTTTTGATTGTGCTGCGACGGTGCAACAAGCTTTCACCCCTCGGCCCAACGTTGCGCTCTGCCGGTCCTCTTTTAGACAGAATTCTTCAAGTTTTTTCTTGTTTAAATCAATTAAACAATGCCTTATTATGTATTAACGTATACTTTAGAGATGGAAATCTCAAAACAATCACTTTTTTTTAGGGGGAAGGGGGGGGGGGGGTGTTCCACTTCTTAACTTAAGCGTAAAAGAACGATGGAAATAATCTTTTGACACTTCGTCAAAAAAACATACCTTTCATCGTCACGTGATGCAGATTAAAATACAAAAACAAATGTCATAGCTGCAGGAAAAACAGACGGAATTTGATTAAGAACTGACCAACATTTTAGCTTATGTGACATTTGCTTACTTGAAACATGAAAAGTTAAAAAAAACAGGAAAAGTAAAACCAGAAAGAAATTCATTGCACTACAGCACACACTGCAAAAAGAAATAGAATCTGACTGCTCGTGATCCGATTGGACGTGTCAGGCTTTAAAAAGGACAGATGGCATCATTGCTTTGAGTATATAGATATATAGATATAGATATTGTTTATGTACACAGTACAGTATATCTGTGGGAAGAAAAGAACGAAGTGAAAACACTAGCTATCATTAAATGACTTCACCATGCTAATAGAATATCCTTTTCTTTTTTAAAACCTCTCAAACACAACATGAACATCGCAGAGAGAATCTCTGATTAGAAACCGCTGCCATCTTTGATTTACGACCGACGCCCCCCCCCCCGCTGTGAGTGCAGAAACCCAAATGTGAGCCTTTAAAAAAAAATTTAAAAAAAGGAGACAAAAGCGGAATGAAGAAATAAAACGCTACCGTTACAAGAGCGTTGTTTATGACGGTAGACACTCTGGAAAAAGTCTGTCCTAAATGTTTTACTTCTTAAGGGTTGATTTAGCTCCTCGGTGCCGAGTCCCTGCGGAGGTACAAAGGTCTTTTTGAGCTTCCTGTCACCACATGTCCAGCGAGCGTCCTCTCTGACAACAGCGCCCTCTAGGGTTTGCTTCGTCTGGCGGCGCAGAGCACGGGCTGTCTGTTTGGGCCCGGATTGGCACCGTCCGTTGGGTCGGGGATCCGGGCGGGGGACTGTGAGGGGGTCACGGCGGGGGTTGAGTTTTGAGTGGCGGGCGACGCTTCAGTTTGTGTGTGGAGAGGCTCTGCCACAGGGGGGCGCTCTTTGGGCTTGCGGCCCCTCTTCTTGCCGGTGGTGGCGGCGCCGTTCCTCACCTCGGCTTTGAGCCCGTTGTTCTCCAGCGCTTTGCTCTTCGTGCTGGAGGCCACTTGGCTGGCTGCTGTTCGAAACCAGTTCTGAGGAGATAGAACTCACACGTCAGGCCGGTCTCATCCAGAATACGACCGCCGTTTGTTCCTCGCGTGAAACGAGAAGTCAATCGGTGTGTTTGTCACGTAACTTGCGTACTCAGTAACGGCACTTACCGTGGTTATTTTAACCCAAAAGACGATCTTTTCCGAACCCTAACCAAGTATTTTTGCAGAAATTGACACATGTTGTTGGTTTTCGTGGGGAAACGCACCAAAAAGGAGGACAGCGCTGGTCCACCTTAAGGGTCAGGCCACCTTAAGTGCACCTGTAAGTTGTTGCTAACTTCTGGGCTAACCCCTTCCACCCGTCTAGTTGGTCAACTGTTAACGATCAGGGTCGGCTATCGATCAGAAAATAAAATATAAATAGCATCCCAAATATAACTATAACTTTTCTACCGTGTCTACCTTTAGCTAAGCTCCGCCCCCACTGGTACTCTATCAAGCTGTCAGAGCTACGTTACCATGGAGCCCACACTGTCACTAACTTCACTTTGAATAAATATTTTCTACATTTTTGGGAAAAAAGCGATTTTACAGAGACGCAGACAGAAGGATATGTCCATTCAGTACAATGTCAGTAGCTAGCGTAGCATAGAAGTGCTAACGCTAGTTATTGACGTGCTAACTGCTAATGTTAGATACACGATGTTTTACGTGGAAACGTAACGTTTTTAGAAACGCCTGGTCACAGCTGGCTGATGCCGCGCTATGATTGGCCAGTCTGCATGCGAGGGGTGGGGCATAGCGAAGAGTCCATTAGTTGGGGTAAGCCACCTCGTCTGAATACAGTGATATGAAGCCCCATAAGATGTTAATCATTTCAGATTGTAAACATTTTGGGCACCAGGCTTTTATGCGTGGGAATTTTTAGTGGCAACAAAATGTGTTTATCAACTAAACAAATTATTGTTTTACACATATTTCTGATGTGTTGACAAGATCGGTGTGAATTTGTTCCCACAAGTAATGCACTTGTTTGCACAACACAGGCGTAACACCTTGTTATCTATCTATAGACCAACTTCTGTAGGGTTTTACTTTATGTTCACAGAAATATGCCTGTGAGAGAACACTTTCAGTCATCATA
This sequence comes from Lycodopsis pacificus, assembly GCA_028022725.1. Classification (NCBI taxonomy): domain Eukaryota; kingdom Metazoa; phylum Chordata; class Actinopteri; order Perciformes; family Zoarcidae; genus Lycodopsis; species Lycodopsis pacificus. The sequence continues at coordinate 3,423,658 of CM051697.1, read as the reverse complement.
AATAATATAGAGGTTTGTGAAGTTCACCGCTGAGGCTGACCCACCTGTGAGTGTGTCTTGCTGATGTGGTACTTCACACCGCTCTCCGAGCTAAAGTCCTTCTGACAGATCAGACACGTGTACTTTCCCAGTTCTCCACCACCCTGCAACACACACACACACACACACACACACACACACACACACACACACACACACACACACACACACACAGTATATATACGTGTTATGTAGCTCAGAACAACGTCTACATCACTCCATGCTTTTGTGAATCTGCAGCCATTATATAACATTTTTCTCGTACATTTTAGTTTGTATTGCTTTCATGTGTTGGTGGAATAATAACAACATTTTCAGCTATTTTAAATATATAGTGTTACCGAATCAGGTGAGAGAAGTCTGTAACGTCCTTTATGCCTCTTCTAAATAACTCATATTTATATAAGTATAAATGTGGGTTGAAGTTCTGTGTGTATGTGTGTGTTATTATTTCTACTACAGTAGACACAGAGAGCAATGAAACCCGGCTGGTGGCTTTTATACCTGGCTGCAGTTGGCAAGGTGTGCTTTTAGTCCCGATACACTGGAATACACCGCTTCACAGTTCTGAGACAAAACAAACAGAAAGAACACGGAGAGATCAAACTCACTCAATCCACAGTCCTGTGAGATCAACAGCCGGAATATCATGAACCCGGTGCTCAATATCAAGACAAATCTCTGAATCTGGATTTAGTTGATTTCAAATACGAAAAGTAATTTTCTCTCCGTGGAGACACGTTAAAGCAGCCGGCGTTCTTACTTGGTTGATGCAGCAGATGAAGCCCTTCTCCTTCACTTGGTTCTTCCAGGTCTCTAGAAGCTCCTGGCTGAAGTTGGGGAGGCCGGGACGGGTGTAGTTTAACTACACACAAAAGAAAAACATATATATATATACATATATATATATCAGTATTCCTGGCAGTCTTATGCTGTCAAAGTATGGATATAAATTAAAAAGGGCCGACACATTTACATCCGTTTTTTTGTTTGTGGTTTATTTGTTAAACCTGCATTCTCTCTAGTGTCCACCAGGGGGCTCTGGTCTATGAGAAAATGACTCTACTTCTCTCTTGATGTATTCCCTCAGTAAACATTGTAAACATGAGTTTATGTCTCAATCTCTAGTTTCAAGTCTTCTTCAATACAGCATGATGTTCATTTAGTACATGATGGTCCATTTAGAGTCACACAGACCATAAAGCAGGGGATGCTTTAGGGCGGGGCTACACGCTGATTGACAGATTGCTGCCGCTACCAGATACCGATACATATATATTCATGTTTACTCATCTTGGTTTGTTGTGTAAAAACTAAAATGACACGCGTATCATTTCCCCCCCCTTTTGTTTCGGACCAGATTTGCACACAACCTCTGCATTATTTACTACCAGAGGATCAGGCTCATGTCGACTGTGTTCACGTCTGCACGTGACGTGGACTACGTGTGCTTCATGGCTCCGCCCTCCGTCCTCACCCTCTTGCTGTCCGGCACCAGGTCGTCCTTGATGCGGCGCTTGGTGCCCCAGTCTTTGGCCAGCTCGTCCTCGGCGATCTCCTGCAGGTGGAACACCGCCACCTGAGCCGACCGGCGCCTCACTCTGCCGCTCGGCGTCCGTTCAAAGTCGTCCCCCTGGCTGGCGGTCTGCGGCGCTCTGTCTCTGACTCGCTCCCTCTCCTTGTCCTTGTCCGCCCCGGCTTCTCTTTCCTTGTCCCTCGGCTGGCCGGGCGGGGCTCTCTCCTGCCAGTCCTTCTTCTCCGGCTGGCTCGGCTCCTTCTTCCCTAATGATGGAGACTCCACAGACACCACCTGGGGGAGCAGTAGCACACTTCTTTGAGTGGGAAGTGTTTGTGAACTAGTTATTACAAGAGATGCAGCGATACCAACGCTGATAGCGGTCCGATACCGACTCAAATAGCTGGATTGGATACCACTATTCTCATAAATAACAAGTCAGTACATTTATTTCTCGTGTGCGAAATACGGGGGAACGCTACCCGAGAGCCTCTATTGCAAATTTAGCTAGAAGACAATTTAATTGTTACTAAAATGTCTTTTAAAAGCTTAATAAAGTCCATGAAAAACATTTATTCACAAATATGAACAGTGAGTACGAGAGACGATTTTCAACCATAAACCACAGCCAGCCTGAGCCAGAACAAGCAAGCCGGTCTTCAGCTCTGTTTGTGGACCTAAGCGGACCCCCTTTGGACAAAGTGCCTGTTCTTAAGAACCTGGATTAAAGCAGGACGTCGTCTCTCCTCTTCTAGGAAGAAGTCGAGCCGAGGTCCGTGTGCGTCGGTTAAAGAGAGAGGCCAGTGTGTGTACGTGCGAGTGGCCTCATGGTGTGTTAACGTGTGTACAGCCTAGTTGTCTTGGCTTGCATCCATAACATCTTGCATATTGTGTATCGCGTCTGTGTAGGACTTCAGCCCATCGGGCTTCGTTTTCAGTTTCAGCCCCGGAACAGAAAGAGTCTGCTCGGTGCATCACTATTCATTACAGTCAAGTCAAGCTAAAAAATGCTTCATCAGTGGGGAGCTGAAAAAAGGCCCGTCTCCTGCAACAAAGACCGTCTCCCAGGATGATCTTACCCTCTCGTTGCCCGTGTTGTTGTTGGTGTCGGTGGTAATGTCCCTGTTGTTGGTGGCCGTCACGGCGGCGGCGTTGACGATGGCCGGAGAGTGTTCGGCACGCACGTGGTAATCCCTGCCAGCCTTGGAGTGGTAGGTTTTCCCACAGTGCTGGCACAGAAACACAGGCTTCTCACCGTCAGAGAACTCTCTCCCGCAACGTTTCTGGTGGTACTGGTAGCCCATCAGGCTGGAAAAGTGGGCCGAACAGCCCTGCATGTGTGTGTGTGTGTGTGTGTGTGTGTGTGTGCACGTTTGTGTGATCGAGTGAGGCCAGTGACAGAAATGAGACAAAATGAAAAACACACGTTAAGCAGGAAACTGGGTTAGTGTGACGGCATGTAGGTGCAATGGAACAATATCACAGGAAACTGCTCATTCATCAGCGTGAGGACACGTCACAGGAGACGTCTTCTTCCTCTCTGCCTTTTTGCACTCTAGTGTGAGTAACGTGTTGACAAGTCAAGAACGAGGCATGAAGGAAAAAAGGAGAGAGAGAGAGAGAGAAAATCCAAACAGACAGATGAGGAGCGTAAGAGTGAAACTTGGTTCTAAACAGGAACTGGTTCTAAATGAGTAAAGAGTATCGATGCAGTCCGGAGTTCACGGTTCTGCTATCGGTACTTTTTTAGTTCCCGAGTGAGACGTCCTTGTCTCAAACGTCCTCTCTCTGTCTCTCTGTCTCTCTGTCTCTTTGTCTCTTTGTCTCTTTCTCCTCTCAGCACAGCGTGAGACTCACATCATGATCAGAGAGGAAACATTGTAGAACTCTGGTCGTCTCAAACACAATAAAACCTTCACAAGTAAGTCCATCACAACATGTGACCAACAAGCAGAACATCAGTCTGTCTGTGGAGCAGCCGTCAGGTAACGGCAGTGATGTCATACGGTAGTGATGTCATACGGAGTTTGATCAGAAGAACAGGATCATCAATGAGAGATGATCACTGAGATCATTGTTTAGCTGAGAATGTAGTTTAAAGATTTTGAGACTTCTTTTCTTAATTAATTGACTTTTTTTCTCACAAAATAACCATAAAGAACCGATAAAAGTACCGATAATAGTACTAGTATCAATAAAATCCCAACAATACCCGAGAGGAGGGAGTGACGTGTGACATGAAAGAGAGAAGGAAGCAAAGTATGGGAGAAGGAGAAAAGGACACGAGGAGACAAACAGAGTGTGTACCTCGCTAGGACACTTGATTCGTCCCATCTGTTTGAGAACTCGCCGCAGACGTTCTCTCTCCTCGTGCTTGTCGCCCGTCTGGCCTTCGCTTCCCGAGGGCTGAGGAGACAAACAACAACGTCGCATTAGAGCATCCCACCACCACAACAACCACCCCCCCCTCCCTCCCTCCCCCCCCCCCCCTCTACCCGTTGTTTTGTTTTGAAGAAAACAACAAAAACAACGGTGACGAAAATTTTCCATCTCGGCAAACGCACAGCGCCAGGATCATTAAACGTTTCCATGGCGAGGCCGCTACCGAAGGCATGTTTATCACAAAACAACTGTCAAACTCGTGTTTTCACTCGAGTGCTGGCTGGTAGCGACAGAACGCCGCAGCCAAGACCAGAAGAACAGATGGCGGCGCTGCCAGGAGAGCGTCTCACCGACGAGTCCCAGAGGAGCAAAACCTCGCGTGTGTTCCCTCCCGTGTTAACGCTCGGAGAAACAATTGAGATGACTTGAGAACACGAGATGAGATATGCCGCCAAAACGTGCTTCGCTTAAAATCACGCTCAGCCACTGATCTACACCGGCGGGAGCGGAGAGCACAAAACCAACATCACAGCACCGTCCGCTTATCGAACGATACATAAAATGTCCTCAGTATGTAAGATAAACAACAATTAAAAGCACGATTTATTGTACATCTGTTAACTAGATATACAGGCATCAGAGGTAACTCTGTAACTCTGATTCCTTCTCATTCTTTCATTTTTGAATTTACTCCCGGTGAAAGTTTTCTCTTAGATAGAAAAACGAGGAAAGAAAAAGAAGCAGTGTGACACGAGTCAAAGCTGCACGTGATGAAAGAGTTCTTTAATCAGCAGCCACTCGAGTCTGGAGCACAATCGCAGCTCAGCACAGCTTGTCACAAAAGTCTTAATCATCTAATCTGAAAGAAATGTTGCGGGAAAGTTTGCCGAGGAAGAGAAACCTCTGAGCATCACACACACACACACACACACACACACACACACACACACACACACACACACACACACACACACATCGTGCGCTATGCTGTTTCCACATAAACATGCATGTTCATATATATATATATATATATATATATATATATATATATATATATATATATATATATATACACTGTATGTAGATCATATACGATGTGCTCACACAAGAACACAAACACAAACACGCTACAACGCTCATTCTTTCATTAATCTTTCACGATACTTTTTTTGAACCGGGCAGCGCTGAATTATTTAGCACACTTTCATAGCCGCGCCGTCGCTCTAATGCAGGAGTGTCACGATACGTTCCTAATGAAGCTCTCTGCTGTCACGAGTGAAGACAGCTGCAGGGAAGAAATGTGAGCGCTTCAAGGGCGAGAACACCATCGGCAGTTCAAACGCATGATCGTCTGCAGACATTCTATTTATTATCGAGACGGGCGCGGCGGCGGCGGCGGCCGACAGTGAATATGCAACACATAGGATGTGATGTAGCTCACGAGGGGAGACGCGGGTGTTCTCGCCTGTGGATGCGTACCTATGAGGGGAGGTGTGTACATGCAGGACACCGCTCACCAAACACAGGGAAAGCTGACACTAGCAAAGTGTAAGTCTGACCGCCTCCTGAATGCGTGTTGTGCTTTGGTGTCTATTAATAACTAACTACCCTGTTCAGTGGGTCAGTGTGACAGCGGTGAAACATTAGATGGTTTAAGGGGCAAAGACCAGTTTTAAACAAAGTCAGAGGGCAGAGTTGGGTCGCCTGGTTCCGGGTTTTGCCGGTTCCGGTCCTGGCGTACAAGCTTAAAACCGGTTTGATTTTGTGCAAACTGACTGAATGTCCCTTATGACACGTCATTTAAAATGTAGCCCACATCAGCAACCGTGTTCCAACGGCGTTACCTTTTACTGCATTAGTAATTTACTGGCAACCGAGATGAAAGAGATCAAGTTCTTTTGGGGTGACGCGACTCCTCTGGTTGTATAGAAGTCTATAGAAAATGACTCTACTTCTCTCTTGATTTATTCCCTCAGTAAACATTGTAAACATGAGTTTATGTCTCAATCTCTAGTTTCAAGTCTTCTTCAATACAGCATGATGTTCATTTAGTACATGATGGTCCATTTAGAGTCACACAGACCATAAAGCAGGGGATGCTTTAGGGCGGGGCTACACAGTGATTGACAGGTCGCTACCAGAGACTTCTTACATACAGTCTATGCTACAGAGCCTCCGTGTCGTTGTACGCACTGAATGTGACATCGCTCTTTCGCCTCGTAATATTCGCGTTCTGCGTCAACAGACACATGAAAAAACAAAATAAATCGGACAAATTGTTAGGTGGTGGCGCTGCAGTAGTGGCATTACCGTGGACTGACTTAATGGACTGGAGTCGCCACACTGTCGTTCATGGTCTCGCACCTGAGCGCTCCTCTGAGGATGTACCTTGGTGCTGTGCTCAGCCATGGTGTGGTAGTTGAGGCCGGCCTTGGACCTGAACTGTTTGTGGCACTGCTGGCACTTCAGGGCATCCTGGAGCTGCAAGGGGTTAAAGGCCAAAGAGAAGATCACATAACATTTCTATTAACAAGTAACCCAACTATCGCTGGCTGTGCTCTTTATTGGCTCCATCAATAAAGCACTCTACTGCTGTAACCCAATAGTTTGTTATTAGTGCGCAATTCTGGTGGAAACAAAAAGGACAAAGGCCACGTCGAGCAACTTTTGGGAAGCAGAAAAGCCAATTCAACACCAATTTAACACATTTTTGTAGATGACCCTCCTTGCCTCAGTATTGATTTGGAGACGGAGGTGTTTCGACGGTGACTGACCCGGTGGTAATGCGGTGATTCTGCCATTGCTTTACAGCAGACTCACTTTAATAGAGTCACACGGGTCTCTGGGCCAAGCAGCCATTAACACAGCTGTAGGAAGACGTCTGTCCGAAGGGCCCGGAGGCTGCTGCACCGCTCCGGCTGGTTTGTCCTCGAGAACGCTCAATATAACGGTCACCACGACCTCGTTTATTGCTGCTATTCACCACAATCGAGTGCATTGCAAACAAAACTGCAGGAGTGCACAGTGTCCTTTCCCTTGATCAATTTCCACTGATATTAGCTTTCAAATCGGCGCGGATGAGTGAATGATATTACACGAGAACGCTGCACCGCCTGATGTTATTTCTACAGCCGTCCAATCGATATCATTACTGTAAAGGCTCCCTGGACTCTGCACAGCGGCGTCCTCAGGGAGAGGTGTCCAATAACGTTGCAGTGAAAGTTACAATCTAACGTGGAAATTACAGCTCTGGGTCCAGAGAGCTTTACTTCATAGAAAGAAAAGCATTATGGTTCACAAAAACCACGGTTGACAATATGTAAACTGTATTTTTCAGTAAAACATGTGTTTCTAGTCTCTGATCTCTGATCATGTTTCATTGTAAACAACCAATCAGTGTTTGAACCAACAGGAGGAGAGCTAGTGACGTTAGCAGCACCGCTAACGGCTAACCAACAGGAGGAGAGCTAGTGACGTTAGCAGCACCGCTAACGGCTAACCAACAGGAGGAGAGCTAGTGACGTTAGCAGCACCGCTAACGGCTAACCAACAGGAGGAGAGCTAGTAACATTTGCAGCACCGCTAACGGCTAACCAACAGGAGGAGAGCTAGTGACGTTAGCAGCACCGCTAACGGCTAACCAACAGGAGGAGAGCTAGTAACATTTGCAGCACCGCTAACGGCTAACCAACAGGAGGAGCGCTAGTAACGTTAGCAGCACCGCTAACGGCTAACCAACAGGAGAGCTAGTAACGTTAGCAGAACCGCTAACGGCTAACCAACGGAGGCTCACTTCAGTTACACTGTGATGCCTTCAGGCTCTGCTCAGTGAAAATGAGTACTGGATGAATGAATTATGAATTATAAGCTGTTTACAAAACCTCTAATAAAACATCATTAAAACTATTAATGACAAGATTTGTTTTAATTTACCTTTGCCCAATGTCCATTTTTAGTGTTTGGAGCTTGAACACACCATAATGGAACTGAATGGAACCTCCATACAATTAGCTGTTAGACTCATTGCGATTAATCTGAACAGTATTCATGGTAATGAATTAGAATATAAAGTTCCTAAGTGTCTGATTAGGTTAGTTTTTTCCAAATGTTGCTATGCTGTTAGCTCATTTAGCTAAGCGAAACTGCTAAAAGCTAACTTTAACTCGCTCACCTCATTTCTTACAGTGTAACATTATCAGGGATCCGCAAGTAGAAAGAATCAACTCGTCTGAAAACTCAGACTATCTCCATCAGAAGTTCCAGTCTGATGGACATCTGCGTGGCCCACTGACCTTCTGGCAAATCTCCATGTGTTTCTTGAGGCCGTGGATTGTTTTCCTGGTGACGATGGAGCAGGTGGGACACACCACCTCACCTCGCTCGTGGATCGCTCGCTGCCATTGGGTGTCGGCCCCTTAGAAAACATGTGGAAACAAGTGTTACTCCGTCAGATGGCCCTCTGAGGGGTATAACATTTACATTTGTGCAGTTAGTGTTCATGTTTACCTCACAGGTTCATTCAGTCCTTGTGTTCACAGGTGATAATGTGTTGGGATGTAAAATAATCCCTGATAGGATGAAGCCTAAAAAGAGGTTCTTGATAGTCTGGAACAGGCTTATTTGTATATATATAGTGGCCATTTACTTATCAAACATATTTATAATTTCACAAAGGAATGTCTTGTTATTATTTTTGGGGTCATAAATTGCTATCTCTGTTTGGCACAAGGTGTCAGCGTTTTAACCAGGACATCCAGCAGGTATCACATGTCATCTTGAATTACACCAAACATCACTTTGGTTCATCAAACCGCGATACTGTTAGTTGCAGACCAAACTTTTTCCACAGCACCAAGTATTAAAACAGTCAGCTGCGGAAAGTTGGGGCTTGTTAAGTTATTCTTGAGACAAATATCATAATAGTTCGGTAGCAATTAGTCGATTAATCCATTAGCTGATAAGCAGAAAATAGATTTTATACAATTTTGATAGTAAAATGCATAATATAAGTGTTTTAAATTGCCAAATATTCATTGGTCCAATTTATCAAATGTGAGGTTTTGTTGCTGTTGCCGTTTCATTAAATAATAATACATTTTAATTAATTCAATTTGGACTTTTTGTCAGACAAAACAACAACGATAATTTGAAGACATCACATTGGGCTCTAAGAAATGATGGGACATTTTTTACTATTTTCTGAATTTTTTTATACTAAATGATTGATTGACAAAATAACTGAAACTTAAATGATGAAAATAATCATGGTTTAGCCCTATCTCACTATTTAGTGAGGTTTATCACACATCCTATTGAGGCATAAGAAAAGGAAGGCAACATGACATCATTCATGAGTGATGGACTTGAGTTAAAAACTGGGTTTTGTAGAGAAATGACCAGATATTTGTACTGGTATCACTTTTTAACGATGCCAAGATCTAAAGCGCTGCATTTATATTTGTGAATTGATTTATTTGTGGTGTTCACCAGAGCTGGTTGCAGCTGGATCTTTCTTGGAGGACTGACTTGAAGTCGGTCTTCTCTGGGACTCCTCACTGAACCCACTCCCTTCTGACCTCTTCACACGACCCGCCTTCAGCTTCTCCTCCACCTTAGTCATACCTGCAACACACACACACACACACACGGTAGTAATTAATACTCCCATTGAACGTATTTAAAGTAAAGTGAGCGATACAAGCAGAGAGGGACAGATGGAGGACAGGGCTGAACAAGAGAAAGTTGATACTGGATATGAAAAAAGAGGTAGTAACCGAGAAGAGGAAGTTGTTTTGAGTTATACTGAATCAGTGACAGATGCACTGAGCGAGAAGAGAGTCCTGCAATCTGTGGTTGGATTGTTTGACACGTGGTGACAAGTAGTTTACAGCGGCGCTATACGAGTCATGAGACATTTTCAGCATATGAATGAGACAGAAAGAGAAAGCGAGATGCTGGGAAAGCTGTGTGTACGTGATGTCTGCTCGGCGCGTTCAAAGACCAGCACCATTGATCGGCAGCAGAGGGGAATCACTCGTAATCACTCAGAGCCCATTACACGATGTTCTTCAGTTCTGCTGAACGCCTCAAACCGCTCCATATGTAGGTGTGAAGGGCTCATTCTAAGCTAAGCAAAACAAAACAACTCGCACACCGATGAACACGGGGCTATGAATGGACTCGATTAGAGTCTCCAACATCGGCCAAGCGTGTTAGAGATGGAGAGAAAACATTGCTAATAGTTTAGCGTAGCCTTCCGCTAACCACCTCAGCCGAGAGATGAAGAGATGGCCTGCTGTTGGGCATATTTTTGGTAACTATGTAGCATGAAAGCATGGCAGAATTACCAAGCAAACTAGCGGACAGCTAGCTACTTAGCTAGCTAGCTAATTCCACCATACTTTCGTGTTACACCGTTTACAAAAAATAGGAAAAACAAAGTGTTCACTGGCGATAGCAATGTGCTTTGTGGATGAATCATTAAGGTGTTTATTTTACTCATTTAGCTGCTGGCTAGTTAGCTAGCTACCTCGCTAATATCACCAATGCTTTCATGCTACACTGGTTACAGAAAATGAGCCGGGGTCGGCTAATATGGTCCTGTTGGTTAATGTTTCTCAAGTAACACTAGAGAGTGAGCGACTGTACATATTGAGAGAAACTTGTATTTTAAAAAACAAGCCAACAAAACTTGTTCGCCAGCGTTAAATAATGTGTTCGGAGAATTATTCTACCTCCACCAACGCTCTGCTTACAAAAATACGTCATCATGTTCACTGCCAGAAAAGGGGTTTGTACTATATTCCATTTCTGCCAATAGATCCCCCTAAATCCGACACTCCGGCCATTTAATATCACACCCACGGGAGATTACTTGATTACATCATTTACCTTTCAATCCAAATGTTCCGGATATGGAAGGCTGCTCTCCGGTGAACTTCTTCGGTGTTTTCTGCTTCCGTCCTGGCTCAAGAGACGGAACGGAACGGTCAAACACACACAGGCGTATAACGAGAACACGTGGTCCATCACGAAAAAAGACATGTTGTCATCTTACTGTGCCTCATTCGCTCCGGGTCTTCGTCGGGGAAAGAAGTGGGGATGCTGTCCCCGTCGCTGTCGCTGCCCTCCCCGTCGGACGACCCGCTGTGGGACTGCTGGGACTGCTGGGACTGAGGCTGGACCGGCTGGGACTGGTGAATCTGCTGCGAAGGCTGGCTGTGGCTGGGCAGTTTCCTCTCACTCTTCTGGTGGGCCAGCTCTCCGTTGTGGGAGGGCGTGGACACCTCGTGGGTCTTTTTCACTTTGAAGAACACGGGGGAGGGGGGACTGTTCTCCATGGGCCTGAAAGATTTTGGGCGGTCAGCATTACGACGTCACTATAGCACCAATTATGTGGGTGGGAATTTGAGCTCTAAATCCCATGTCACCTTTTCTTGGTGTTGGACTTGACGGGGGCCTTTTGAAGCTTAGGCTGCTCGTCCTTGGGCTCCACGCCGGCCCTCTCCGGGTGGTTCCACAGCTTGTGCTTCTGCAGGCGCACCTTAGTGGCAAACACCGCCTCACAGTAGGGACAGCCATGACTCAGCTTCTCGGCTACGGTGGCCTGATAAGACACGAGGAGAGGGGATTTAAAGTGAGCTCACTCCCTTACCCAACATAAAACCACAGTGGGAAGCTGTTACTGGAAGGCTCCTGACACAGCCATGTATGGGCAATGACTACGTTTACCTGCACACACTCATATTCCACTATTATTCCGAATACGACAACATTCTGAATTTGACGAGGCTCGTGTCAACATCATATTCCAAATGGAGCATTTTCTGGCTAAGACATGTGAGATATGTCGATATTATAGTTTTTTTGGATACAGCTCATTCAGAATATGCAAAATGGCACAAGCGGCTCCTGTCGTTCCACTTTTCGATATTTTGACGTGATCGAGCAACATGTTAGGACATCGACCCGTCAGACACAGCCGAGAATGGAGCCGCTTTACGTTAATCTGAATATGCACGGCTGCGTGTAAACGGGATTATTAGTGGAATATTAATTTTCATTAGCCTTTTAAACCAAAAAAAAACTAAATATTTGGTGCATGTAAATGTAGTCAATGACCCCTAAATATTGAAGGTGCGCATATTTTGAATTATCTGGAAGTTTTAAACCCTGATTTAAACTAACCTTACGGGTAATTTGATCTTTTTTTACTGTGATCAAGACTACTCTGAGGCACAAGGTGGAAACAGCCGCATAACAGGAAAGAACAGAGGTTAGTGACTCACCGCCTGGCAGCGTTGATAGTGGTACTTGACGCCATAGATGCTGGGAAACTCTAACCAGCAGCCCGAACACGGACACTTAACCCTGGAGCGGCGCTTAAACTCTTCCTTCCATTGTACTATCATATGGGCCTGCTCAAGGGGCGAGGAGGAGAGAGTTCAATGCATGCACGGATTATCGCTAGAACTGTACTGTATATGTCGTGCATATTCATGGGGAGCTGCCTACTCTGCAGAAAATAAATAAATAAATAAATGAAGCCCACTTCAAAACACCCACTCAGTTCAAAGAGAGATACTCACAGGGATGCTTCTCAGTTCCTGCACTTCTGCTTTAGGGCGACCTTTCCTCTTCCCCTCTGCTGGCTCATCACACACCGGACCTGGTATAATATATATATGAGAGAGAGAGAGAGAGAGAGAGAGAGAGAGAGAGAGAGAGAGAGAGAGAAACATTTCTCAGTTACTACCGCAATGGCTTCATATTCATGGCAAATGAATATGAATTCATTCTAACTTTGTATTAGCACTTTCCAGATATGTTTCTTGACATTTTCGGGAGCGACACAAATCAGAATCAGCTTTATTGGCCCTGTATGCGTACGCATACATGGAATGTGACATACACAGAATATACAAATAAACAAAAAAGATAAAAATAAAAATGACGACAACAAAGTAGAAGCAAATACCCCAACTTCAGCAAAATACCTTTTCTTCAGAACCCCTGAATCCACTCGCATATTCAAGCTAAATACGGACATGGACACGTACGATGAAAACAGACGCATGCGGCTGTGGTGATGGGTTTGAACATTGAGAAGATGTTCGGTGTGATTGTGGCATAAAGTAGAGAGGGCAGTGTGGGTGAAGGCCTTCTGTTGAGCCAAATGGATTCGCTATAAATCGCTAGCGGCCTGTGTGAACCTCTGACACAGCACTCAGCAGACCCACTGCCTCAGCTCTCTCTCGCTCTCTCCCTCCCTCCCTCTTTCCTCACCTCATGTCTCTTTATCTTGCCTTTTCCCTCCAAACACCCTTCCCGATCTTTCTCCATGCGAACTTCGCAGGCCATGCTCATTACTCTCTTCTCTGCTACAATTAGACCTCTGCGCTACTATCCGCCCTGCGCTCTATTTCCTCTGTACAGCGCTGCTTGAAAGAGAGAGAGGGAGAGAGGGAAGTAAAGATGGAGGGAGCTGAGGACGAGTGTATGCATGTGGAGGAAGAGGAGGGAGGGGCGGAGAGAGGATGCTGAGGGAGAGAGGAGAGAATTGCAGAGGCAGAGGACTTCGTCATCTGACCGAGCAGAATTGTGAATGCCGGTGCTGCAGGTCGGAGCTGAGGCTGTTCTCTCGGCTCCTTTAGAGTGATGTATCTTTACATCCTCGACTCGCCGGCATTGATCCGGCAAGACCGGATAGCGGCAGCAGAGACGTGGCAGGCAGGAGACGGAGGCGCCGCTTCAGTCATATCAGATGTAGAAAATGTCAAAGGGAAAGTCCTTGAAGTCGACGTGGCAGTCGTTTGCTGTGAAGTGCGGCAGTGGATTACTGTGCGTTTCAATATCCATACTACCATACTATCTAGTATGCCAGGAAAAGACTTAGTATGTCCCAATACATAGGGTGTCACATGCAGTATGCCAAAAATACCAGGATGTCCTGCTGCATCTGGTTGTATTTTGCAGTAGGCAAGCCAACATGCTTTTCTGGCTAAACTGACCCACAATCCTTTGCATAACAGATATATGAGCAAGAGATGCACTATGCACTAAAAGTGAAAAAGTATGCGCTTTTGGAACGCAGCTCGTGTCCGCCGACTGCTGTCTCCTCGTTGACAAGCAGCGACAGGATGCACACAAGCTTGCTGCTGGTGGCGGATCAGAGCACTCAGTATAATCCTTGTAGGGATTTTTGTCATCAAATAAATGAACTGACTTCCTGCCATCGTCGCTCAAAAAAAAGGATGGCCTTCAACCCCAAAAACCCATCTCTCTCTGTCAGTGACGTTAATGTGTATAAAAATGCAATCCAGGCCTAACCTGCCGTGACCTCCCCGTCTCGTTCTCCTCTGTTTTTTATTACACAGTATCAACTTTCCCCTTCTCCCCTCATTTGTCTTCTTTTTGTTTCTCACTGGAGACACGAACACACGACCGACGGGATTACACGTCATCCTTTACTTCAGCGTCACCATAATAAGGTAGAAGGGAGAATAAGGCCGGGCTGAAGAAGACTCAATGAGAAGTAGTAGCACAGTATTGCTGGACCGTGTTTCGGGGAACAGCTCAAGACAAAAACACACACCGAAACACACAAACAAGTACACGAAACCCTTACCAGTGTGTGATAATGTGTGTGCATAGATACGAGTGTATTAATATTCTCCAGGCGGCAGAGCATTTCTCTATTAGCTGTCTGGGTAGCAGCTGGGGAGGTGATGCAGTCGGCGGTGCAGCTCTTGTGCTGAGGAGGAAATTGAGCATGCATTCTAATTCCTGTCTGAGAAAATAAAAGGTCTCGCAAAAGAAAAAGGCGTAATTAATGAATTCGGCTCTTGGGAAAGATATGTTCTTGTTGCTATGGGAATAAGACCCACTTGTCTTAGTTACCATTATCAGAGGCTTCAAGCAGGCGGGACTAGTAGTCCGGCACACACACATACACACACGTACACACACACACACACACACACACACACACACATACACGTACACACACACACACGTACACACACACACACACACACACATACACACACGTACACGTACACACAAGAGCCAAGGAAGCACAGGTGCACATTTAACTGTAAAAAAATGAAATGTATAACAGCAGAGTTGTCTTTCCTGGGGTTAAGTATGCAAACGCAATTGAATGCGTTCAGTATCTTTTGCATTGCTCTGATTGCTTGAGTATAGGGAAGCTCACAGGAGGCAACCTGCAGGTCTGAAATGTGTAGTTCCTTAAAGCTGCATTCTCTCTAATGTCCACCAGGGGGCGACTCCTCTGGTTACAAAACAAACGTGTTATTGTATAGAGGTCTATGAGAAAGTTAACCTACTTTTCACTTTGTTATATAGAGAGCTGCTGTGATGATGCATTTTTTTTCGCCCAACCAGGAAGTTAGTGTCCCACTGGTTCCCTCGACAGAAATCAATGAGATTTTTCTCTTGGATTTTGGATTCTTGCAGAAAATATTCTATGTGGCAAAGACAAGTTTATGACACTTACAAGTTTTGTTCAGCAAGATAATCTTCACAAATGGACACCACTTTTATTACTTTTGAAGCAGAAATGCTTAAATAGGCAGAAGTAAAAAGCCAACGTTAGGTTATAAAGGAACTGCACCACGGTTGCATGAACACGAGTATAAACACAACGAGGCTGTGAAGGCGGACTAGTCGACGCGATGACATTTTGTCGTTTCCTTTTCACACTTTTGTTCGCAACCGCCTATTATAAGACACGTTCAAGCTTCAAAACTCACCAGAGGGGTGTTTACAAAATGAAGTGCAAAAATGCTGACTCATTCCTGCAGCACTGTAATGGTCATTAGGCGACTCATCTGGTTGTATAGAAGTCTATGAGAAAACGAGTTGCACATCGCTCCAACCTCTCGTGTTACTTCTGGTTGCAAAAAAAAACCAACAAGATGGCAACAACCAAAATGCCAAACTTCCACTCCTTATATACAGTCCATGGTGGCGAAAATTCTGGCGCCCAGCAATCGCAACCATTGTCTTGGTACGAAACAAAGCCGGCCCATTGTGTCAGATCTAAACCTCGGTTACTCAGCCCCAGAGGCCACGGGGATAAAACAGCTGTTCAATAATGTCAAACTATGACTCGCTCCCAGCTGTCTGCAACTGTTGCGCCACACAGAAGAGAAGACGAAGAGAAGACGAAGAAGAAGAGTCGGGACCCAGGAGTGCTGGCAGCTGCCGAGTGATCTCAAATAACCTCCAACTTCTCCTAGCTACGCCTGCAAGCGCTCCCCCTGAGTGCAAGGGTGCGCACACACACACACACACACACACACACACACACACACACACACACACACACACACACACACACACACACACACACACACACACACAGAGCACAGTCATTTGTTTTCCTCGACAAACACTCACACAGGAGCCTTTGTCTGCGTCTGCACAGCGGGGTTCGGACATACTGTAGATTAGAGAGAGAGACGACGCACACAGCCACAAACACCACTCGCCACTGACACAACGCCACGGGAAAGAAGACACGACTTCACTACTTCCTCAATCTCAACAGACAACGGGGGGAGAATTTGATACGGCCGCAGTGTAACCACCTCTTTTAATGTGTTAAGCTAGAGTGGTTTACAGTGAGAGCAAGCACCGGACCTCACCGACGCCTCTACTGTTTTTATTTTCTTTAAAGTTCATCCATTGTGTGCTTTACTTCTTCACAACTTTCCTTTTTCACACGTTCTCTGTTTAGTGTAACATCAGCTCTTTCGCACACACACACACACAGCTCCTACTACATCCTATTTTCCTACATGTTATTTGTCATCCTGTGATCTTACTCTCTCTCTCACACACACACACACACACACACACACACACACACACACACACACACACACACACACACACACACACAGTACAAACCTTCCCATCACATACGCACCTCTCTTTGACGATGTCCCCATAATTCCCTCCCAGTCGGGCTGGATTCCAGACAGTGAGTAAGTAGAAGGAGAAGGAGAGAGAGGTGGAGTAGCACCAGAACAGTCTTCTGACCCAGACACTGACGAACTGAAAGAAAACCTCAGTGAGGCTGGCTCTCTCTCTCTCTCACTCTCTCTCTCCGCTTTTCCTCTCTCTCTCTCTCTCTCTCTCTCTCTCTCCCTCTCTTGCTTCACTCTCTCTCTCTTTTTGTACAACTGCGTATCTATGCAAATCTCTTACGCCAATACACTTGTTGACAACACACGCAAATATGTTTTGACTAATTAATTTTCATATTCTTTGTATTTGTTTTAATGATGCCGCGGCGGCGGCGGCGGCAGTTTTGGGTTGTCTGTAAATCGATCCGTCCCACAGACCGTACATAAGAAGTGGACGTAGTCATCGTGATGTCACCTATTGGTTTGTGAACTGATGTTTTGAAGCCTCGAGTTTGGCGTTTTGGCCGTCGCCATCTTGGCTTTTTGCAACAAGGGAACGGAAGAGACCATATTTGGACTGAGGAGGAGTGACGTAGAGACGCCGTACACGTCTCTGGTAGAGACCTGTCAATCACCGTGTACCCCCTCCCTAAAGCATCCCCTGCTTTATGGTCTGTGTGACTCTAAATGGACCATCATGTACTAAATGAACATCATGCTGTGTTGAAGAAGACTTGAAACTAGAGATTGAGACATAAACTCATGTTTACAATGTTTACTGAGGGAATAAATCAAGAGAGAAGTAGAGTCATTTTCTATAGACTTCTATACAACCAGAGGAGTCGCCCCCTGGTGGACACTAGAGAGAATGCAAGTTTATGACACTTTACATTACATTACAGTCATTTAGCAGACGCTTTTATCCAAAGCGACTTACAATAAGTGTATTCAACATAGTTATTCAAGAGAACTAGTCACCAGAAGTCATAAGTGCATATTTTTTAAACAAGCATCTAAGAGCACAAACCAGAGCCAACGTACAGAAACAAACTAATACAATAAGTGCTGAGTGGAAGGCTCAGGGTAGGACTTCTTGAAGAGGTGAGTTTTCAGCCTGATGAAAGATGGGCAGCGACTCTGCCGTCCTGACGTCAGTGGGGAGTTCATTCCACCGCTGTGGGGCCAGGACAGAAAACAGCCGCGACCGGGTCGATCGGCCGCAGGGACCTCTGAGCGACGGGGCAACCGACCCCCCCCGAGGCAGCAGAGCGAAGAGGCCGGGCGGGGGTGTAGGGCTTGACCGTGGCCTGGAGATAGGAAGGAGCTGTTCCTTTCACTGCCCTGTAGGCTAGCGCCAGAGTCTTACACTGGATGCGAGCTCTTACAGGGAGCCAGGGTAGAGAACGGAGAAGGCAAGTTGTGTGGGAGAACTTGGGTCGATTGAACACCAGGCGAGCTGCAGCTTTCTGGACAAGGTCCAGAGGTCTGATGGCCGATGCCGGGGATCCGGCAAGTAGAGAGTTGCATTAGTCCAGGCGGCAGATGACAAGAGCTTGGATTAGCACCTGCGCCGTCTCGTCAGCATTGGCTTCACTCTTCAGAACTAGATACACCCCCTGGTCCGTCCGCCCGTCCTATTCTTGTGAACGTGATATCTCTGGAGGGAATCTCCAGGGCTCAAGGATTAACTGATTATATTTCGGTGGTCAAAGGACACTGTAACTTACCAAAGCTAGTTTTTGGCCACAACTCAAGAATTCCTATGCTAATTATGACAATTTCACAGAAATGTCTAACAGATGACATTTTGGACAAACATGGATGACGAGGCAGTTATTCTAGTTCTGAAAACACTGAAAAATACAAAATACATTTTGTTTGCCATTACACGTCCTCTAATCTCTATAAACAGATTCATTAGCCGACTCTTTAGGCAACGGGACAAGATTTTGGTATCGTAAGCGTTCTGGTTTCCGTTTGTCGTCCGAGTAGCATTGACCAATCATGTTGGAGCAGGCTTTGTTTTAATGCAGGTAAACAGTTCAGGTTGGAGAGCAAAAAAAGGCAGAACGCATTGGCCGAAATGCAATCTGGGAACCCACCAGCTATCGTCTGACAACGTCAGTCAAACTGATTTCAAGGTTTGTACTACTAACAGACTTGGAGCGGGAGATAGTCTTACTAAATAACATGTATTTAGTGTCCAGTCCAAGAAGTGGGAGTGTCCTAAATAAAAACGATTTTTCACTGCCTTCAGCGGTGTGAACTACTGAACAGGGAATCACTTTGTGTAAGAGGCCAGGAATCACCACACAGACCTCTGGTAGGCTCAGTTTACTAGCACCAGTAAACCACACATGAAAGCAGCCAAATCAAAGAAAAGATCTCGAGATTCCTGCTACATAATCTGGTGACTCACGGAACCCCGACAGCCTCTTCAGACCTGCATCGATTTTACAGCCTTCCACATCAGCCGCACGCTTCATATTATTGGAAACCTGATCTATTGCCTGATTCCCTTGGCTCATTGCCAATGGTATGTTTAGTGACATCCAACCGCAACAGCTTCGGGTGACTGGCCACACATGCAGCCAGTGAATTCCTGGGGGATGATGTCAACAGGGAAACTGACGGTGAAGGGAATAAAACATATTTAATGTCATATTTACTCCTCTGGTTGTCAAAAGAAGTCTGGTTGTATAGAAGTCTCTACTTCTCTCTTGATTTATTACCTCAGTAAACATTGTAAACATGAGTTTATGGTCTCAATCTCTTTTCAAGTCTTCAATACATAATTTACTGAATGAACATTTATTTCGTAAATTATTCTTTAAGGCGAGGCTACCTTGTGATTGACTGGACGCTACCACGGCGTTGTCCGGTCTGGGAGTAGTCCATGTTCTCGTCTTAGAATTTTAACAGTTTCACAGCGTGTTTTCAGTACCTGAAAGTTAATTGTAACATTTTGGTCACCTAAAGAAAGCGAAACCCTCTGTTTTCATTTCTGGTTGCAACAAAAACAAGATGGCAAGGGCCAAAAACCAAAATAGTGACGCCCAAATACCAAGATGGCGATGTCGGGCAAAAACCAAGATAGGGACAACAAGAAACCAAGATGGCGAAGCCCAAAAACGAAAACCAAGATGGCAAAAAGGCCAGAAACCAAGATGGCGAAAATGCCAGAAACCAAGATGGCGACTGACAAAATGCCGAACTTGAGGCTTCAGAACAGCAGTCTACAAACCAATGGGTGACGTCGCGCTGACAACGTCCACTTATTATTATATACAGTCTTTGTATACACACAGTTCATATTCCAGCGGCCATTAAAAAAACACATGCGTTTATGCAACGGCACATATCATACGAGCCAGACAGACAATGCCTGCTCCAGACTGTTTGCAGTGCCCTCCTTATGGACAGTGACGCACCGACTCAATCGCTCTCCTCTCCCATTCCCCTGTACTCCTTCTCATGTGCCATCCTTAAAGCCTGCCAAATGAAAGTGTGACAACGATGACAAAGTACTCTCCTCAAAAAAAACCGAGATGCAGCATTAGGCTGAGAAAAGCACCGGAATTCAATTTCATCCCAAAACAAACTCTTCCAATCTATAGCTCTTTATCGATTTTACCTTTTGGTTTTTCACCAAATTTTTTGAGACTCAGCAGGCGAGAACTACAAAATATAGGAATATATGAGACGTGAGTATTGGGGAGTGGGGATAGTGAGTGGGAGTAGGGTGAGGATGGTTTGCGGGGATGGATGCACTGCTGCTGATAATACTGCTTAATAAGTGAGGCGAGGGAGGATGAAAAGGTAGCGAGAGGAAGTGCGAGAAAGCTGTAGATTGCTGCTGAGGCAAATATGCAGGGTCAGCAGATGGGCCTGAAATGAAGATCCTGCAGTCAAGAGTATATTGGACATGGTCATTTGAGAACACTCGCGTCTGTGCACACACATACAGACATGTAAACACAAACAGCACAAGCTAGCACATTTTACAGTCACACATAGCCACAAGCATAGAAACCTATGCAGAACTTCCCCATAATGACAGAGACTTCCCAACTCTGGACCTCCCCTCACACAGAGCATAGTCACAGGAAAACAATATGCAACCGAGGACTGAAACGCTAACAAAGCTAGCTTAGATCAAAGGACTATTTTAGCACCCTATGTCTACTACCAGCATGACAATGGGACATGTTAGCTGTTAGCTAGCTAATGTTAGCAAGCTACTGTAGGTAGCAAAGGCACTTGCAAACATAATACTGCATAGCTTTTTGATTTATCGACATTCCACTGTAACACAAGTTGCATAGAGTCAAAATGCATTAACTTAAACAGTAATAACAGAAATATAGTTAGCTTAAAACTGACTTTTGGACAAAATGCTTGCTGCACGTTGGACACACCGAGTGTCAGGAGCCCACAGTTTTCCCATTCTTCCTGCTGATGCTTGTATATAACATAGAAATGAAATAGGAGTAGAATAGACTGTTTCCATTGCGACCGCTGTAGCGTGCTAACTTCCAAATCAACTAAACAGACTCGCGGGCTCACTGAGGTGAGGTTTTGCAGTAACGACTAATACGAACAGTGGAGTAGTAACGTTACGAAGCACAGAGAGCCAGAGTAAATGAGTGAACTTTAACAACTTAATGTTTCATCCACACATTGCTATCAACAGATGAGTGACAGCTTTGTTCTGTAACCAGTGTAGCATTAAAGCATGGTGGGATTAGCAAGCGCTAGCTAAGTAGAGGACAGCTGGCTGGTTAGCTAGACTGCTAATTCCACCATGCTCAAATGCTACACTGGTTAGAGAAAACGAGTCAAACAGCTTTGCCCTGCTGTAAGTGCATCCCACCACACAGAAACATTTAGGTATTTTTCTGATGTTTGCTACCAGACAAAAGTGACAAACTTCACACATTACAAAGCCAATGGAGACTTAAATATGCTCTTTCTATATGCCAACAGGAACATTGTGTCCTGGGGTAAGGTATGGTAGGAGGGAAGGATAATCACACACACACGCCTAGAGTCCACTCATTTATGCTTGCATTAATGTTTGCAGAAAGGATCCTAATTTCAGGGCTTGCCTAAAGCATTTGGCAGAGCAGCATTAGTTCTGTCCAAATACTTCCACTCAAGGTTGTTTAACAGCTCAGACTGCTGGTGGAGGGGAAATAAAATGACAAAACCAGAGCTCTAATAAGATGTTAATGTAAAACAAATGTGAGAGCAAGAAAGAAATAGAGAGACAAAGACCAGAGCAAGTCACCCTCAAGGACCACATCCTTTCCTGCCAGTTGTCTGGTGTGGCGATGTGACAGCTCAACCGCACCACTTCAGGAAAAGCAAACACACAAACCGGATTTGCAGTGTTCTTCGTTTCTATGCATAACATCACAGAGGGGGTTTTCAGGAAACCACAAAAAAAAAACAAGATGTCGAGGATTTTCTTCATGGTTACATGGAAGGACAAATCGATCAGCGCAGGTACTGATAATACAACGAGGTGGGAAAAGTCCAAACTTTCCATGAACATCGGATAAAAAAAATGAAACACGAGCAGCGGGAAGATAATGCGTTACCTGGTTATCTGAAGAGCACACTGTGTACAACGGACATAGAGAAAACCTCCACAGGGAGCCTTGGATATTGATGTCTTTGTTTCCCCAAACCGAGACTCGCAGCCCTCCTCTTGGGATAGACAAGCTAGCGCCAGGCTCATTATGATTAGCACCGTAGCATTTGTCCTTATCATTAGCTACAGGGAGCTCAAGCCAAACACTGATGATTAAAAAGCAAAGGAGGCCAGATTTGAAAAGGTTGGATGTAGACGGAGTCGATGTTTGTAAGCTGGAGGGAACTACAGAAAAGTGAATGAATTTCTTTTAGCCTCAACTACATCTGAGTGAATCACAGCAGTTATGGTGTTGGTGGTTAGGGAATTACAAATGTCACCGTGATCCAGTGCCCTTTTGGAGAAGAAAATGTAAAAAATTCCTCATGCTCTGCTTCGTCCGAATCAATTCCTACAGTTACTGTTTCCCCTCAAGGTTCTTAGAGAATCTTAAAAGCTCGTCACGTAAAACTCCAACCAAGACCAACTAAGCCTCTCCAAAGGCAAAGGAAACCTCAGGTAACGTTCTAGATACCACAAACCTTTTTCTTCGACTACAACACAATGGTATTGTAGATTTCTATCTTGTGCAATCAAATTGTGCTGGAAGCTTTCCTTATCACAGACTTGCAAAAACAACAAAAAAGCACTGATATAATTGCTGTACCGGTATTTTTTGAGCAGCTCCACTTTAATGAGAGTCAAAGCGGATCAACTGTGGGAAAGGAAAACGAAACAAGACGAGCAGAAACGGCAAAGTCTCAAGTTACCAGAAAAAGTCCCGTAAAAACCAGGACCAAGCCTGTTACCTGTGAAAGCATTGTCTGAACACACACACACACACACACACACACACACACACACACACACACACACACTCATCAGCGGTACTCATTAGTGAATCTCAGCCAAGTGTGTGTCTCTCGTTACTACCCTCCAGTCTCAAAACGATCAGCTCAAAGCCCACTATAAACTTCACACTGATTGATTTAAGCACATCCTGTTTATTGAGTAATAAAGTGTAAAAAAAAAAATCAATAAAACATAACACACTGAGAGGCTGCGGAGAAAAGCCCTGTCATTCAAACGCACGCCGTTCTGCTGCAATCAATTCGTTAGGAGCCAAACAGCCCATCAGTCGGCCGCCTGTAAACAATGAGGAGTTAAAAAACCAATGCTGAGTTAGTGCTAGACAGACGCAAAGTCCCGCCCCTTCCCGTGTGACCTAATGGGACCTCATTTCAGAGAGAAATGTGTACGATAGTCAACGGCGAGAGACAAATAATGTTCTGATCCCATTTGAATCGTGCCACGAATTAAACATGTGATGTTCGTCCATTTAAAAGATCATTTTTGGGCGTCGAGAAAGTCGCATTTTGTCGCGAAACCGCTCAGTGAACTACGTCTCTCGTCTCGCACAACGTGCGTCACCGACACACAGACGTTAGCGTGTCTTGCCAGCGAGGCACACAAATGTAGCGTTATCTTACGTGATGTGTTTTCTATCCAGCGAGAGAAAGATGTGTTCGAACATCCTCGTAGGAAACACACCGGCGTCGCAGCTTCAGAGAGAGAGAGAGACGTCACTTACTCCACTTTTGGGCGTCTTTCTAACTACGTATTTTCAGTCTTACACTTCATAAATCTTACGACAAACTGATTGTCTTCACTAGCAAAGTGATCTGTCCCTCGCCATTGACTACTGTGACTTGACTACTAAAACGAGGTCCTGTGGTGGTCCACAAACGAGCCTCTCTAAACTGCCAACTATTAGAAGATTAAGCGGATTCCCCGCTCTGCTCTGTCTCGCAAAAATAATCTCTGTATTGCTGTCCACAGCGGGCAACACACACACACGCACACACGCACACACGGCCTTCAGGGCTGAATATTAACATGGAAAGAAAACAAATCCAAGCACCTAGTCCTGTGCTGTGTGTGTGTGTGTGTGTGTGTGTGTGTGTGTGTGTGTGTGTGCGTGTGTGTGTGTGTGTGCGTGTGTGTGTCTGGGAATGAGAGCTATTTCGTAGCAACCAAAACAACTGGGTCATATTAGAGCAGCTCCAGTTTTCCAGGTCCAAGACTCCATTAACAAAGTCCTGATGATCTGCCGGGTCCTGGATTGGAACATAATTCCCCAGCCTTGGCTCTCTCTCTCTCTTTTCCAAAATCTTCCATCCATCTCCACCCAGATGGCTCGGAGTTTTCACTAATGTCAGTGCTTGGCAATACAAGTTTGTTTGGTTTTTTTCTGACTGTAAAGGCGGTCTGGGGGAAAAGAATGCTGTAGTTTCCAGGCCCTTCTGTGGTTGAGAGGGGTAAAATTATATCGAGGCTGGGGACCCATTGATTCCTGGTCAAATATAACCCGTTGAACAAAAACCAAAAAAAGCAACAGAGGCAGTTTACGCGTTTGGTGTGTTGATGAAATCCTCGAGAAGCCATGCCGGAGCTCTGAAGCCGCGTGCTATTATAAGCTACGGAACTATTACAGAAGACCAGGCGGTTGAAGGCTAATGGAACACGAAGACACATGTGCAAGAATACAATTGCAGCCGTCACATAATGTGTGAGTATGTCATAGGGCCGGACGATAGATCACGTGGCGTCTCTTCCTGGTTCCCAATGCAGTGAAGTGATTTTCTGAACTTGTTCTATTATTCATCAGAGGTGCAACAGACCTTAACAGTCACAGTTTGGATCGTCTCACAGCTTTGAGTCACATATCGGTTCAGCACAAATGAAAACAAAAGGAGCAAATATAACTTTAGAAGATCCCCGACCATGTTTTATTTTTGCCGCCGATACCAGTTGTTGATCATCGATTCTCCCTTTTGGCCGATACAGATTGTTTCAAATGATAAGGAAAATAAAAGATTGTATTATATTGATGTCATTAGTAGTTTTAATGATCCTGTCAATCCCGTGCAATATCCAATACGTTTAAGTATTATCTTACTTTTTACTCCGTCTGTATATACTGGTATATTTTGGTATATTTTGTATTCTTCTTTACTGTCATATTTTCTATTACTGTTTACTGTTTACTGTTTAGTTTATTTATACTACTTGATCTTTTTATCTTCATTTCATTTTATTACTTGTGAGCAATGCTGCTGTAATCCTGTAATTTCCCCACTGAGGGACTAATAAAGGATTATCTTATCTTATCTTATCTTATCTTATTGTAGCGCTATCGTTAGGAAGTTAAAAACGTCTCCGACAAACAAGAGTCGTGCCTAAACCTACATTTTACAAGATTACATCATCATAACGTTATAGTTTACCTTCGCCCGATACTCGTTTTTACTGAGCAGAGCCTGAACGAAATTCTCATCGTGTATATATTTTATGAAAGTACAAAAGGTTCATCCCCACAATATCGTTGCAATATCGATACCGAGTATGTGTTAATGTCGTGTCAAACGAGAGCTTTTCTTGGTTCACACATTCAAAAGGACCTGGTAGAAGAGCACTCACTGTGTTTGCTGTGGTTTTCCGGGCCTGCCGTGGTCCTGACCGGCTCCTGGGGATGTCCATGTTTGGGGGTCCGGCCCCTTGGCAGCCCCGATGAGGACAGCTTCCCAAGCCTGGGGCCACTTGGGCTCTCCATGCCTGAGGGGGGGGAAACAAGAACACACAGGAGAGATTATTGTTTCCTTCGTCTCGAAGTCAGTGTGTTTGGTTTTGTTCTTGGTTAGACGCCTGAAATAAGGTTTGTGTTTAACAAAAGCTGAAGAGATCTTTACGTTTAGTTCTACGATATAAAACATGTCAGTAGATACCTCTCAGGTGGATTTAGATAGAAGCTTCTACGCGTCTTAAAAAAAGAGTCTAAAAGAGACGACTAACTGTCTTCACTAGAGCACTCGTCCTCCTTTAGCTTAGTGGTGGAGACGTGAAGTCATGCGACTGTGGTGGAGTTCCTTTATAGCCTAACAATAGCTTTTTACTTTGTATTCCCCGTCCCGTCTCTTTGTCCTGACTCCTCGTCCTGACTCCTCGCCCTGTGTCCTTGTCCTGACTCCTCGTCCTGACTCCTCACCCTGTCTCCTCGTCCTGTCTCTTCGTCCTGACTCCCCGTCCCATCTCTTTGTCCTGACTCCTCGTCCTGACTCCTCGCCCTGTGTCCTTGTCCTGACTCCTCGTCCTGACTCCTCCTCGTCCTGACTCCTCGCCCTGTGTCCTTGTCCTGACTCCTCGTCCTGACTCCTCACCCTGTCTCCTCGTCCTGTCTCCTCGTCCTGACTCCCCGTCCCGTCTCTTTGTCCTGACTCCTCGTCCTGACTCCTCGTCCTGATGTCTAAATGAGACGACTAAACGTCCTCACTAGAACACTCGTCCTCCTTTATCTTGGTGGTGGAGACATGAAGTCATGTGACCGTGGTGGAGCTCCTTTATAGACTTAACGTTAGCTTTTTACTTTACACTTCAAACATCACAAAAGTGGAGTTCACTTGTGAAGACTATCTTGATGAACTAAACGTTTAAGTATCATAAACTTGTGTTTCCCTCAGAGATTACTGTCTGAACTAGAGGGAGGGAACCAGTGCGACGCTAGCTTCCTGTTTCTCCCTGCAGCCCTCTATGGAGATGCTCATTAATTTAACTGCTCGTCTAACTGTTGTTAGCGTCGTCCACCGTGAGGACGCCGTCCCCTTCGCTCTCCACTTGCACCTCCTTCCCCGCCGGTGCTGTTGGACTGAAGGTTGTCTGAGTGGCGGCGCACACACATCGTCTGCGCTGGTAATGAGGGCGCGACCTTCCATGTTTCATTTCAAAATCAATACGCTGACTTACACGCTAACTCCACGCTCTGCCCATTAGACAGAAGGTGAGTCAAGGGGAGGGAGAGGGAGGGAGAGGGAGGGGGACCAAGGTACTTTCCTGCCTTCTTTCTTTACTATGAAAACAAGTGATGCGTCCCTCGACCGGGTCACGTGATCAGCAGCAAAAACAGTTTTGCTTTCAGCGACAGTTCATCTTTATTCATTGACTGCTAGATACGATTACACAGCTTCGCCTACCATTTAATAGAGAGGCAAAGTCCCACCATGGGAAAAAATAAATATGTACGGTCGTCAACGGTGAGAGACAAATATTTATTTGTTGCCGTTTGAAATCGTGCCATGAATTACACACGTGATGTTTGTCAATTTAAAAGGTGATGTTGCTTGTGTGTTGTCGTGCCGTTTAGTTTAAACCGCTCAGTGAACTTCTCTCGCGCAATGTGCGTCACCAACACGGCCGATAGCGTGGCCCGCTAGCGAGCTAGCTAGCTAACTTAGCTACGTTCCACGCACGAATGTAACGGTATCTTACGTGACGTGTTTTTTTTATCCAGCGACTCTTTTTAATCAGCCGGGAAGAGAAAGAAGGAGCGAGACCTCGTTGTTGTTGTTGTTGTTGTGAGTAAATCCTGGTACGAAACACACCGGCATCGCAGCTTCAGAGAGACGACACTTACGATACTTTTGCGTGTGAAATCTGTGTAATTACATATTTTCATGGTCTTATACTCAGAAAGAGACTTATTAGACAAACTTCTCTTTTATATTTTAGGGCAAAAATTCAAACAGTCACCGTTGACTATTTTTCCCGAAATAAAGTCCAACAGTGGTCCACCAGAAAGGGGCGGGACCATAGCCATCACCCACAGTAACCCTCCTTTATGTCAGTTTTTGGGGGGGCTCTTCGTTGATGGGACTGCTTTACGATCCAGCATGCTTTTTCTCTCTTTGCACACATTCACGGCACTCTCCTGATGAATCACAACACACACATAAAGGGTCACTCGTCATTTAGTTCCTGTTACGCTACTCGCTCGGCTCATCCGTCAACACGCTCGGTTTGTGATGAGTTGTTGCAGACGTGTTGCACGCGTCCGACACAAAACACCTTCCTGTTCCTGTGTGAAAGAACTACAGACGGAGATTTAACTTCTTAAAGACACAGAAAGATGAAACTTAATGAAATGCCTTTCATGTCCTTCAGAGAACATCGTACGCTGGCTTAACACTTCTGAGTTTCCCGAGTGAACTCTGTGCTTTTTCTTTTTGAACTTGGCCATTCCTACAATATTCTGTCGGGAAACAAAACATCACAACACTTTCTAGTTTTGCTCTGGCATTTGTTCAGCAATGTTTAAAAACAACAACATTGCAGCTGGTGTTTTCATATGTACGATTGTTTCCACATTACCATGCATTTGAGCTAGACACAACAAAACCTGGCTGACACCCACTCACATCGCTCTCCTCACACACAATTCTGCTGACAAACCAAACCTGGAAGAAGTATTCTAGCTCCGCACGTGGCACTCTGCCATGCCGAGTGTGTGTGTGTGTGTGTGTGTGTGTGTGTGTGTGTGTGTGTGTCAACCACAACAAGGTTACATAGTTGCCTATTTATGTGGTTAAAAGACTCTCTTTTGTCGGCCACACCTACCTGAGCTGTCGGCACCAAGAGGGCCACCCGGGGTCACCCACGTGAGGGAGGAACGGGGGCACCGAAGTGGGCGTTTTTTTCCACCAATGTTATGTTACATGGCAATCACACCTGCTGTGCGTCAAGGACCGGTCAGACTGGGCTCTTTTTGGGGAGGGTAGGGGGGGGTTGAGGAAGCAGACAGCAGTCCTGTCCCCCCACTCTGCGGACCGACGACGAGGCGGAAGAAAACGAGAGCAGAGCGGTTCGGTCTGCACATGAACAAGCAACAAAACAAGCAACAATCCCTGGACACTTTCTCCTTTTTATTCCCAGTTTTCTCCAGCAGCCTGTGCCCCCCCCTCCTCCTCCTCCTCCTCCGCCACCTTCCTCCTCCTCCTCCTCTCCTGCATTAACATGTAGGCTGAACACCACGAGGCACTTTCTTCATTCACCCTCTTCTTCTTCGTCAAAGCCGCTCCGCAAATAGAAGAAATAGAGCCAGGAGGAAAAAAAAAAAAAAAAGATAGGTCCCAACCTCGACTCCTTGGAGGTAAAAAAAAATATTAGAATACGGGATGGTTTATATAGGCAGTGAAGCAAAATGGCGACTTTATTACGAAGGAGGAGTAAAAAAAAAAAAGAGAAAAAAATAGAAATCCTTGCGCGTGCTGGAGCTAAAAGGAGGCACAGCAATAAATGAAGTGCAGAAATGTCGACGGAGGAGAAACACTTTGGAAGAGAAGCGGAAGCGAAGGAAAACGTGCAGGAAAAAGAAACGTCTAAACCTCGGCTGGGTTCGGCTCCTCGGGATTATTTCGGCTTTTTTTTTTTTTTATACGGATATTATCTCTGCGGCCGTGTACAGTATTACAGTAATGTGTGTTGGGTCATGCGCGTATCCACTCCACCTTTTGACAGTTGCAACTACAGTCTTGGAGGCAACTTGCAAACTCTCGCGTTATTATTATTATTATTATTATTATTATCTATATCGAGCAGATTAATATTGGGGGGGGAGGTTGTTTTTACTCTCACCTCTCCTCCCTCCCTCCCTCCACGTCTAAATAAAAACTCGCTGCCCTTCCGACGTAACGACGCTCGTTCCTGACGAAATACAAATACAATAAATAAATTAAAGGGTCAGGGCTGAGAATTCCCCAAATCAACCTTCTCCAAGTGTTTTTGTAAATCTGCCAGATCCGAAGCAGCGGAACCAGAAGATGGTCCTCGTTCAGCTCATGTACCTCTCTGTAGTCCAGTCACTGCAAGTAGCACCTCTCCAAAACCACTGGAATATTAAACATGTCTGCTAAATGGAGTTTATCTGCTACATCAGCATTATAATATACTTTTATAACAATAAATACCCCCCCAAAAATATCAGTATTAATGCATGGTGTGTTAATCCCACAACACAAACACTACAGGCAATACAATATTGGATTTTTAATGTATTTTTTAAAACTATATGAACATTCACTCCCATTTAAAGGTAATAATAACTGTTACTTGATCACAGCTCACTGAATGAATCACTCGCGGCATCGTTGCCACCTCAGATGAGCCTCTCTTAGTCTGTGATTGGTGCCAGTCGTCATGACCTAATATTTCCTATTAGCTGAAAAATCATCTGAAACCCATGATGTAATGTATGTTAAAATAATAAATGTGTGAAGCACCACCAGTGGAGGGCAGCAGAGCCTCATTTATTTTGTACCAAGTTTGCTGTGACGTATCACACCCAAGGTATCACAAGAGCTTAAATAATAACTTTATTTATTTAGAGTTCACAAAGTGATTTGACAGACAAAGTGAATATAACAACAGAAAGCTCAACGAAAGCAAAACAAACTAAGGTCAAATAGAAACCCTGATTAAACAGATGAAACAATTGATAAAATAAGGACAAGCAAAAATACATGAATAAAATATAACCATGATAAAATAAAGCAAGGGAAAGAAGACATCACATAAAGCCAGTCTGTAAAAATGAGTTTATAGAAGTTATTTACAAGAGATTACTGGAATAACTTACATGTTTATTTTATTACTTTTAAATCCAATTTTAAATTGTTCACACTTTGTAAAACAATGACACTATACGAAAGTATGAAAGACTTTCATATTAAATGAGAAGGTTTGTATTCTCTAGTCCTCCACTAGGGGGCAATGCTGTCCTGTGAGTTATCCAGAGCAGCTCCTAACCAGGTGGCAACTTTCTGAAAAGTGAAGCCGATGCTGAAGTGTCTTAAAGCTGCATTCTCTCTACTGACCACCAGGGGGCGACTCCTCTGGTTGTATATAAGTCTATGAGAAAATGACTCTACTTCTCTCTTGATTTATTCCCTCAGTAAACATTGTAAACATGAGTTTATGTCTCAATCTCTAGTTTCAAGTCTTCTTCAATACAGCATGATGTTCATTTAGTACATGATGGTCCATTTAGAGTCAAACAGTAGCGGGGCTACCTTGTGATTGACAGGTCTCTACCTCAGCGTTGTCCGGTCTGGGAGTTGTCCGTGTTTTCGTCTCACAACTTTAACTCTTTCACACTGTGTTTTCACTTAATTTTAACATTTCGGTTGTCTAAAAATATCTCCTTCAGTGTTCGGTTCACTTAGCTCCGCCCTCACGTATCACTTCTGGTTGCAAAAAACCAAGATGGCGACTGCCAAAATGCCGAACTCAAGGCTTTAAAAACGGCAGTCTACAAACCAACAGTGACTTAGTCCACTTCTTAAATACAGTCTACAACGTATCCTCATACAACGGCTCCTATGATATCTTGTGAAAAGTTCCTCCTAATTTTTCATTCGTTTTCCTACAAAAGTCCAGCAACACAATGCCGATATCTGCTCGTTACATCCATACGGTATTTTCAAAATAAACTTCTGTCTTCACAGGAAACAACTTAGTCAGGTTCAAGCAACTAAACAACTTAGTTAAGTCCAAGCAACTAAACTACTTAGTTAGGTTTAAGCAACTAAACAACTTAGTTAGGTTTAAGCAACTAAACAACTTAGGTTTAAGCAACTAAACTACTTAGTTAGGTTCAAGCAACTAAACAACTTAGTTAGGTTCAAGCAACTAAACAACTTAGTTAGGTTCAAGCAACGAAACAACTTAGTTAGGTTCAAGCAACTAAACAACTTAATTAGGTTCAAGCAACGAAACAACTTAGTTAGGTTTAAGCAACTAAACTACTTAGTTAAGTTCAAGCAACTACACACTGAGCCTTCTGGGTGTTTCACCCTCCACTGAGTGACAAACTGCCATTTTTCCTGTCACCGTCTGCCCAACTCATAGACTTAAATCTTTAATGGCCGCTGGTGAGTACTTGATGAAGGGGCCTTGTTTGACCGCTGATTAATCCTTTTACCGTGGCAATGATTAATGTTCCCACTCCTCTTCTGCTGAGCGAGCAAAAGCCAACGTAATATATATATATTTTTCACCGGGTGCAGTCGTCTGCGCCCCTTAAAAGGCTCTTGAAGAGTCCGTCCAGTTGATTGTGTTATTCATCTTGTGACCTTTTACCAGGGAAAGATGAAGCTCTTCTCTCTCCCTTGATTTGCCTTGTAGTGGGTTATCCTGAATATTAACACTTGGGCGCTGGCCAGAGACACAAAATCACAGTCTTCAGCTGTTTGCGGCACCGAGCGAGCGGCTCCACCGGAGCAGCTGCTTACGGGCCGCTCAACAGAAGCGGATGAGAGCGTTTCCCATCATGCTTCAGTGCTGTCGGACGACTCCAGATCCGGCTGATCAAAGACACGAGCAGATAACGACAAACAAGCTGGATGGGGTAGACTCGGAGTTTGGTTTTTTAGAGAATGATGACGAAAGACGAGCTTTGAAAAACAGAAGACACTTAAACAGTAACCAATTAACTGCAACGTCCGACCATCTGTTCCCCCGGATTTAATTCTCTGTCGGGGGGTTGAGAAGGCCACTGTTCACTGAATCTGTTTATCATATGTGTGTGTGTGTGTGTGTGTGCCTTGTTATCAACTGGTGAGATGCTTCATGTGTCTCAGTAATTGGACCCAGTGTGTGTGTGTGTGTGTGTGCGTGTGCGTGTGCGCGTGCGTGTGTGTGTGTGTGTGTGTGTGTGAGAGCTGGAGACAGACTAGGTGTGTCTCTTTAGGGAGGCAGTGCAGCACTTTGCATTTATTTAGAGTCGTGACCCTGAGTGACTGTCGGAGCGCAGGTGCAGGTTTGAGATATGCTCACGCTAATAAATATAATTCCATTTTTATGTTCAGTTTAGGATTCATTTTATTTCTTCATAGTTTAGCCTATTAACGTTTCTCTCCATCTCACGAATCATTTAGTCTTCTGAGGAGGTTAGCAGAACGCTACGCTAAACTATGAGCAACATTTCTCTCCATCACTTTAGCACGTTTTCGATATTGTAGCTCGCTCGAGCCTCGAATCCCAGTTCATCATCTCAAATGTATACGGGTGAGGTTGACTTTGTATTCATTGATGTTGGCAGACATTCACACTTACTTCTGCTGAGGGTCTCTTGGTGCGTTGATGCTACAAGAATAGAACAAACAATGAAACATTCTAATGCAACGTGAAGATAAGGACCAACACTGCATCTCAATTAGTTTATTCTAAAAAGACAGCGTTCATCATGTTCCATACCATATGTCTTCATATCTGTACAGCAGATACAATATGTGTTTTTCATTTTTCCCTTTCTTGCATTTCAAACAGCACATCAGTCATCAGACAGAGTAAACCAAAAGTGTTCATATTTACAGTCCATCAGGTAATCCAAAGATAATACAGTGAGCTTTTCCTCCCTTTTAACAGTCAAGTACTTGCGTTGCCCAAAGACTCCTTGTCAAGGGACGGATGGAGGGATGTTGGCAGGGGGAGGTTTTTGTTTCTTTGATTTATTCATGTGTGTGACTTTAACATCTTCCTCATGCACAGCTGTCTGCTGCTGTCTGCAGTGACACCAAAGGACGCTCACTTGCGTTGCGCTGGGACTCTTGCATCTGGGTACAGCTGTCATTTTGACTTGTGAGCATTTGAAATCACCGCGTCGCACCAGGGGAAGAAAGTGGGCAGGAAACGACAGAGGGCGTGTCCCATTTATTCGTATTGGCGAAGCGAGAGATGACGTACAGTGTAGAGCAGAGCGCACACAAAGGACCGAAGCAGACGCTGCCTCGCTGGTAACAAAATGTACATTTCCCTCAGCAGACACTCGCATCTCGAATTATTTCTCCTCTTCACGCTTTATCATTTAAAGTATTGCTTCATCAAGCATAGACAGTCACATTAGCTCTGCCCTCTGGATCCATCCATTAATAAAAAGACGACTGTTATAAACGCAGATTTACAGTGACTGTTATTCTACAACGCTCATACTGTATGTATTCATATATTTATATTATTTCTCGCTGACATACTGCAGATCAGTTTTTGCAATACAAAAAGACTGATTGTTGGAATGACATTCGGCTTGAGTTGTTATTATTGATCCTCTGAAACCTATAATTCCAAAACTGAAGTCCTGAGAGGAGAATGTGACCCGTGGATGAGGAGTTGATCGGGATCGTGTCGGCGATTAGTCGAGACCAGGTCTGAGTCCTCGTGGATCAGGCTCAGTGTTAGACCTTCGAAGGGGAAATCTACACTTCTCGATCCAGTGGCCAAAATGGTGGCACTCGGTTGTATGAAGCCATGCCAAAGAGTTGTCCGTGTGATGACCTCAGACAGACGAATCCTGGTTGTGCACATGTCAAAAAAAAAAAGTCAAAATAAGTGTTCTGATCCGAACGAGACAGGAAACCAAACGGGAGATTTGCTGCGATCAAGCACATGCCAGTGACAGGCCTCCATCATCACTAGGGATGTGAATGTTACATCTTATCGCTATGTTACAGTGGGTTCCCCTGCCTGGAGCTGGGGGGGGGGGGGGGGGGGGGGTTCTTTGTCGCCGTTTCAGCGTCTCGTGAACCAGATTGGCCGCGTTGAATGAGAGTCTTCCAGACCGGTTGGCATGTAATCTGTAGGCTCGTCGATTCTCCGCTCACGTATCTGAAGACAGCAGCTCCTCCGTGGCTGCTGGAGATGTATTGTGTCAGGGGGACGAGGGAAAGGGGATGCCAAATGGTTCCAGCGAGATGAGCTAAGAGAAGTTTCCAAAAGAGGCTGCAGAAAGAGGGGAGAGACAGGGGGAGGGGGGGGGGGGGGGTACAGAGTTAGGATTCACTTGTATAAAAGCAAAAGTTTAAGTAACTACAACAAGCTTTGGTTATGATACAGTTTCACTTTAAAACAGATGTTTCTATATAACCTGTCAGCAAACAAGACCATCGGCGAGATTATTGTCTGTTTCTATGAAACCTTAATGTTTGTCCTCGGGTCTGATTCCACGCAAGTTCACCGCAAACTCTTTCACCTCACACTCCGCTGGGGTGCCGGATTGTTCGTTGGCATGAAAGGAGGCACTGAAGAACCAGAACCAGGTCTACACGGGGCAGACCGTCAGACCCTGCTGCAGTAAAATGAGAGGTTTTCTAAAGCGCCATCACGACTCCGTTTTCATTTTAAAACACGTAACTTTTGCTCTAACGTGGATCACAAAGGAGAGGCGTGGTTGACCTTGTTTTCTATGCTAGAAGCTGATGCGCTGTTGAATCCTGTAGTTCATAATGCCACTACTGCCTACAAGTACAGCTGTTGTTTTAGCGCACGTGCAGGCCCAGTGTGCGTGAATGGTCATGTGATATAGGTCACTTTGAATGAACACTTTGTCCTGTGGATAGAGGACTCTGGTGCTCAGAAGCACTGCCGCTATCGTTCCTCGTCGTAGCTTTGAGGTGTAGAGATGTTGAGCTCTCACTTCAACCCTCAGCGCACGGTCAAAAATACATGTCTCTCCATCGGCCTGTCTCTGTTAATGCACCATGAAGCAGGATTCAGTATGGGGCTTACAGACCTTCCTGATTCTGGATGTGACACCTTACTCCCCCCCCAAACCTCTGAATTATCAAGGAACCGGGAGGCTGGCCTCTCCTCATGTAACACACTGCACTCCATCACAGATCTACAACAAGAGAGTCGTGGTGGTGCATGGAGATTGTCCCCAGTGTAGGTGGACACAAACTGAAAGGAAAACACTGAAAACATAAAACGTCAGAGGACATGTGTACAGCTATGTTATAACACAAATCTAAATATTTCTACTCTATCGTTCCACTGTGCTGTTTCTCTGGCATGTAATAAGGTTTAGGGCAGAAATGATGGTTAAGCTAATCAGCATGTAATAAAGAGACGTATGTTGGGTGGTTCCCCTGACAGCCTGTTTGCTCTATGCTGAGATGACACCAGGGAAGGCAGCCTTTCCTCTCCCAGACTGTTGGCATTTCAGCTCTAAGCCCTCCTCTGCTCTCTGCTCTCTGCTCAACGCACCGATGTAACGCCGGCGCTGGAGTGAACCTGAAGCAGGAAACGGCGGAGAGGCAGTTGATACGACCGGGGGCTTCTACACACAGAGAAAACCCACCTCTTTGATAGAAACACTTTTATTTTTAGAATCAGCTCCCGATGGAGTCGTTGGTGCAGCAGGAGGAGGAGAGGCGGAAAACAAATGGCATGTGCCTCCTTTTTCTCTGTCTATCAAGCTCAAGAGTTTCATTCTTATTCCAGTTTGGTGCTGAAGTTCGTCCGGCAGACCACACAGAGCTCTTTAGTAAAGCTCCGCGAGGATGGGTAACCATCGCAAGGTTACAGAGACAACACGGAGGAGGAGGAGGAGGAAGAAGAAGAAGAAGAAGAAGAAGAAGAAGAAGAAGAAGAAGAAGAAGAAGAAGAAGAAGAAGAAGAAGAAGAAGAAGAAGAAGAAGAAGAAGAAGAAGAAGAAGAAGAAGAAGAGGAAGAGGAAGAGGAAGAAGAAGAATTATGTACAGGAGGAAACACACGGTGAAGTAATAATATGCAGACCTGAAGTGGTGGATGGGCCTTCATGCTGTTACGTTCAACTTCGATTTGAATTTCCACTCTGCAGGCATTTCAGCTGTTAGCGACTTGATCGTTTGAATAACTTTGTTTTTCACCATGACCTGAATCTTTGCCCTAAGTTTGAAGTGTTACTAAACAGTTCCAAACACTCCAGCTGCTGTAGACCTGTAGTCAAATATAGGACTCATCTACAAACAGGCGACACCTTTTCCATATTTTCTCTTTCAGCCACGTGCACTTCTTTGAATTCACGTTTTTCCTCCTTTGGTTATCGAGCGGAGAACAACGTTTTCAACATTCATCTGAAGCAGAAGTAATGTGGATCCATGTTAAGTTTGAAATGCCGTTAATGAAGCGAGCCTGCTGCAGACGTGTTAGCATGGAGCGCAGAGTCCCATCAGCCCAAGCTCTCGTTCGCTCTCCGTGTTCTTTCATTAACCTCTTACCGCGTCTCATTTCGTTATCTCTGTGACCCCCCCCCCCCCCCCCCCCTCTCTGTCCGTTAAACATCCCACCTCTAATCGCAGCTCCGTGTCCTCCTTAACTTCCTTTTCTTCTACTCTCCATATTCAAATCCCTCAGGTGTTTCCGTGCTCTTTTCTCTCTCATTTGTCCTTTTTCATTTTTGCTTCACACGTTTTATAT
This sequence comes from Lycodopsis pacificus, assembly GCA_028022725.1. Classification (NCBI taxonomy): domain Eukaryota; kingdom Metazoa; phylum Chordata; class Actinopteri; order Perciformes; family Zoarcidae; genus Lycodopsis; species Lycodopsis pacificus. The sequence continues at coordinate 3,386,091 of CM051697.1, read as the reverse complement.
TCAAAAGGAGCTGGAGAGACACCGAGCGAGCACTCATTTGCTTGTAAAGGTGTAAGAGATCACCCAAGTGGGCAATTTTTACAGAGTCGCTGACGTGAACGAGCGCGAGAGTCCTGTAACGGTCGCGGTAAATCGTGGCATCGCGGATCAGAGACAAGCTTCACTTCACACTCCAGCTTATTTTGTATTTTCATCCTCTTTTCAACATTTATTGTGAGATCAATATTTAATCTTTGGTAAATCCATTGCAGATGAATCAGACCTGACAGGCGGTACGACTCAAGGCTCCGCTAAATCACAGCAGAATTGTAAATGTATCTGGAGAACCGCTCGGGGAGAATAGCTGAAAGTGTGTGTTGGGTTGTGTGGAGTGCAGCGGGAACCAAAACCGCCTGCAGGTGCATCAGCTGCTGTTCAACAAGTCTGGCTCTTTCTTTCTTTCTCACCTCCAGCCCGTTGTACTTTAAACCTCACCTTCACCATTGCTTCTCCACACTTATCTTTCCCCTCCAACACATATCGGCCTCTTCTAAGAGTCCCCTTTCTCGCTTGCAGCTCTATGAGGCTGCTAAACGATAGCATCTGCATGCTAACATGCACACAAAGACAACGTTAACATTCACGAAGAATAATGCGCCGTAATTCGTAGGTATCCCACGAAGTCTGTCGTACGTTATGCACGTAATAATGAAAGAGGAAGTAAAAAGGCTGCACAAGCCCACACCGGGTGGGCGGGAGAGGACGTGGATGTGTCCAACAAACAGCGATCTATCAGCCAGGAGACGCTGTTATGTTCCCCGTGAGACACCAGAAGTCAAAGTTCATTCGTTTGTCACGGAACTCGTGTACTTCAGTAACGGCACCTTCAGTCATCTTAACCCAAACGCGATCTTTTCCGAAACCGAACTAAGTGTTTCCTTTTAAAGAACGGAGGTTTATTTTGAAAGGACCACATGTATGTAACAAGCGGAAATTGGCACGTGTTGCTGTCTTTCGTAGGAAAATGACAAATGAGGAGTGACCTTTCGTAAGACATCATGCAAACCGTTATCTGAGGATGGGTCGACCGTGTCCACCGTCGTTTAGCACGTTAGCATACTAACGGTTTCCAATCAGCACTAAACACAGAAAACCACTCGAGCACATGGGTTTTAGTTTTACAGATATTTGTTTAAAAACTATTGTTCAAATTTTAACTTTGACCTAACGATGGCGCTGTCGCGACAATTCACAACGATAAGGTTCATCCTGCGGGGAACATGAATGCATTCATTGCTATTCATCCCGATACTTTCTCTCAAAAACTCCCAAAACGATCAACCTCATGGTGGCGATAGACGAAATGTAAAGGGATCACAAACGCCTGCATGCTTCAACCTCTGGGGACCACGAGTGAGAGAACGAGAGGATGAATGATGTGATGGTATGCGCCTCCATGTTGAGAACCACTGCTGTAGATGACAGGACGAGTCATTTCATGGTGAACTGTTTTATTTAATGTGATGTTCCAGTCCTCGTTCAGACCTTTAGCACCTCTGCCCTCATCTACCTTATTACCACCTCATCACACTTAGCACTGAAACAACCCCCATCATCACCCTCAGCTGCTTCCCACCGCGTCCTACTTCTGTCACCTCTGAACACCCTCCAACCCTGTGAACCTCAGGTGTTTTATAAGGCCGCCAAATGAGCCTGCCCTTACAGCTCAGAGTCTGCTGAACTGGCAAATTACATTTCCATCGCTCTATTAATAGAAAGCGCCCAACAGCAATTTCATCCTTTGTCCTTGCCAATCAATTGTATTCCATCCCTCAATTTAATTCAGTCGGATTCAATTCATGTTTAATTGGCGTGCGTGTCATAAAAACAATTTGCACTAAGTGAATGAGCTGGAATGATAAAGAGAGGAAACATTGAATTAGTGAGTTTGGGTTCGAGGTCGAGAGATAGAACGTTCTGCAAGCTGTCGTCGGTGGAAATGAGCTCCGGTAGAGGCCGATGGCTGACAACCTCCGGTTCTGACGAGTGAAGCCAATGCAGAAGGAAGTGTGTTCAAACATGCATTCTCTCTCGTGTCCACCAGGGGGCGACTCCTCTGGTTGTATAGAAGTCTATAGAAAATGACTCTACTTCTCTCATGATTTATTCCCTCAGTAAACATTGTAAACATGAGTTTATGTCTCAATCTCTAGTTTCAAGTCTTCTTCAATACAGCATGATGTTCATTTAGTACATGATGGTCCATTTAGAGTCACACAGACCATAAAGCAGGGGATGCTTTAGGGCGGGGCTACACAGTGATTGACAGGTCGACACCAGAGATGTATACGGCGTCTCTATGTCACTCCTCAGTCTAAATATGGTCGCTTCGGGTTCACTAGTTGCAAAAAAGCGCTCCTCCTGTGAGCGCTCCTCCTGTGAGGGCTCCTCCTGTGAGGGCTCCTCCTGTGAGGGCTCCTCCTGTGAGGGTTCCTCCTGTGAGGGCTCCTCCTGTGAGGGCTCCTCCTGTGAGGGTTCCTCCTGCGAGCGCTCCTCCTGCGAGGGTTCCTCCTGTGAGCGCTCCTCCTGTGAGGGCTCCTCCTGTGAGGGTTCCTCCTGTGAGGGCTCCTCCTGTGAGGGTTCCTCCTGTGAGGGTTCCTCCTGTGAGGGCTCCTCCTGTGAGGGTTCCTCCTGTGAGGGTTCCTCCTGTGAGGGCTCCTCCTGTGAGGGTTCCTCCTGTGACGGTTCCTCCTGCGAGCGCTCCTCCTGCGAGGGTTCCTCCTGTGAGCGCTCTTCCTGCGAGCGCTCCTCCTGTGCTGCTGATCACTTTTACTTTGTCAGTTCAAGAATCAATATCTCGTCTTTTATGTGTTTTCATTCGTCATTCAGACAAGATAGTTTAGAGTTTGTATGACTCTAGACAGGGTTGCAGCACGATGCTCTTTATCTGTTATATCACATCTACCTCTTTACTGTCTCACACACACACACACACACACACACACAGACACACACACACACAGACACACACACACACACTTCACATCGATGTGGGGGTTGTGGAGCTCTCCCAAAATCTCTGGTCTCCGAACGCAGTCGACGTTGCGTCTACAAAAACACTCTCAGGTCCCACGGGTCGCTCGTGGACAGATTGAAATGTGCATCAAAACCCAGAATTGTTTATATAATTTCTGTCAAGCTCTGACGTCAAAGCAGTGAAACAAATAAAGTCACAGCATGAGCGTTGAGTCAAATGATCAGAATGTGAGAGACTTCCTGTTCACAATGATTAACGTCACTGCTCTGCACGACACACACATTCTATTCAAACGCACTTACGTCGAGGGAGCTCGGCCCATTCAGAGAAAACGTTTATTTTCATTTTTGCAGAAATGCTTCTGCTCTCCAACAGCGCTCCATCAATGAGGAGAGATGTCAGAACCTCCAGACGTTTACAAACTAAGCGTTTAGCTCCTTTGGAATACTGAACCACTGAAGCACGTTGGAAAGCAACACGCATTTTACAATTCTAGTCCAATGCTGCTCCATCTCCAAGGCTGTGGTGCCCGAGGGAAACAGCTGGAAGGTGCTCAGTGCATTTAAATAAGAATATCTTGAAAAATGAAAAAACAAACTGTCTCTTCTTTCTATTTATGAAATATACGTTCACACCTGGAAGATTTAAACAATCTCCATTAGACCATTTTGTAAATCCAGTTCCAGAAAAACGTAAATTGTGTGAACAACGTGACTTTGACGACTCGTAGCCACAGGAGGCGACCGCCCACAACGAGCACACCCACAGCCGGAGAACAGGCGCGTCCAAGGAGCTGAATCCAGGTCAGCAGTGATTGACTGAGGCAGCTTATTGATGGACCGGATAATAAAAGTGTTTACCAAAGCAGTCATTCAGAGGCAGGGCAGCAAATCAGGAGCGCCCCGTCAATAAAACCACACGCAGCCACGAACAACACTTCGATTTCTCCAACTTCACGTATGTGGCAGCAGGCATGCGTGGCCTCAGACTCCCTCCTCCCAATTTAACCGCCCTCCTCTTTCTTTATGTTTCCAGCCTCTCTCTCTTTCAGAAACACAATCACTCACAGAGGTACACAGAAACATGGCCGCTCTCTCACACACACACACACACACACACACACACCTTCTTGTTACTTACTTCGGCTGAGGAGCTGCAGGTTGCGGACCTCCTCTCTGACCTGCAGCTGGAGGACTTGTTGGAGGACCTCCTGCCTCAGAGTCTCCTGGACGATTCCCATCCTCTCCAGCTTCTCCCCGTTCAGACGCAGCAACGCCCGTCCTGCCATGGAGGACGAGGGGATTTAGTTCCTCTGCTAATCTTTCCACACAATTATTATTCCAATTAGAGCCGAGTCATTTCACCAACAAACAAAGCTTTTTTCTTTACCCTCTGAACCCCAACAATCGCCAAAACTACACCATTTATCAGAGCCAGAAGCTGGAAAAAATCACTTAAATTTTTCGAGGGTCCTTAAACACATCGTGTGACGAAAACTTCCGTCAGAAAAAAAATGTGTCGAGATTTTTGTAATTGGGTTTTTGGAATCGGGTTTTGGTTATATGTCTGAAATAAGGTCCGTGTTCAACACAAGCTCAAGAGATATTAATGTTCTCGTTCGACGCTATAAAACGCATCAGTACATTTCCCTCGTGTGAATTCTGAAGCTTCTACGTTTCATAAAAAAGGCGGTTCGCAAACAAGCATCTCAACGAGACGACCTAATGACCTCAACACGCCGACTAGACGGTTTTCGTTGTGTTTTTCCTCGTGTTTGTTTTATAGCCTCACGTTCGCTTTTCACTCGTTTTATTCAAACTTCAAAAGCCAAAAACGTGGTGCGAAGATTATCTCGCTGAACAAAACGGTTGTTTGCCAAACAAATACCCAAAGATCCCGTTGTGTTTTTGTCGAGGGAACCAGTTTGACGCTAACTTCCTGGTTGGCCGACAAAAGTACGTCATCCGCTGCAGCGCTCTGTGAAGAGGCGGACTCCGGCTGGCTGCAGTTTAACTCGAGTTTGGAAGTTAACCCTGGGGGACACAACACATTTAACATACCATTACCCACAGTAAACAGCTTTTACAACCAAGCTGCACTCACACAAACACAAAGGCAAGATAAGAAACTTTCATAATACAGGTGCACACACACACACACACACACACACTATTACACACACACTGATTACTATGGGTAGTCATGTCCTTCACTGGGGCAGACCGTAGAGGAATCCATCATACCTGCAGCAGCGCTGTACGATGCCCAAATCATAATTAGACTCATTACCCACTCTCCACATCACTCCATTCATTCTTATGTCCCTCCCACCAATACATCCTCTGTTTCTGTCTTTCTCATCTCTCCCTCTCAGACTTGTACATCTACGGACTCAAAATGAAGATTGTAATGCTCCACAATCATCAAAGCGTGTTTTTGTTGCGCAAGAGAGAGAAATGCAGTCCGATTGCCCCGAGAGACGAGGACCTTCGGGAATGACGAGGACTTGTTTGTACTTTCTTTTGTTCCTTTGATCTACAGAGATTGAGGAAACTCTTTTGTTCATAAAGTTTTGTTGAAGTTAAGCGATTGATGCCTTGTGGGCAGCGGACTGAACTACTGAACGTGATATCAGGAAGCAGCAGGATTGAGATGTTCTTCTTCACATCTTTGAGATGCAGCAGCTCTCACTGCTCAATGAGGGCAGCGCTGTCATGCAGGTCCTGCCTCACACTCTGAAACAAGGGTTCCAAACGGGTTCTACCAAGACCACCGAACAGCCCTGTTTGGGTCATCCCTCTAGGGTTCTAGATGAAACCCTCGGAATATAATAGGGTTTGTTGTAGAACCCTTTTGGTTAGCACACATAGAAGGTGGAGCAGTTCTGGATAGGACCGCCACAGAGGGTTCTCGGTGGAACCATAATGTCATAACAGGGGTCACAAACCATTTTGAGAACGAAAGCTAGCGGAAGGGTAGAGAGTAATATGGATGCTTAATATAATATACAGTACACATATATATATATAAACCTTTATATAAGATTCTCCCAGGAACCAAAAAGGGGTCTTCTATGAGGACAAGAGGAAGAACCTTATTTCTAAGAGTCAGATGGAATAATACAGACAGTAGCTCCCCGGGAGAGGAAACCATGACAAACCAGTTAGCTTCCATAATGGGTTAATGGATGTGTCTGTGTGTGTGTGTGTGTGTGTGTGTGTGTGTGTGTGTGTGCGTGTGTGTGCACAAGTGGTTTAAAGGCAGATTATTTACTTCTCCTCAGAGTCCAGGTGCTCCAGCACATAGAGAGACGAACAACCCATTTTGTGTGTGAGCGCAACTGTCTTGGGCATACAATAACCATAATTCTCCATTTATTTTGTGAGTAGTTTCAGGTTTTTCTTTTTACACACACACACACACACACACACACACACACACACACACACACACACACACATCATCAACCTCTGCGAACCGTCTCCCCAACAGCCCTCTGGTGTGTGCTTGCCAAACAGCAGTGCCAGTATGTCCTAGAAAAACCACTGCCCTTGGTCTGTGTGTGTGTGTGTGTGTGTGTGTGTACACAAACGAGACACAGCAGATGAATGGAGCTCAAATCAATTCCCCTCAGACAGGCTTAATACAGCTCCTAATAATTGCCCGCAGATAGGGAAAGTAGGGCTGTCAAAGAGAGAAAAGACACAACGAAAACAGAAGCCGCCTCAATGGAGATCGTTTCTCTCAATTTGGCTTCGAAATAAATTGCTTATTAACGACGTCTGTGGGCAAGTGGGAGGCAGTTGTGCCCGGGCTATAGGGCAATAATGACACTTAGAAAAGCGTCTGAAAAGCAATCCGAAGGGGAGAGGAAGGTAAAGACTTCCTTACGAAAGGACAACCTTTGGATGGCGGAGCAATTTAGTCCACGCGGTCCCCTGAAGGCCTGTGCTGTATTACACGTCTCTCACCTGGTGGACGCACAGCAGCACCAAGGTAAGTGCAGCCGGGAGTCACAGTTATTAATGTCCGCTCTTCTTTTCTTCTGTCGGCTCCTACAGTCTCCGTCCTGTCCGCTTCAACTGCAGTTCACACCAACATTCTGACCTGCATCCACATCCACGACCGCGAGAAGGAACGAATATCACTGCAAGGTGTGGATTCATGCAGCAGCAGCTGGAATAGAATCCGGTCTGCAAGGCCCCACATCTGGAGGTGGTCTACCTCGTCTCTTTTCTCACGTCTGTAAATGCTAAATGTAAATCCTGAGAAAGTGCCCGAGCCTCGCTGACCGACATGTTGACGGCAACTAAATAAAATCATAAAATATAAAAGCACCTGGTTCGGATGGTTATTCTGAGAGCGGGTCGAGTTCCAGGTCACAGTATTGAAACAGAGCCTCAGTCACTAAATGACACCGACGCCACCGTGTTCACCGCCGGGTTATTCAACGTTTACAATCTGCCAACAGAGCGCTGCAGGAAAGAGTCCTGAAGCCCAGAAGTGAGTCAGCATTTTCTTTGCACTTCCTGCTCCCCCGCATCAAAGTCAATGTGACATTTCAATGTGTTTGTTTGCCTGAAATAAAGTCCGTGTTTAACGTTTAGTTCCACGATATAGAACAGGTCAGTGAAAACCCCTCTGGTGAGACTGGAATCTTCTTTACGCGTCTTTAAAAAGAGCGTAGGCTAAGCGTCCTCACTAGAACACTCGCCTCCTTTATCCTAGTGGAGGAGACGTGAAGTCATGTGACCGCGGTGGAGCTCCTTTATAGTCTCACGTTAGCTTCTTTCACGCTTCAACAATATCATAAAAGTTGTGTTCATTCATCAATTGGTCAACTTGTTTTGCAACAGAGCTAATTTTCTGCAAGTATCTAAAATCTAATCGATAAATCTCATCGGCTTTTCATTGTTTTTTTCATTGTTTTTTGATGCTCAGCTCTACGGTTGGTCTACAGAAATACATCAGGCTTCTAGCACTCTATTGAGTGTAATCTGACGCATTACTGCTGGAACAAATACCCCAAAAAATGCTTTGTGATCAGGAAGACAGCGTCTTAAAAGTATACTTATTACGCTGAAAAGCCCCTTTCAGAAACAAACTACTCCACCACACAGACGATATACAACCAATCACAGCTTATATTCAGCATGAAAAACCTTAATCGGCAAATAACTATTAACTACAGCAAGTAAATAGTGAAGTACTTTTCTCTCTGACAAGAAGGAGAAAGTAAAGTCGCTCAAACGCAATTATTCAGATGAAGTACAAATGCCTGAAATGATGAAGGGATTCCGCTGCACACAAAAAGCCAGATCAGGCGCGCCCGTCAACCTAGAAGCAATCGCAGTGTGTGATATCGGGAAGTCAATTCATCACCAGCTCCACATACATCACAGTGTGGGGGAACAGAATCATAATCGCACTGCACACAAAGTCTGACAATCTATTCCTCAGCGTATCTACATCTTGTCGACTCCCACCAACAATAAAACAGGCGGAATAATAAAAAACGACCGCGATGAAATGAATGAAAGTCCGACGGAAGATGGAAGCACGAATCTACACACACACACGCACGCACGCACGCACGCACACACACACACACACACACACACACACACACACACACACACACACACACGGGGCTCCACTGATCTCCTCGGGCAGCTTGTTGCACTGTAATTGCGCCTTCGCTGAGAGAGACGCAATTACTTGTGGGTCACTGAACTAAGATGATACGGACTCGGAATTCATCTCTGGGCTGGTGGTGAGATCCAACATCCTTCTGTTCATTGTATGCATCGACGACATATTCGCCCGACATTTGCACAACAAAACGCAGGAGCCAATAACTCGGGGAAATGAAATGCAGCCGGACAATGGAATGCGCGATGATAATTGGATCTAAGCCTCTCCGTCTCAGTTTGAGAATACATGAATAAAAATGATCAGATCAGAGCTGCTGTAACTGTGACTGGCGGCATTGTTAACCCTGAAGACAGTGTGTGTGCGTGTGCGTGCGTGCGTGTGTGTGTGTGTGTGTGTGTGTGTGTGTGTGCAAATGTAAGCGAGTGTTAGTTGACCTCACGCTGCAGAACAGCAATCTGTTCTCTGTAAGAAGCTAGAAATGAAACCGCTCTGCCGTCTGGTCGGCCAATGCGTGCGAATAAATGTGTGCACATTTGCACGTACCTGTGCATGTGTGTCTGTTGGGCTTTTGTGCACAGGCACTTGTGTGTGTGTGTGTGGGTGGAGGTGTTGTTTGAGCTCGATACACGATAGCCCACCATTATTTTCCTGCAGCATTATTTCCCCTTTCTACTCCAGAAATGGGCCGCACTCCTTTTCCGTTACCTCACGTGAAGGAAAGCCTTTTAAATCTCCTTTTGGAAGAGATTTGAGTGTAAACCTGTTTCCAGTTGAAAAAGCTAAGCCGTGGAACCACCGACCTAAAAATACAACTT
>CM051697.1:3358522-3376405 GCA_028022725.1 Lycodopsis pacificus | reverse complement strand
GTTTAAATCAGAGAAAAGTACCCGCGCTGACGTTCATACATGTTGATTTATATTCATGGCCATAAATACAGATCAATAAGGTCGCTTGCTGAACAGATTCACAATCTAGACAGTGATTTATTAGTTTGCCATTTTTTAAATCCTGCTAAAATCAGATATCTGCTTTCTTAAAGTCCTGCAGTTGGTTTGTTTGCTTTCACACCAGAAACAAAGTCCAGAGACCTTTAACAGGCGGTTCTTCGGTTCCCCCAGCAGGGTCCGACTGACTGCCTTCACACCAGCCCAAAAAGAACCGGACTTAACCGAGCGAAACGGACCCGAGCTTGTTTTAACCGGAGCAAACACTTGTTTGGCGTGAAAGCACCTTCAGTGTGAACGCATCGGGGGATTAGCCGAAAGTCAGAGGAGCGTGGGGAAGTCACTGGTTCTGTCCTCCTGCCGTGGATCGATGATCCTACACCAATTAGCAAAGTGGATCCATGTATCTCACACACCTGCCTCTCGCCTCTCTGTGCTGTCACTTAGTCTCTCCACAGGTGACTAAACACTCCTCCATCCTTCCAGCTCTCTCTCTCTCTCTCTCTCTCTCTCTCGTCCACCGGGCCGATCCGTCTCTCGCTCGGCCTTTCTGCCAAAGACCCTGACAGATCCTGACACACCATTCTTCATATCTCCCTCTCACTCCTCTCATTTAATTTTCCTCTCCTCTCGGTAACACTGAATCCCCCCCCCTCCCCCCGTTTGTCCTGGCAGCTTTCTGTTGCATCATTTAGCACCCCCCGCCCATGTCTCCCCGCTCAGTCGAGCCTGGTGCATGTGTGCGTTTGAATGCGTCGCTGTGATTGCGAACATGTTCGCGTGTGAGCGTTTTTCCGAGTGTCTATTTGTGTAAACTGTCAGCCTCCGTTAGCTCTGCCTTTGGTCGTCGGCGGGACTCGGGGGTTTTGTGAATGTCTTCCTCTCAGCGGGGAGGACAAAGGGCCAGATGGGATTCTTCACAAAGCTCTCTATTTAGCACGAGTCAAACATGTGTCTCGTACAGAGCAACGCGTCACTGGAGGGACGAGGACGATACAGGCCTGCCTCACTGCCCGGCAGCTCTCGCTGCTCTGTCTTTCAAACTTGCATCGTCACTAACGTGACAACGAGCAAGTGACATGTTGACACTTACAAGAACCATGCACTTACAAGAACCATGCACTTACAAGAACCATGCATACGAGGGTTGTCTGGTTGTCTCTCACAGCCGCGGCGTGACCAACAAATGACACGAAAATGCAGAACAAATGCGTATCACAACTATTCAAACCGGCAGTGACGTGAATTTGCAAACAGTTGCAACGCGAGAAAAGGAACATGTTGTCTTTCAAGTGTTGCACGACAGCAAGTGGACTGTCCAGGGTTCAGACCTTTAATTCCAGTTCGAGTGGACTGATTCAATGCGCTGACATGTGTGGAACAGAGCGGTACAGGACAACATGCTGACATTGAGTGTGACAATACGTCACAGCAGCGGTGCACGTTGAGGGAAGTTTAGTTTGACGTGAGTTTAATGGCGTCGTTCAGAGAGTAGCTAACGGCGGATTGGTGGCTAAAATAATGAGCTCGACCGGAGACGACCGCCCTAAAAGATCCAGACTGTTTTTCTCGATCATGTAATGAGGAGCGGTCCAAGTCGGGATGCTTTGTGTGGTGAGGTCAGCCACTGTGTTCTGTAACGAAGAGGGAAGCGTAATCACAGACCGGTCCTCTCTAGTGGAGTGAATCAGGGCCTCGCTGCCTGTACCAGCTTCTGATAACGCGGAGAGAAGGCACACGTGGCTGCTTTCACTTCCTAAATTGTGTCTCTGTTATTCCACCTATTCCGCCGGCTGTGTGTCAGACAGCTAAATGAGCCTCCCACTACCCCCCCCCCCCCCCCCCGTCCCAAACAACAGCCGATTCAAGGATGCCACAGACGCCGCGCCAAGTACACAATGAGTCATTATTTGGAAACATCCTATTCGCCGATAGGCCTGCACAGGTCCACCTGCAGCGATGTACATGCAACAACACAAATAACTTTCTAACCTGTATTCTAACAAACCATTTAAGCCATCATGGGCGCGTTGGCTGCGGGTGTGGGTCGACGTTATTATTTCACAAATGAATGGTGCAGAATACGAGATTGGGAACATTTGTATTGCCCCTCGACGGCTCTCAACATGCACCTCACACGCCTCCATCTTTACAGAGCAAATAGTTGTTTGCTGCTATCCTCGGAATCCCTCACTTTAAAAAGTGGAAACTCACTTCCATTTCCAGAAAATTACTGAAAAATGAACCACAGTTTATATATATATATATATATATATATGTTGTATTTGTGTACTTTGGGAACAGGTACTTGGGAACAACTTGTCAGCCATGCTTAAACGATATTTATCTCATATTTCTATGGTTTCGGGTGTTTCTATCTCTTGACTCCACTGACTGGTCTGCATCAACATATTTGTGCGTGTGTGTGTGTGTGTGTGTGTGTGTGCACATGTTTGCATTGGAGTGCATAATGTGTTATATTAGCTTTGTTAAACAGATAAGGAAGATTACCCAGGTCCCACCTTTATATACAGAAGCTGTGCTGTGTTTCACTGAACTGGCTTCCTCATTCCAGCTGATGTGTGCACAACGAGGGAATAATCGAATCATCACTCCTGAGAGAACTGGACGCACGGACGCCAATCTACACACACACACACACACGCACACACACACACACATACACTCACACACACACACACGCTTATTCCTGAAACTAGAAATTGTTGTGGATGCACCAGATAGAGCTGGACTGCTCTCCCAGTTGTTGAATAATGCATGACGAGCCTTGTTGCCATGAGGAAATGATAAGGCTTCCTTCTCATGGTATAGAGGAGGTTTAATTACCCAGTCTCTGCGTAATCACATGGAAACAGCTTCCCACTCGTCTTATATTAAGCCTTTTATAGCTGTTATAGCTGAGGGGGCAGTCTTTTATGAATTATTGAACAATCTCGCAGTGCATACGTACATCTCACAGCCTCACAGTGCAGCCGGGCAAACTTTCTTTAAAGGCAGTATAGGGGGAGACCAAACCAATGACCTCCACTGGGCTATCGGCTCTCTTTCATGTGAGGAGTATCAGCCAAATGTGTCCAGTGCTTTTGCCTTTCTGTGGCTCAGGCTGCTGTTTTCACATTATGCCGCTGAGACTATAGAAACAGAATCAGAGTAGAAGAGACATTTACGTTCACATCAATGCAGCAGGATGGTCAGACCGGTGGCCATTTTCTTTTATCTGTGCCGTTGCTATCGCGGGCTAACTTCGGTACAGACTAAACCGACTCACGGCGAGTCGCAGACTCACCGAGGTGAGGTTCTGCAGGAAGAAGTCAAACGAGCGGTGGATGCAGAGGCAAATGTAGTCGCAAAGTCGGAAGTCGATAAGACGCGAGATCAAGACGAGACTTGTACATTTGCAAGAGCAGTTTTTTTTTGACAACGCGTGTACTCTTGCGTAACGTTTGGCTGAAGCTAAATGCGACATAGTATGGTGAGATATGTGCCCGTGTGCGGCTCTTGGCTCCACTAAATGTTAACTGACATGGTGGCGCTAGAGAGCCAGAGTAAATATGAGTACAACTTAACGCTTCATGCACAAGCTCGTTGCTGTCGCCAGATGAGACAACTTCATTCGGTTAATGCTACACATGGTTACAGACAACGAGCCGAACAGCAGGCTGGTGGTCAGCGGCAGCGCTGGGTCTAACGGTCGCTCCGCCTCACTTCCCTTCGCTCCGGAGAAGGACAAGCTAACAAGCTAACTAGCTAACAAGCTAACTAGCTAACTAGCCAGCCATCCGTCTCCAGAGCTGCAACAACACCTACTGCTTTACGGACGTGTGTCGTCACCATAACTACTCACTTCTGCCTTTTCTTACGAGTCAAATGTACTATAACTATAACTGTGACGGTTTAATGTCCGCTGTACTCCTATTCTATTCCTACGGCTGAGACATTGAGCCACCAAGCGGACATTCAGTTCTGTTAAAACTGTTGCTGAGCTTTGGGGGGGGGAAAACATGCATATGTGGAATAAACTAGATTTCTAAACACATGGGACATACAGTGCTATTTCTGAGTCCATTTTCTACTGTAGGTGCTCCCTTGTACAAGCACTGTTACATCACAAGTAGTGCGGTAACAGCTCTCGTAGCACTCCTCCGTTGGTAGTTCCTCTCTGGTGGTATCAAGCATCATGTACAAGATAAAACCATTAGACTTCCTGCAGCTGGAGATGCAACACTGACGGCGACACACCAACGCTCTCGCTTGTCTCTCTTGATGGTTACAGATTACCTCTGTACGCATGTGCACTTTTTACCCTCCCAAGTCAGGGACGCTTCATTACACTTTAAAAATAAATAGCTTTGAGCTCCCAGTTAATTCACACGGGACGATATTAAACTATGGCAAAGCTTCCATCGAGGGAAATAATATTTTCTTAATTTAACTACTTAAAAAAAACGACTTTATTAAAGTATTTAATCGACTACTGCCATGTAGTTCAATACAAAATGATACAAGTGAACAATAAGAGATAATAAGAGATAATTATCATTTTTTCTCTTGCAAATTATGCATTGAAATGAGAAAACAATACACCACTTAAAGCCCTATGTGGAATTGGCTGAACTGAACCCAAGCTACTATAAAATGTGATGAGAATGGATCTCTTGAAATCTTCAGGTTTTATTGTGGCATCTTCTCTTTTCCTGAACTGCTGTTATGGCCCAGTGGCTACAATTTATTCCCTCTAAAGAAAATCTAAAATCACTAGTGAAACCAAGTAAGTTTTCCTTCTCCTTCCATGTTTGTTACTGTCCAACCTGAACCACCTCTCAGCTGTCCCTCGTTTGCCCGAACGACTCATTCAATAAACAGTTTTTCGTGAGCAAAAGTTATTGACATGCAGTGAAAACCCTGCTGCGCGCCGCCTGCGGTCCTTCCTGCACGTCTTTGTTCGTCTCCGTACCTGGATGCCCTCTGTGCCGGGCTGCTGCAGCAGTTTGACGGTGCGCGTGTGCGGCGTCGTCCTCTGGCCGCGGCCGTCGTGCCAGGTCAGGTTGCTGCCTCCGGCGCGACGCGGCAGCTGGTAGCTCAGCTCCTCAGCAGACACCGTGTGCTCCAGGGAGGCACGGCAAAAACTGAAGCTGGACGCCGCTGAGAGGAGAGAGAGAGAGAGACAGAAAAAGCACCGATAAACACTCACTTTGTATCGTCTTTGTTCATTAAGAGGCTTGCGCACACATCGTCTGTGGACTAAGTGAAAGGGAACACCTAAAACATACAAAATAATTGATAATACTCTAAGAGGATTCACTGCCTTCACCCCCGATGACTTGCTTTGTGTGCCGACTCTCATACAGTACAAACAGATGGCTGTTTTGGTGATGGTGGTCGGCTCCACTGTGATCTCCAATTATGTTGAGAGCATATTCACACAGGAAGCACATTTTTTGGGGAATTGTGTCTCTCTTGCTAGATGAATCCATGATTATTGTAATCCTGCATCATATTTGTATTCTTCCCTCTCTCTCTCTCTCTCTCTCTCTCTGTCTGTCCTTCCCTTGCTTCCTTTCCTCTCAGGAGTCGGGTGTTCGCTGTGAGACAGCGGAGCAGACAAGTTGTCAATGCAGGGTCAGAGTACAGCGCCGCAGGAGCCACGGGGGATCTCCGGCATCACGTGGAACAGGCTTCTGTAGTGTGGTCGGTCGTCTGCGACAGTGGGTTCATTTTGAAAGGGGAAGAGTGCCGAGACACCGATGTATTAGTCATGTGAATGATAAAAGAGGCTCTGACGGCACGTCGGCCAGACCCAACAGACCGGAGACAGTGGAAAGGTCACGAGAATGCACGACGGAGTCAGCTTTATGGAGTCGCCTGATCTTTAAACGTCTGTAAAGAGAAACCCGGTTAACACACAGCTAGATTTGGGCCTGATATTTGGTATATCGTGTTTACAACTTGAATAAACGAGTAAACCCAGTAGAGTGCACTCAGCAGTGGGTGTACTGGTAGTTCCCGTTAGCTATTAGCTGTTAGCTGTTAGCCAAACACACCGTCCAAAACAATAAAAGCAAGCAAACTGTTTGATCCCACTGTGCCTCTGGACACAGAGTAGTGATTGGGGGGGGGGGGGGGTCACTGGCAGCCAATGGCAGAATATAACAGGCAGCACAATGTGTTTTGAGTGAGTCACCGCAACCACGAGAGGTCCATGCATCCATAACTGGACACCCAAACTATTATGCAGTTTGCTGCAGCAGAGTGAGAGATTAGCTGTGGACGGACACACAGCTGCACACTCACTCACTCACGGATGCACGCACATATACACACTCGCTTGCATGATTGTTCTGGCGGAGATAATAAAGTACAAATGCTGCATCATCGGCATTGACATGCTTTGAATGCGCCACTGTTTGTTCGCGTTACAACAGAATTCTTTACTCGCGTGAACGCAGCTCTGCAGTGCATGTGAAGCACGCACTCCCATGTTGTGTGTCAACTGGATTTCACTCTCAAATCCCCCGATCCGTGTGTGTGCGTGTGAAAGCAACCATTGAGAAGGAGACAGAATTACCGATGAAGGGGCTAAAAGTGGAACAAGGCATAATAAATGTTGCATTCATTACTTTTGAATATGAGAAGAAAAAGTCTCTTAAGAGCATTCTTTGAATGAATTCTTAATTTCATTTCCTCCCTCCTCTCCGAGGACCGGATTTAAAACAAAAAGGAGAGCTTGGATTTATTTGAATGTGTTATATAAGTTATAAGTTATATAAGGTCTTTCCAGTGTCTTTGTTATGTTGCTTTCTTTCGGTGATATTTTTATTTTTATCATCCCAGACCTGGTAAATAGTTATATCTATTTATATATATATAGCCTAACGAGACTAACAATGCAAGTGAAACCTGCCATTCCTTTCACCAACAACAAGCCATCCTGGACAATTGACCCTTCGCTAAGCCCCGCCCCCCTTCTGCTCCTCCGTCAAGCTGTCAGAGCCGCGTTACCACAGAGCCCACACTGTCACGAACTGCACTCCATGAGGAAACAGTGTCACATTTGGAAAGAAGGGGAATTCAGAGAGACGCAGACATGAAGGGTCGACAATATGTGTTTGAAGGAGGTCAAACTGATTGATCAGTGAAAACAGGTTAGAAAGATAAAGATAGAAGCTGAAGCTACAGATCACAGAGTGACAGTGAACCAACACCTCACCTGGAGATCCAGACAGAAGACAGTGAAGCTAAGGAGCAACACTGTTCCTCTTTATTCACTGTTACGATCATCAAAAAGATAAAGCAGCGTGTGTAGAGTAGCTAGCGTAGCATAAAAGTGCTAACGCTAGTTAATGATGTGCTAACATGCTCTGCTGTTATCTCCGTCCAGCCTCTCTGGTTAACGAGTATCACTGCTACACAACGTTTAATGAGGACGAGCTCCAAATCCACTAAACCAGCCTGAAGATGAAGAACATCTGAAACCTTTGAATGAGAGTCTGTGGAGCAGAGCCGCATGGTCGTCGGACTGGTCAGAGCTGGACGATGCTACGCTATGATTAGCCAATCTGTGTTCCCACTTCAGGACGATCAGACCGCTGAGAGCTGCTGTGTTGCAGCTGTGGCTTGTGGGGAGCTCCCGGTTGCAGCTGAGATAAGTGGAGGGGGGGGGGGGGGGGGTGCACTTTTTCTCAACCCAAAGTCAGCGATGAATGCAGAGTTCACACTAGACATGATGGAGGAATAAAAATAAAAAGAGGTTGGAGATGAAAAAACAAGAAGAGGCCTGACGGGAATCACTGATGTGTAAACTTCTCTCCCTTCATACGCCGCTTTCCACATTTCTATATGCTGCTACTTCTGTGTCTCCTCATGCAGCAGTATCTTTTTATCTCTCTCTGTCTGTCTGTCTGTCTGTCTGTCTGTCTGTCTGTCTGTCTGTCTGTCTGTCCCTGATGTAATTACTGCCAGTCAGACTAAGGGGGGAGGAGGAGACGGGAGGAAGGAACGTGGGAAGCTAAGCGCCTTGCAACCCTAAAGACCTGCCAATCTCCCCGAATAGAGACAAGAGAGAGAGAGAGCGAGAGAGAGAGAGGGAGAGAGAGGCACTGTAAATTATCACTGGATCCATGCGCACTGACAGTACGCTGATCAAACTGTGGCGAAGTGAAAGAAGCTCAAGAGAGGAGGCGGGGAGATGCGTTAATAGACGAAGCAACTTCATTTCACAAGCTGCTGAAGACCGCCCTGCACTTCATGGACATCGCTTCGTAGATGAGGACGTGCAGCATCACGACCTTCCAGGTTTCACTGACATCTCAATAGCCTCGACCTTTCTCCGGCCTTCGGCGGTCATAAGGACGAAGACGGAGCGTCTCTTCCTCGAGCTTCAGTGGACTCGGTCGACTTGACCTCCTGACACAAGACTGTAGGATCACCCAAAGCGTGGTGAAATGAAGCTCAAGCGTGAGTTCAGTCAGGGAGGAGGAGGGGAGGAGAGGAGGAGAGAGGAGAGGAGAGGAGAGGAGAGGAGAGGAGAGGAGAGGAGGAGAGGAGGGGAGGAGAGGGGAGAGGAGAGGAGAGGAGAGGAGAGGAGAGGAGAGGAGAGGAGAGGAGGGGAGGAGAGGAGAGGAGAGGAGAGGAGGGGAGGAGAGGAGAGGAGGGGAGAGGAGAGGAGAGGAGGGGAGAGGAGGAGAGGAGGGGAGGAGAGGGGAGAGGAGGGGAGAGGAGGAGAGGAGGGGAGGAGAGGGGAGAGGAGAGGAGAGGAGGAGAGGAGGAGAGGAGGGGAGGAGAGGGGAGAGGAGGGGAGGGGAGGAGAGGGGAGAGGAGAGGAGAGGAGAGGAGAGGAGAGGAGAGGAGAGGAGAGGAGGGGAGAGGAGAGAGGAGAGGAGGGGAGGAGAGGGGAGAGGAGAGGAGAGGAGGGGAGAGGAGAGAGGAGAGGAGGGGAGAGGAGAGGAGAGGAGAGGAGAGGAGGGGAGAGGAGGAGAGTAGGGGAGGAGAGGGGAGAGGAGAGGAGAGGAGGAGAGGAGGGGAGGAGAGGGGAGAGGAGGGGAGAGGAGGGGAGGAGAGAGGAGAGGAGAGGAGGGGAGGAGAGGGGAGAGGAGGGGAGAGGAGGGGAGAGGAGAGAGGAGAGGAGAGGAGGAGGGGAGGGGAGGGGAGTAAGTAGAGGTAAAAATGTAGATACATATTTATAGCACGTAGAGATTTTTTCCAACATCGATCACTCTCTTGGACACGTGTAACAATGTTGGATGTATAGATTCCATTTTTTTCCAATTTTTGTAAAATCAATGATCTTCTTTTTGATGATATTTGGCGTTATAACTGTTAAACTGCACAGCAGACATGTTTGAGCTCTTTCTACTTCTGTCCATGATATCACTGTTTCATGATATCACTGTTTCATGATATCACTGTTTCATGATATCACTGTTTCATGATATCACTGTTTCATGATATCACTGTTTCATGATATCACTGTTTCCATGGAGGAGCAGCACTTTTCCACTGAAGTGAAAATCAAAAGCCACAGAGAGACAAATGTGAAACTGCTTTCGGGTTCAGAGGTTAACATGTTGCTCGAGAAAGAAAATGTCTTCAAATTTGAGGATGAACTGAAAATAATTCAGTGGTCAAACGTTAAAAATCAAGATCATTGTGACCTCACGTTGTGAATGTGACACCTCAGGAACTGGAGATTCATATTTTACGAAACGAGACATTTTCTGTCCTGGGAGCAAATCAAACTATCACGAGAAATTGAGTTGTGTTTAAGGTGTAACTTCAGCTCCAGTAAAAACTCTTGTGTGCATATTACAAACAACGCTTAATGCATCAAGCATGCATATGCATAAACCGACCGCTTCAGTGAATCATTTGGTGGCATTAATAATCATTAAAGCAAAAGTAAAGCGTTTGTTTGTCAACATCAGAAGGAGCTGTGGAGTCCTTTGTTTCACTGAGACTCGGCTGCAGAGCTTCTTCTGTGTCTGGTGGAGGGAGGTAGTGAGGAGGCTGGTGCTCATGATGAATAATGCACCAGCTGAAGGAGCTGACAGGGGGGGGATTTCACTGGAGTTGGACAAATAACTTGATTGATTGATAACATAAAGTTGTGCACGCAGGTTGAACTTCGATAGCCGCGATGAATAAGTCACGAGCTGCGGTCTGTCTGCTGAGAAAAGCCTCGAGGAAGATATACGTGACAATTCTGTCTTTGTATAAGAAAACTGCATTTTGTTTTCAGTCATTTGGCATTTGAGTCTACTTCTCTCTTGATTTATTCCCTCAGTAAACATTGTAAACATGAGTTTATGTCTCAATCTCTAGTTTCAAGTCTTCTTCAACACAGCATGATGTTCATTTAGTACAGGGGTGTCAAACGCATTTTCACTCTGGGGCCACATCAGCATCACGGTCGCCCTCAAAGGGCCGGTTGTAAATGTAAGACGGTGTAAATGTAACTACTCCCAACATATTTAGTTTAGTTTCCCGGGATATCTGTGACTTCCTCAACACCTACTTAGCAGAAATAGAGGTTATTGTTTCCGTGGTTAATGGCGGACAGTTGAACGGCTTTCAGGGCGATAAGCCACGCCCCCTCTCCGTCGTGTCCAGTGCGAATGAACACAAAATAGCCCCCGGCGAGACCGGCGGCGCAAATGGCTCATCTCATAAGTTTCTCATATTTTTATTTTCACATCTAACTTTTAATTTTTGTAAAAAAAAATAAATAAAAAAAAAATAAATCTTTTTTTTTGCTTTTTTTTTGCTGGGGGATTCGCGGGCCACATAAAATGACGTGACGGGCCGTATGTTTGACACCCCTGATTTAGTACATTATGGTCCATTTAGAGTCACACAGACCATAGAGCAGGGGATGCGTATACTTTACGGCGTCTCTACGTCACTCCTCCGCATTCAAAATATGGTAACTTTTGTTCATTGGCTTCATAATGTCAGTCTACAAACCGATGTGTGACGTCACTGCGACGTCTTATAGACAGTCTGTGGTTTTAGGCCATAACTTATGAACTCATGTGCTAATTATGACCTGTTAACACGAATATCTAATATGATAAAATGAAGAAGTGACAACATTTTGGACAGGCGATGCAAAGCTGGATGGCGGGGGGATAATTGTTGGAATGCTGTTAAGCACTTCTACTATATTAAATACTACGACCACTACTACAGCTATTACTACTACTACTGATACTAGGCTACTACTTCTTCTGAATACTAATACTTCTTCTGAATACTAATACTTCTACTACTAATGATACTTCTACTACAACTACGACTTCTACTACTACTATTACAAATATCACTACTGCTACTACTACTACTTATTCTAATGCTACTAATACTTCTACTACTAATAATACTTCTACTTCAACTACAACTTCTACTGCTATTACTACAAATATCACTACTTCTGAAATGTGTTTAAGCTACAGAAATTGTTCAAATATCAAAGTGTTCAGCTCTTTCAGGAGAGGGGTGCTTTGACTTTTCATTTTTGTCATCTTTAAACTTTTTGAATGAAGCTTTTTGCAATTTTCTTTTGAATGGGATCTCTGTGGAGAAAATCTTCAAATCCTGTTATACTTCAACTTTCAAAGCCTTCTTCTTCCTCATACTTTCAGCTACAGACACCATAGTTAGACATTTCAACGAGAAGGTTTTTCAGCAGTGCAGTTTAAATGCTTTCGGGCTTCAACATTTTTCAGACAGATAGTCTCCCATTTCTTAATTTTCAGCAATTTTTTCACAATTAATTTCAGTTTTCTCATTGCCATTCACTCCTCACGCATGCGTCATTATTTCCCTGCTACCATTGTTTGGGTCGAAGCACCAAAGACTTTCTGTCACGACTTTATTATCACCTCCTCTAATGAACGATTACCGTTCACTTCGTCTCTACTGATTGAAACGTTCATACTTTCCAATTCACGTCTCTTTCAAAAATGACATTTCATCTGCCGGATGCTTTTACGATCGCAAAGCTTTGGGAAAATGCAACGTATTCTAAACGAGGCAGAAGGAGAGGAGGCAGTGTCTCTAAATGGCCCTTTGATTGCCGTCCTGCGATCACCTTTCTCTGCCTCAACATGCTTCTTGATCGGCCGGGACAACCACCGCGTCTCCTCGGTCCGATGTGTCACTAACTGCTGCCGTGTTGTGTTCTCGCTGGCCTTGCCGGTGACTTTTTATCACCTCCGGTCGCGGAAGGGCAGAGGAGACAAAGGATGATGGAGGGGAGGCATGGCGTGCTACGTGTCCCCCGAGTCAGGAAATAAGAAGACGTGATGTAGTGCGACTTTGACAAAGCTCAGGAAGCTGTGGCGTCGGAGGGAAAAGGTGGAGGGAGGAAGAGAGCTGTTGGTGGTTAGAGGTGTCAAAACCAAGGGCAGAGTGTCGGACAGGTGTTTATGTGTGTGTGTCAGTGTGTGTGTGTGTGTGTGCGCAGAGGGTAGGTAGGTCAATACGACTCGGCCAAGTGAAGTGTAACTTCATATCACCTCCTCCTGACTGAGCAGGATATCTGCCGCGCAGCGCGGCCGCTGAATCCCGGAGGTATTCCCTCTTGAGAAGGTAATTAAGCTGTTAGGTCCGAGCCAAATCCCACAGTAGATTACCATGGCATCACTGGACATCACTGATTTGACTCCAAAAGCGAGCATCTGGAGTAGTCCGTGTGGAATTTATTTTTGCCGAGTGGGCTTTTTTCCAGAAGTTGTATTTATTTTTTTTTTTTTGCATAACCTTGGCATCGACTTCAGGGCGCATGTGAGAGGTGAGGTCCCGCCCCTTCCGGTGGACTACCGTGGGACCTTATTTAAAATATATATAAGATGTCGAGTAAATATTCATTTTGATCCCATTTGAATTGTTCCATGAATAACTTGTATATTTGTCCATTCAAAAGATTTGCAAGTCAAGAAAGTCTCAGTTTGTCGTAGATTTGTCGTGGTATCAGTGAACGACATCTCGTCTCACATGATGAACGTCGCCAACGCGGCCGTTAGCTTGGCTTGCTAGCTAGCGAGCTAACTTAGCTACGTTCCACGCAGAGAGGTAACTTTATATATTACCTGATGTGCAGCTTCAGAGAGAGACGTCACTTCAGCAACTTCTGGTGTGAAGTCTTTCTATTTACGTATTGTCACAGTTTTATGACAAAATGTGACTTTCAAACGGGATAAAATCGTTTTTTTTTGCTGTTGACTCGCGTAGACGATTGTTCTTAAGTAAGGTCCCAAAGACTTCGCTTTTCTATCCTCTCAGCAGGAGGTTGAGGAAAGTGTTCTGACTAATCCACTTTATTTCAGGGATCACGGAGAGGGTGCTGTGGTTTATTTCAGCAGCGTGATATTGACATCAGCTCCCTCCCTACCGAGCGCTTCTTATTCCAATCAAAGATAAGATTTCTATTCGCAGCTTTATGCGAAAGAGGAGAGGGAAAAAAAAAGCCCAGTTTCCCTCATTCCTCTGTAATCTGCAAGGGGAGGTAGAAACTTCATCATGCAGTGATTTCATGCCTGTGTTACCAGAACTTAAGTCCTGAATATAGCATCCAAAACTCCCACTATGTCCACATCCACCAGTGATCCAGATGTGTTGGTCCTATGGTATGTTTGGATGTTGGGAGGTGAAGCGAGAGGCTGTTTACAAATCTTCCACTCCACCAGACCTGGTCTTAACCCCAGGAATGAGCCATGAAATTACTCCATTTTCAAAGAGCAGAGAGGGGGGGCTAAAAATAAATATAAAACCCAGGAACCCAGAGGGCTTTTCCCATGATGCATTGCAGTCTATTACCCACTCTGACATGAGACACTGGGGCTGAGGTCCACCTCTCACAAACCATCAGTGTCACGGGAACACGCAGGCACAGAAACGGGAGTAAACAATGGACATCACACCAACTCTCATCGGGACACTAACGAGGGAAACACCGGCTACATCTGTGGGTATGATTGTGTGTGTGTGTGCGTCGGCGAATGCAAGGACGCGCCAATGCATACGTGAATGTGACTCATGATGCCAGCATGAGGATCCGCATATACACACATCTGTGTAATGCCTGTCTGCTTCAGTTTAGGCCAGCGGATCGGAATAAAGCTACAGAGAGTCTGTATATGCAGCCATGTGGACGGAGGCTGAAGTCTGGATTTAAACTGCAGGGCAATTATGGCTCACAGTGCTGGTCGCTGTAGAAGTCCATCTAGTCTGCACCCTGAGAGCACAAACAAAGAAGGACAAAGCCGAGCGCCTCGGCTTCCTCTTTTCAGGCAAGAGAAACTTGAGTTTCCGTGTCACGGTTGTGTCATGTTGTCTGTGCAAAATGTCATCACTTTATCTATTTATCCTGTTTGACATTTGTGTAAAATTGTCGTAATTAGCGTAAAAAGTGCCTTAAAGCTGCATTCTCTCTAGTGTCCACCAGGGGGCGACTCCTCTGGTTGTATAGAAGTCTATAGAAAATGACTCTACTTCTCTCTTGATTTATTCCCTCAGTAAACATTGTGAACATGAGTTTATGTCTCAATCTCTAGTTTCAAGTCTTCTTCAATACAGCATGATGTTCATTTAGTACATGATGGTCCATTTAGAGTCAAACAGACCATAAAGCAGGGGATGCTTTAGGGCGGGGCTACACGGTGATTGACAGGTCTCTACCACGTCGGGGAGGTGTCTGTGTTTTCATCTTACAAATTGAACCCTTTCAAAGTTGATCGCTTACAAAGTTCTTATTCAGCGTTCGGTTGGGCTAAACTTAAGATATTATATTCATGAGAGCGGATTGGATGGACGGACAACCCTCCAGCCTTCCGGTTGTCGCCGGCCTGGAGGCTTAAAAGAACTGGAGGACAACATGACTTTTACTCTCTGAACTCCCCACTCCGCTCCCCCCCCCGCCCCCACCGAGACAGACATAACTATTGATTATCCATCACTATGTCAGAGAACATACAATTACAGATCGCTTCAGATAAAAACACACAAACTCAGTCCACCTCGCTCCTCCACCCGAGGACGCTGGCTGTCATTTCCACTCGGGCTCAGAGCACCTCAGAGCATGTCTCGAGCAAGAGGAGGAGGAAGGCACAATGTCACCGAGGAGGAGACGGGGTGCAGAGGTCGCGCCCTCTTAAGGAGGACGAAGGAATGACGAAAGACAGGAAGACGGCGTGAAGACAAGAACGTTAATATGAATCGCTTCAGGAACCGAACGAGAGGAAACGATGAGCAGATGAGATCATGTGATTGTTTTCTCTCCCCTTCACAGCCGGGCCTCGGTATGACGACACGGGAGGACAGATTAGATCTCGCTGACGATCGATAACTCAGAGCAAATGAATGTCAAGAGCAGAAGCGAGGAGGAGGTAGAGTCAGAGAATGTGAGGCGTGATCGGGCTGTGTTCATACGGCGTTCGTAGCTATACCTACGAAAAGGAATGCGCTGCAATTCGTGGATATGCCACGAAATTGCATACTTCAGTAACGGCACTTCCGTCGTTATTTCAAACCAAACCACCATCTTTTCCTGAACCTAACTCAGTATATTTCACCACCAGACTTTTGTGGGGAATTGTCAGCCTAACTTTGAGCGGTAATCAGATGATCAATCCTCTTCACACGCTGCCACGACTGCGTTGTCGTTCACAGCCGATGAGAACCTTCCACAGATCCGTTTAGATTCGCCTGCTGAGGACTTCCAAAGGGATCGTCGCGCCAGATGAGATAGAGCACAACAATCGGGGGAAATTAGATTAAAAAGGTGAAGCAGGCAGAGCACATGTTAAACTCACATGATGTCCACAAGCAAGCATTGTAACAGGTTAAGACGATTTGTTAAATTATTTAATATCGCGAAAGGTCAAACGCAAGAGATCGAACATCAGAGTCAGTGTCAAAGTCCAAAGGTTTACACGTTGACTTGCAGATCCGCATGATTTCCGATGTTTCGGTGCAGAGGAAGGAGACGAGAACGTCGGCATTATGTTCTCCTGAACACGTCGGATTACAGTCATTTCAGCCGTCGCATAACAATAACACATTATTCCTCCGCTTTCAAATCTCCACTCATGCTGAGATCTAAAGCGTCTCCTCAGTTTATCCGTCACGATCGACGCCCTCCTCTGCAGTCCTACTCAAAAATAATCAAAAAGTGATGAAGCGAGCACAAGCGCACTCACAAACACCTTTGGCAGGATTGGCTTTTTAAATATTTAGTGTTTGTTTACAGCTGTTTCATCCCCAAGGTGGCAAACACGTTCTGCCTGAGGGGGAATTAACAGATGTTTGGGTACAAAAAGTATTAAAATACTCCATTTCCATGTTAACTCCTGTCCTCGATGAAGGCACAACACTGAATAACCAGCAGGAAGTCATTACGCACAAAAAAAACCCCAGTCTGCACCGCTTCAATATCAAAACATAATCTTTTTGTTTTTCAAGTGCAGTTTGAGCTGATCATTCGGAACCAAACAGCCATGAGCCAGATGGACTGCTAATGAACTCGAACGTGATTCAAGCAGTCAGACAAACAGGTTTTTGCCATTATCTTTTTGTCTACACTGGAATTACAGAAGCATTTCACGCACGCGCACACCGTGGCATTCTGGGTCCTTGAGTTCACGAATACCTTCGGCGAGAGCCTGCAGGGCCGTCCGGCAGGGATCCTCCACGCCGAGCGCACTGGCTCCTCACGCTCTTTACACGAGGCCGCCGCCATGAAGGGTCCACTGCACCGCAGGAAGCCCAGTGGAGAGTCTGAATGGACTCCGGCTCGTTTTGATTGCCACATGCGGTCCGTGAATCGATGCGGTGCACTCACACTGTGGCCTGGTGAGACCGGGGGGGGGGTCCAGGACTCAATACTTTATTGAATCTCCATGAAAATCAGACAAAGCCGCTGCTCAGAGACGGAACGTCTGAGCAGCGTAGCGTGGAGACAAAAAAAACAAACCAGTCGATTGGCACAAAATGTACACAAACACAAAAGGTTATTGAGCACCGAGGGGTTCGCAAACAACGGAATGAATAAATGACCGTTGTGAGGTGGCTGATGATCTGCTGGACGCCATCCCTGCATCCGCACAAAGGCGGCCGGGACGAGGGGATGAAAGAAAATGAAGAGGAATGAAAAAGAAAGGGTTCATAGAATGGACAGGGGGGGGGGGGGGGGGGGTAACTGGTGGAGGGAAAAGAAAAGATAAAAGTTAATGCTCCACAGACGCTGAGAGGTAAACAGAGAGAGAGAGAACAGAGGGCGGGGGGAGAGAAGGGAAATGTGCCGATGAATTTGAAGCTGAGATAGACGGAGTGAGTTTGTAGATCCGTCAGCTGCATAAATGATTAGAAACAGCAGCAGCTCGGCGGCGTCGGAGGTGGAGGAGGTGGTGGAGGAGGTGGAGGTGCTTATTCTCTCAGCCGACTGAAATGTAACATCGGAGCTTTGAAGTTTTAAAAAGTTTGTTGTGCTCCCGTGTGATGAGATCCAGGAGGCTGCCTCTAATCTGTCCCGGAGAGAGAGAGAGAGAGAGAGAGAGAGAGAGAGAGAGAGAGAGCGAGAGAGAGAGAGAAGAAAGGTGGGTAGCAGATGCAAAGGTTGTGGCAGGGGGCCAGTGCCACACACAGGGTGGGGGGGGGAGGGGGGGGGGGGGGGGATAGGCAGCATGGAGACGGGTGAGCGGGGAACTGCAGCATCGCCACTGGCAAAAAAAAACGATCAAACAAGAGACAACTCTGCTCTACTTCCTCCAAACCTGAAAGTTTGTCGGCAAA
>CM051697.1:3228522-3353522 GCA_028022725.1 Lycodopsis pacificus | reverse complement strand
TGTAGGTGGGTGACGAGAGAGAGAGAGCGAGAGAGAGAGAGAGAGAGAGCGAGAGGGGTGAGAATAAAGTGCAGATGAAAGGAAACATGAAAAACATTCAAACAAAAGCAGTGAAGTAAGGGGAGTAATGTCGGAAAAACACATTAAGATTCGAGATTCTTTGTCGGCATTATGCAAGCTGTCTGCAGGCGTAGCAGCGGCCGAGTGGGGGCGATGTACTCAACAGTGTGTGCACTCGTAGTTCCGTTAGCTGTTAGCCAACCAAACCGCCCAAAACAATAAAGGCGAGCTCACGCAGCTGTGTTATCACGAGCGGCCCCCCCTACCGGCCGGGTTAAGAGTGGTGAGTGAGGAGACAGCAGGCAGTCGATTGCTCTGTAAAACAGGCAATAAAAGGTGTTGTGAGAAAGTGCGAATCACCGCAACCACGAGAGGTCTTTGAGCGCGCAGCCTGAACTGTGCAACCCCGAAATATGATCCAGTTTTGCCGCAGCAGAATGTGAGATTGGCCGCGGACAGACGCAGAGGCGCACGCTCACTCGCTCACGGGCGGAGATAACGAGCAGCAACAAGTTCAGAGAGTCACAGAGAGTTGAGCTGCATTTAAACAACTCTTTCTCGCCTCCTCGGCTGTGGAGCTGACACTCGACACGGGAAATGTAAGGGTCCATTCGAGCAGCCCTGTGACAGCCATACACTCCGTCAGAGCTGTGTATATATTCACATATTCACCATTACAACACACATCAGGGGACCCGGCAGCACAGAGAGAGAGAGAGAGAGAGACAGTAGAATATGCAGCAAGAAATATGCATCAGAAGGTGAACCGTATGGAGGTAGGACGATTGGAAAAAAAACCCAAATGTGTGAAATATCGTCTGGAGGAGCAGAGAGAACGGCTGAGACGCTGATAAGAGCAGAAGACAGAGAGCAAAATTGATTTCTATTTTTGGAAAAAAGGTACGACCGATGGTTGGAATGAGTCTAAAACATGTTGAATTTCAAAGTCACACATGTACTTTCCTGTATGTGCATGTAAACCATCTCACATGCGGCTCAGAGCCGTCACAGATCGTGCATTCAAGATTGCGAGCGGCAATGTAATTGCTTTTTTCTCTCTCTGCGGCGGCGGCTGAACGTGACTTGAGCTGGTGAGTGCGCGCGGACGTCTGCCTTGTTACGGTGCAGCCGCAGCCATTAGCCATTTGGTTTAATGGGCAATCTGCACCGCTGACCCCCGGCGCCCGGTAGGAGGAGCAGGCCGACCTATTAACAAAGGAGTGAAAAGCTCCGAGCTCACCCTATCACGCAAGGCCGCACTTAATTAGACTGTTTGTCTAGCAGACTCTAATGGGAAGGGTAGCGCGTGTGTGTCGGGGGGGGTTGACTTCTCTCCTTGAAACTGCAGGCTGAAAGACATCTGGCCAAGGATGTAGACTGAGGACACAGGGGGGGGGGGGTATTCGTGGAACGTGGCCTCATCACGATTTGGTGCTATCGATAGAAATCGAGCAGGAGTAGAACGGCTATTGACCGGTTTTCATTTTACTATAGTGCGAAATAAAGGCGATTGTTCTTTGTTTTCATGTTGTCACGCCGTTGGTTAGCTAGTTAGCTAGTTAGCTCGTCCTTCTCCGTTATCAGTCAAAGTTTTGTTCATATGGCACCTTTTTAACAAATCAAATGCTAAATCAAAGTGCTTTAAAAATTCCTGACAAGGTCGAAAATGGAGCCACGGTAAAGAGACTAATGCACACCAAATTAAGATACGACAAATAAATAAACAAATAAAATACAACAATGTATAAATACTAAAACCATCGCGTAAAACGATGTAGAAAATCGGATGTAATAAAAGGCAATGATATAACACTATCAGATTGAATAGATGGGTTATTAGTTTCTGTTTAAACATATTAATATGTTCAGCTACTCTTTGAAAGGCTCTTCTGTATCCAGTGTAGCATTAGAGCATGGTGGAATTAGCCAGCTAGCTAACTAGTTCACCCTGCTAGCTCCACCATGCTAATGCTACACTGGATACAGAAAACTACCGAACTAAGTTGTCCCTCATCTGTTGATGCAATGATCTCTGCTACGCTGCGACAAGTGTGGATGAAGCATGAAGTTAAGTTTTACTCATTAACTCCGGCTCGCAGCGCTTCGTAACGTTACGACTCCACTTCTTGTACCCAACGGTACGCCTGTTCTATTTCTACGGCCTCCTCTCATTTTCCCAGGGCAGATGTAATGATGCAGCTCAACAATGGACAATAATCATAAATGTTAAATTGAGCAATTACAATGACGTCGACGTAATTATAGCCGGAGGAAAAAGCACACAAACTCTTTCTCTGAAAGGCCAGAACACATTGATTAGATTGATCAAGCAGCGAGAAGGAGAGACGGTGAGTGAGTTCACGGGTATTAAGTCAGTAAGTGACAACAGTTGGATACATCAGGGACACAACCCCTGGATGAAATGATATCTAATTAGTGCAATCCTTCAGAAAAATTACATTTCTCTTCTTCCATCCCTGTACCCTTTCAGCCCTCTCCCTTGATGCCGCTCCCGGTTGCAGAAGGCTAATTAAAGGAGAGGAATTGGACATGGACCTGTGCGCACACTAATTCAGCTGGAGAAAGAGGAAGGAAGGGAAGGAGGGAGGAGGGAGGGAGGGAGGGAGGAGACTGAAGGGTGAGGTGCGGGAGAAGTCGGACCCGGAGCGAGGGCGCTGGATCAGAACCGTGACGCCTTGTCACTTCTCTCGGTATTAAAGTGACGGCGAGGACAGGATGAGAGAGTCGAAGTGAGAATCCAAGAGGAATCCACCTCGTGTTGATCCTGATTGATGCCGAGGCGGACTCTCTTTTACCACTCCATCAATCTCTGGGAGGACCTGCAGGACCAGAGCATCAATGTTTATCTCCAGAATCACCCTCCTGCACACTGGGTCAGACGTCTGAGAGGGGCACTTGATAAATCCATCCACAGCAATAACTCATTGAAAATCTCCACCAACACAAACTCTCATAAATGGTTTATTCGTTTGAATGAAATTGTCTTTCTATTATAGCGAGCTGTGTGAAGTGCCTTCGACCTGAGATACGGGATTTATTATCGAGTTCCTTTCAGGATAATTCCTCTTTATTGCAACTTTGGTCGCGTTTCCAGAGTTTTCGCCACAGTCGCCGATGTAAGTCACGTCAGAAAGGATAAAAAACGTAAAGGTGATCCCACCGATTCAGCATTTCAAAGTCTGTTAACATGTCTTTGGTAGTGCTCGGGATAACGCTCGAAAGCCGGTTCTAAATGAGTAAAACCCGGAGTATTGATTAGGTCCAGAGTTAGCGGTTCTGCTGTCGGTACTTTCTTAGTTCTGCAGTGAGACATCCTCGTCTCAGACGTCCTCTCTCTGTCTCTTTGTCTCATTGTCTCTCTGTCTCTGTCTCATTGTCTCTCTGCCTCTTTGTCTCTCTGTCTCTCTGTCTCTCTGTCTCATTGTCTCTCTGTCTCTTTGTCTCTCTGTCTCATTGTCTCTCTGTCTCATTGTCTCTCTGTCTCATTGTCTCTCTGTCTCATTGTCCCGTTGTCTCTTTGTCTCTCTGTCTCTCTGTCTCACTGTCTCATTGTCTCTTTGTCTCTCTGTCTCTTTGTCTCTCTGTCTCATTGTCTCTTTGTCTCTCTGTCTCATTGTCTCTCTGTCTCTTTGTCTCTCTGTCTCATTGTCTCTCTGTCTCATTGTCCCGTTGTCTCTTTGTCTCTCTGTCTCTCTGTCTCTTTGTCTCTCTGTCTCTGTCTCTCTGTCTCATTGTCTCTTTGTCTCTCTGTCTCTTTGTCTCTCTGTCTCATTGTCTCTTTGTCTCTCTGTCTCATTGTCTCTCTGTCTCTCTGTCTCTTTGTCTCTCTGTCTCATTGTCTCTTTGTCTCTTTGTCTCTTTGTCTCTCTGTCTCTTTGTCTCTCTGTCTCTCTGTCTCTTTGTCTCATTGTCTCTTTGTCTCTCTGTCTCTCTGTCTCTGTCTCTGTCTCTTTGTCTCTTTGTCTCTTTGTCTCTCTGTCTCTGAAGAACTTCTTGTGTTTGCTGCTCAAGAAAGACTTTTTGTTTACATACAAGAATAATAAAGAAATGTGGATTCTTTTCTTAATTAATCATCTTTTTTTTCTCACAAAATGATCAAAAAGAACCGATAAGAGTATCGATAAGGAACCGATAGGCAGAATCAATAAGAGTACTCGTATCAATAAAATCCTTTTTTGGGCCCTTTGAGCTCCACAAGCCGAGCACCATCTAGTCTCATCATCACATCTCCAGCACTCTGTAAATAACTCCAGAACCATCTCCATCGATAAGCAGCAGGTAAGATGATTTTGTCCCTTTAATGCGATCATAACCAGTAAAACATAACGGCCAAAACGACAAATATCAGACCCGAGCTGTAATAAAAAGTTTAAAAATCCATGAACCTTTTAAGATGTCACTCAACCGAGGGAACACTTTATGAGCACGGTCGATCTTCATCAGTCCTGTCGGGACAGTTTTGAGAACTGAAGCAGTTTCTCGAGGTGATGGTGGTCCAGGTGCAGCTGCAGGGCTGAGAGCTGCTGATGGATGACAGGACAGAGTGTGTGTTCCAGTGATTCCCCCTGCGCTGTATTGATGTGACGATGGACACATTAACACACACACACACGGTGCCTCTGTGAGGGTTAACACACTGTTACCACTTTTACTTCGCTACAGAGGCCACAAACACATTTGGCTGCAACACGAATTACACCAAATGGAGGTAGCAGCCAGCAAAACAACAAAGAGTGTATTTGTCTGTGGAAAGCAAACAAACCACACCCCCCACGCCTCCCCCATCGTCCCACCCACTGAGGAGCTGGCTTCCCCCTTCTGCTTCATCTGCATGTTCACACACACAGACGTAAACACACACATGGACCAAAAACACACGCATGCACCCACGTGGACCCGTGCAGACTGGGACAATTGTTTCACGGTTGAAGGAGCTCACAACTCTGAGGCCCGACCCGAAGAAGAAAAGGGTGTGTTGGTGTTCTGTGGGGTTTCCGGCAAAAGGGTCCAGACGGGTCACGGGTGACAGATTTATGAAGTGACAGAAAGAGATATTAAAAATTCACACTGTAAAAAACGTTGACTCTAATATCTCAACAAAATTAAACAAAATTAAACAAAATTAAACAAAATTAAAAATAATTTTTTTTTTGAAACAATGCTCCGATTTCTGTTCTGGAAATTAATTAAAATTACCACATATTTAATTAGATAATGCCTCATTAGCATATTTTAACATAACATTTCAGAAAACTTGAAATACAAAAGACAATAGCCGTCATCTCAGTAATGAACTGGTGAAGTTTCATGGTGATATCTATCAGTTAAATCTTTTACCCGATTCACATGTAGTGTCTCCCCTAAAACCCTAAAACGTCGACCCTCCTACAGCGGTCTGTCGACCCTCATGCTCAGAGAGACATTCATTAATGGGCTGTGTTTTTGGGGGGATTTGTCTCCAGCTGTGTGCTCGTCTCCATGAGAGCCTGTCAGGGTGGATGGCGAGCTTATTCACTTATGTCTATTAGTGAACGGATGGATGGAAACCACCCCGGCAGTCTCTGCACCGGACAGGATCTTTGGATATCCTGCATGCTGAGCTTAGCCAGACCACCTCACACACACACACACACACACACACACACACACACACACACACACACACACACACACACACACACACACACACACACACACTGTGTTGCCTCCAGTGGCGTAAAGTAGTCACGGTGGTGCACACTACTATGACGGGCTCTGTGCACTCTAGTCATGAAGCACACAAACCACAGACTGCATAAGAAGTGGACGTCGTCTGGTTTGTGGACTGACGTTATGAAGCCTTGAGTTCGGCATTTTGGACGTCGCCATCGAGTTTTTTTTTGCAACCAGTGAGCGGAAGTGACCATATCTGGACTGAGGAGGAGTGACGTAGAGACGCAGTATATGTCACCTGTCAATCACTGTGTAGCCCCGCCCTAAAGCATCCCCTGCTTTATGGTCTGTGTGACTCTAAATGGACCATCATGTACTAAATGAACATCATGCTGTATTGAAGAAGACTTGAAACTAGAGATTGAGACATAAACTCATGTTTACAATGTTTACTGAGGGAATAAATCAAGAGAGAAGTAGAGTCATTTTCTATAGACTTCTATACAACCAGAGGAGTCGCCCCCTGGTGGTCATTAGAGAGAATGCAGCTTTAACACATGAAGCATCGGCTTCACTTTTCAGACCCAAACGTTGCCACCTTACACAAACATGCATCGTCATTTCGTCCAATGATCAAATAGAGACTTGACATTTGACAATATCAACATAAATTACCCAGCAATCATCACTGCATATCTGTGTGACATAACTACCAAAGAAAATAAGAAATTACTTCTTTAATTGAATATTGTTTATAGTTTATGTAAAGTAAGCAGATCATTTTGTGACTGCTACTAACTATGTTTTCCCCCAAACAGATAAAAATAAAATTAAAACCATGACAGAGATGGGTTCCAAATCACACACATTGACATGCAATGTTCTTCTTAGAACACGAGTGTTTTACGGGACAGGCCATCAAATAGATTGTTACAATGGCTGTTTTCTTTATGCAGCCCAGAAGCCTGTGCCTGAGCCGTCTTTATATTTACGCCCCTGGTTGCCCTCATGCCTGTTCTTGCCGTGAACAGACGGAGGACCAAGCCGCTCCCTTCCTCCTCTGATTAAACATCGCTGCTCCTGGATGACGTGGACAACACAGTGCCAGTGGCATCATTTGTATGGCTGCGTATCACTGATATGACAGCCAGATAGATGGAAAATGTAATTCTCTCAGCAATTTACATGAAGATCTGGGACAAATAATGTCTATTATACCATTTCAAATTCCCTCCCCTTGTAATTGATGGAGTCACAGGCCTGCAGCCGACAGCCCACCGAACGCTGTAACAGCAACCTCCTCACAGATGGAAATCAATGCCAACGTTAACAATCACCTCCGCTATCATGCTGAACAAAAACATTCACGGTTACCAAACCAAGTCCAGGACGTCCCACAGTGAAATGAGGAGCAGTCTGATCTCCATTCTGAGGATGGAATGAAGTATTCCTGTGTCTATTTCTTCATCGCAGATTTATCTTTAATAATGATTACACCCCAACAGCTCTGGGTGAAATAAGATAAAACATTATTTACAAGTTCCTCCCAAACAACAGCTCTGTGATCTTTCGGGGTCCCTGGTTCTGGTTGAGAATCAAAACCCTGTGCATGTCCTCAAACAGCCTTTAAAGTTGAAGCGGCGCGGCACACTGTCAGCCCATGGCACCGGGTAAATGAATGATGCTTAAGTAAACTATGGATTAATTATAGATAGCACAATGTGTCACGCGGCATACGTGCATATGTGACCGAGTGTCCTGCGTCCTAACAAAGAGGGAACCTGCCTCGGTAGACGGAGGACAGATGGGAAACACACTTGGCGTTGGCTCAACACCGACGCTGTCACAGAGGCTCTCTCTGATCAGGCTTCACTTAAGTTAGTCAGCCCGGAGCAAACACCAGCAGCCGAGCACAAGATAAAGGGACAACAACATCAACAATGCAACAATTATATCAGAGCTTTTTATGCAGAGGATGTTAATGGCTTCTTCAGCGTTGTCCCTGAAGCTGGAGAAGTAGGCGAGATATCTCACAAGAGGCCTTTAAGCTGCAGGAATGTGACCTCATCGAAAGAGTTATGGTCTGTGTGACTCTAAATGGACCATCATGTACTAAATGAACATCATGCTGTATTGAAGAAGACTTGAAACTAGAGATTGAGACATAAACTCATGTTTACAATGTTTACTGAGGGAATAAATCAAGAGAGAAGTAGAGTCATTTTCTATAGACTTCTATACAACCAGAGGAGTCGCCCCCTGGTGGACACTAGAGAGAATGCAGCTTTAACACACTTCGGCATCAGCTTCACTTTTCAGAACCGGCCTTCTGGTTTCCAGACTATTGCCTCCATTCTGTTTCTAAAAATGGTCACCATGGTGTTTGAAGCAGGCAGCCATAATGTTTATCAGACACATCGTCGAATAAGCGGAGGCAAGAACGATGACGTGCGGCTGAACCTCCGCGCCCGTTTGTCAACAACCTGAAAAACAGCTCAAGATGTTCGGCAGTGAAACGTCGACCAACTTTCTCAACAGCCAGGACAGTTGACAAACCTACGAATTCCAAATGGGAGAAGAAAGACGGATGCAAACTTTGTGTAAAACTGTTCGACATCGGTGTGACGGCCCCGGTCTCTAATCACTGCAAGTATGCTTTTGTCCCTCTGTCCCTAGAGAGCAGATTACCCGTTGCTCGAGGCGGGTTTACTCTCCGGCGTATGTGGAGGGTTCCCAGCCAGTTGCTGCCGGTTATTTTGGTTTCCTTTGGTTTCGCTGACAACACCCACACTTCATCCCACACGCATCCACGTTGACACTACTGATGTTATTGACGGACACACTTCATAACTTTAACTATTTCTTGATTTGGTGAAATAAACATTTTACGTTACCATCACTTGTTGTGTCCGCCGTATTTGTCATGGCCTTGGAGCCGGGTTATGACAATCGGCAATTGTGAGTCATATGCAAAGTAAAAAAACTCCGTAGTCAAAGCGTCCTCTGCACCGCGAGTTACAAAGTCAAATACAGGCTGAAAGGATCTACAGAGGAGTTTGGGAGTTGGAGTCAAGACAAGTATGGAGGGAATGTGGCGTTTGCTGTAACACCAAAACCGACACAACAAGCCAAGTTATCAATTGACAGCCAACTAATCAGAAACTATTTTGATAATCTAAGTAGTTTCTATATTTCTAAAAGCAAAACTACCAAACATTTGCAGTTTCCAGCTTCTCAAATGTGAAGATTTGCTGCTTCTTCTCAGTTGTATAACATAACGCATTGAAAATCTTTGTCAGTCAGACAAAACAAGCTATTTGAAAATATTGATTAGATTACACACGAACGAGAAAGATACATGTTGCTAGTTTACACTTCAAAACAATATGCTTGTGTTTACGTCGGACTAGTTTGTTTCTGCAAACTGTAAACTGTTTGTAAGTGAAGTTAAACTGGTTGGGACGACGGCGGGGTGTGTTTGGTTCCTCCTCGCTCAGGACCTGGAGCTCCACTCCTTTGATTTGTCACATTTCTAAAGAACGTGACAGTTATTGTTGTCTAAAGGGCACCTCTGTTTACACCATTTAGTCTCTATTATTACACAAAACAAAAGCACGAAGAACAAAGAGCGCTGCCTCATTGTGCTGAGCACTAATTCATCCGGTTGAGGCAGGTGCTGGCCCTCAAACAGAAACAGAAAGAACAAATAGAACCACGATACACACTGGACTTCTTTCCAGAACAATTTGAATGAATCTGATTCTGACTTCCAGTAGAATGTGCCGGCTGCTTAACATATTAATACAAATATACCAGAATAAGGCACCGATGAAAAACTGTAGATACTTTGTGACTGCATGTGATCATTCATGTTTCACAAGTTTGTCAAATTCAATAAAAGACAATAACAGAAGAGTCATTTTGTTTTGACGGGATCTGACATCCTGTGATGATTCAGCTCCGGGAGTTTACATGTTGTAGTTTCTACAGCTACCTGGCGCTTTTGACGAATCACATAAAATCACAAATATAACTGTTTGAATAATGTCATTTAAAAAAAGTGAAAGTAGTGTAATGAGCTGATTGAGTTTGGGTGCTGAGGGTCTGGGTGCGTGCGGTGTGGTGAAGTGAATACGCGCTCCTACCGTCCACAGCCATGCTCGGTCTCAGCGTGTATCTCTCCGTGGTGTCAACAGGACTCTCCCATCTCTCTCCGCCGGATGATAAATAAAATGAAAAGATGTGGTGAGCGCTGCTTGCCCTCTCTAACCTACGATGTGAGCATGGAGACGGCTCTCATGTAGTCGCACAGAGAGAAGGAAAATAAATAATGGATCACACTCCCCCTCTCTGTCGGTTCACGGCCATTTGTTGTCCGGGACAAGTCCGATGTGAAGCGGCTCCTCCTGAATCTCTCTCTCCCCCCCTCCTCTCTCTCTCTCTCTCTCTCTCTCTCTCTCCGTATACCTGACCGCCTGGAGACAAATGGTCATTACGCATCGACACCAGCTGTTAGTGGATACAGATAGCCCGACCTCTCTCTCTCTCTTTCACGCACGAACAGCAACACAATCACGCCTCTTTTTATGATTATAGCAACGCTGCAATAGGAATATTATTTGGTATCTTGGTATTATTAAATATTAATTTAAATAACCCCCAATATGATTTTCTTTTTCAATAAAGTGACACAAAGGTGCCAAAAACAAGCATAACATCACTTTAAAGGCGCCAAATTATATTGATGTAGCGTCAAACTAATATTGTCTAAAGATATAGTGGAGCAACGGTGAGTATGATATCTCACCAAAAGTTGCTCCTTATTTTTTGTGTTTTCCTACGTTTTGTTTTTTTAAAACTACTTAGTTAGGAAAATATCATTAAATGCTTTGTTAGGTTGAAGAAAAGATCGTGAAATATTTAATTAGGTTGAAGAAAAGATCGTGAAATACTTAGTTAGGTTTAAGAAAAGATTGTGAAATACTTAGTTAGTTTTAGGAAAAGATCGTGAAATAGTTAGCTAGGTTTAAAGAAAAGGTTGTGAAATACTTAGTTAGGTTTAAGAAAAGATCGTGAAATACTTAGTTAGGTTTAAGAAAAGATCGTGAAATACTTAGTTAGTTTTAGGAAAAGATCGTGAAATAGTTAGCTAGGTTTAAAGAAAAGGTCGTGAAATACTTAGTTAGGTTTAAGAAAAGATCGTGAAATACTTAGTTAGTTTTAGGAAAAGATCGTGAAATACTTAGTTAGGTTTAAGAAAAGGTCATGAAATACTTAGTTAGTTTTAGGAAAAGATCGTGAAATAGTTAGCTTTTAAAGAAAATATCGTGAAATACTTAGTTAGGTTTAAGAAACAAAACTACTAGTTTGCGTTAGAAAGAGATCATCGTTCGTAAAATAACCACGGAAGTGCCATAACTACATTACGCAGAGTTAGAGTTATGTAGCTACTGCTCTTATACGGCGCTAAGCTTAGCGACCACCCTCCGGTTCCTCCTGTCAGCACATTTGCGGTAGTTTGTGACAAGTCCCCAGGAAGAGTGGCAGGGTTTGAGGCAAATCTTACATCGTGGCCAAAAAACTTCAACTTCTGGGTCACGTGATGCCATCTATGGGCTCATGAATATCAATTATCTAATGTTGGTGATATTACTGCAGTGACTGTGAGCTGAAACTGTCCAGTGATACAACTGAGCCACAAAAGACGGGAATTCATATCAATAACTGTGTCTGCATCTGCGGTGGTGCATAAAGGGAAATCATGGTGTTTATCAATCATATTTTTGTTGTCTATGAATCTTGGTCGAGATAAGGTTTTACTCAACAGCTCTGTTCTAGACCTTTGGGAAATGCCGGCTGCGGTAAGGTGAAGGAGCACAAGCCTCCATAGTCTTCAAAAGAACCCTCACTTTAACAGAGACGTGATGAAATACTTGCCTTTCTATCCGACTGTAACACAGAAAGTAGTCAGCAGGGACTCTCTCCGAGGAAGAGCTCCCTTTACTGCATCGTGGCAGCAGTGAAACATGCACAGTGAGTACCTTGTCATTGTATTTGTTGCAGACGAGAACCCTCGTCTCGTCTTACTCGAACAAGCCAAACCAAAAGTGAGCCCCCATCTCAGACCGACATAAACAAACATGCATTCATGAATAGAGCAAATAAGTCAGCCGGCATGTTGACATATAGATCAGCTATATCAGGCTCTTGGTGTTTACGTTCAGTCACACTCGAAGACAACGGCTCCTTTTTGAAATATGAAAGAGATTTGACCCACAAGTTTCCAATTTCTTTGCAATGTCAGTCGTGAGATAAAACATTTTTATGGCAAATAAAAATGCTGCACTGCACTTCCATGAAGTTTAGGTTCTCACAAGAGACAGATCAAATAAAAAAGAACAAGAATAAGCAGAGGTGGAGATGTCCAGCATCCAGCTTCAAAACTGTCCTTTTAAAAAGGGACAAACGTTTCACGAGAAGCCCAAAACGACAGATGCAGTGTGTTTATGTTTAAGCCTTCTCGTGGCTGTACCAGGCAGCTGATGATGTATTTCTGTACGGAAGCTAGCGTCGCTCTGGTTCCCTCCACAAAAAGCCAATGAGATTTTTCCATTGGATTTTGGATTAATGCAAAAAAAAACATCTCTGTGGCAAACACACCTTTATGACACTTATACGTTTAGTTCAGCAAAACGGTCCTCACAAATAAACACCACTTTTATGATTTGTTAGGCGTGAACGTATTTAGAAAACATAAAAGCTTCAAAACTCACCAGAGGGGTTTTTACTGACCTATTTTATATCATTGAAACAAAACGTTCAAATCTGTTGTTAACCACAGACTTTAGTTCAGGCATCTAATCAAAAACACACCGACTTCAAGACGAGGAGAACAGGAAGCGCACAAATGCTGACTCATTCCCGCAGCACTCTATTGAGTCGTACTTTTATGAATACCACTTGATTGTTATTGTAACCGTCACATCAAAGGACCCCGAACCTTAAAGAGGAGGAAGTCATTTTAACCTGAACCATGATGTTCTACTGGACCTAAGCAAGACGTGTGCCGAACCAAACTCTCACTTTCAATTCCGTAAATTGACATAATGCAACAAAGTACGGTGTGTCATTAATCAGCTGTTATTCGGGTCTCATCTTTGAAATTCCACATCTTGAATATGTAACGTGGCTTTCTGTCAATAATTTGACATCATCACGGTTTTTTTTCTCATCTCCCTCTAGAGGATGTCACACAGCTGTTATTTAAATGCTGACTAGTTCTCTTCATGATGAATCAACTGAGTTTCCTTGTGTGAAATCGGTGGAGTGCCTCTTTAAGGTGGAAAAGCTTCACTGGAACAAAAAGGTCAAGAGCACGTGTGGGCTACCATCTATGCAAACCAGGAAACAGAAAGCAGGATGGGAGATCCGCTGGGTGCTTGCAGAAAATCCTAAAAACAGCCGCAGACGCCCACGTCAAACAGCCGAGCTTCACTTCAAAGCGGAGGAATTCGGGAGCAGAGTTTGTGAACGCGTCTTTGTCAAGGTAATCTCACCGCATGCCTGGCTAATTGAGTCTGCCGGCGCATCAGATGCACGAAGCTCTGCTCAACGCCGTCCCCAGAGTCCAGGCACTGGATCATCGAAAGGGTGAAGAACGAGGAACACGGCTGGTCCATCGGGGCTCCACCAGGAACACACGGCCGCTCATACAGATTCACAGCATTGCACTTGCTCTCTGTTTCTCTGTGCGTAGATGCTCATTTGTCTCTGCTCATGCGCTCAAAGACAGAGCTTAATTTAGAAGTGTGCTACTGGGCGCCTGTAAGGACATTTTGTCCTGTGAAGTAAAAAAGAAATAGAGCAGTTGTAATCTTTAATTCAGAGGATGGTCAGCGCCCTGAATAAGGAACAGGCCGGGCCCTGCAGAGATCAAGGGGTCAGACTTGTCGAGTCCCGGCCCCGCTGGGTGACAGGTGGCAGAAAAAGAACATATATATATATAAGACGACTCTTGTGAAAAATACATGTTTGCACAGAGTTCTGTGGCGCGGCACAGATAAACACGAGGGAATAGGAGCTCAGGGGAAATGGAAAATGTTTGTGTTTACATTCATTCTTTACTCTGGAGTTTCCACTGAGAGTTTGGTTGAAGCGTCCTCCGGTGATAAGCAGTCGGGGAAGGGAAGAGTGATGGGAGTCTCTATACAGCCAATACGTCTTGTAACTAACAGACGACGCCATTAAACTTTTACTGTCACATATGGCCTGTTCCCCTTGTGCCAAGAGACCTGCCTTTGTTTTGCTGTCACAGTGGCACACCAACGCGTAGAAAAACACATAAACACACACACACACACACACACACACACACAACTTCAACAGCTGTAAAAATAAAAAAGCAGTATGTTTGAGCAGAAACATCTTGATTATAACGTGATGAAAAGGGGTGTCTGTGCTGGAGAGACAGAGAAGCCTTCCTCTAGAGACACATAGAGAAGCCATTGATACCGGAGTGTAGCACCAGGCTTTACCAAAGCTGGTGTCATGGTGAATGGCTTCCCCCCCAGTTGGCACTTAAACATAATGGTGCCAAATAGGACAGGCAAAAAGAAATGGGGGAGAAAAAGAGCAGTTGAGGAAGAACCGGACTAACTTCGGGTGCATCGAGATGCTCAGAGTGAAGACTCGAAGAGGAGCTGGATTCTCTACTGCCGGCTCCTAATGGGATCTGAAAGGGGAAGTCTCTGTCAGGTGGAAGTGAAACGCAGTCTAATGAATTCCCACAGGAAGCTGTTTACTCCACCGGGATGAGTGCAGATGATGGAGAGGAATCCACGTTATAGTGTTAAATTGAGGCCCTGAGCTGTTTTCCTAATCAGAGAACCTTGGAGAGTTTTCCGTGATCCTTAGCGCGTCGTATATATAGTGAGGTCTCCTTTGAAAAAAAAAGCCGGTGTTGCCTCTCTGGATTTATTGAGGATGTGGAGTACAAAGAAAAATGACAGAACCTATTTGAGAGAGATATTCCCTCTGCCACTCCCTGATCATCACCGCTCCTCTCCTGATCTGCACCCTATGAGTGTGTATATACGTGTGTGTGTGTGTGTGTGTGTGTGTGTGTGTGTGCATGTGTGTGTGTGTGTGTGTGTGTGTGTGTGTGTGCACGTATGTGCAGGGAGGAAGGGATGGATGGGAAAGCGAGGCAATTCACATTCCACTCACTCTCTGATGGTGACCTCACTGTTATGCAAATGACCAGAGTGTAACAGACAGTGTGTCTGAAGCTGAGCTGAACAAACACAAACTCTCTCACACACACACACACACAGACATACATATATACACTTGTGGGTTCAGGCACATCTATCCGTTTGGTTTTCTATCCAT
Organism: Lycodopsis pacificus; assembly: GCA_028022725.1. Classification (NCBI taxonomy): domain Eukaryota; kingdom Metazoa; phylum Chordata; class Actinopteri; order Perciformes; family Zoarcidae; genus Lycodopsis; species Lycodopsis pacificus. The sequence goes on along the minus strand of CM051697.1, from coordinate 3,338,399 downwards.
CTATTTTCTTTACAAAGTGCACGTCAGTCTTGACTGAATAAGGAAGAATTCAACCCTGACCCTGTGGCTGAATGTCATTGATTCCTTTGAAACTAAATGCTCTACAGACACTTTTTCTGTTGGTAAACATGAAGACATATTTTTGTGAGAAATAACATTTATTTTTTACGGTCAACGCTTGAAATGATGAAGGCAGTTGCAAATGACAAGATAGCACAAAATGTAAACCATACTCCACGTTTACCTCTTTATTTAAGATTTCTTTAAACTTTTCTTGTACCTTGGTACAAAATGTACTAAAGCACTGGCAATGAGGAAGATCTTGGGTGGATGGAAACGAGAATAAATATGAAACTCAATTTAAATCATACCCTCCAAACTAAATAGATGTTTAAATTGGAATCAAACGCTACGTGGAGGCAGAATAATACTGCTTAGTTAATGCTGAATGGCAAGTTTTTTAGTGAGAAGAAAGAAAAGACGAGTTTCTCTCAATATGTACAGCCACTACTTCAGAAAGTGACAATTTAGTTTGAATCATTTTCTGTTACCAGTGTAGCATGACAGCGTGGCAGAATTAGCAAGCTAGCTACGTATCAACCGTCCGCTAGCCAACTAATTCCATCATTCTTTCACGCTGCACTGGTTACAGATAATTAGCCCAACAGTCGGCCATCTCGTTGCCTCTCTATTAGTTTAGCCGGTTAGCAACATTTATGTCCACCTTTCTAATAATTTAGCGGCGTCTGAGGTTAGCAGAAGGCTAAGCTAAACTATTAGCAATATTTTCACTCCATCTCTGCCGATATTGTAGCTCGCTGAGAGCCTCGAATCACAGTTTATCATCTCACATGTCTGCGATATGGATTCTGGCACCAAACGACACACTTTAGCTCACTAACTTTAGCTCACTACTCCGAGATGATTCGTGTTTAGCCTCCAGTGTTTCCTTTGTTACGCATCCACTCAACACTGTGACGTAATCATGACCGTAGCTGTAAAAGGGTCCATGTACTGCATGTGTATTTGTGTGCAGAGTGAGAAACAACCAAAACAAACATTCACATCCTATAATGGCCTGTGTGACACGCATGAACAAACATGCTAAGCACGCCCAGTTGATTTTCATCTTGGATCAAGAGGACAAGAAGGAAAAGATGTAACTGACAAGGTGAGTGCACATTTGAGTGCATGTGATGCAAAACCCACCGGCGCTGGTGTTCAAATGTGTGTGAGTTGACCCTCCAGGGAGGTGATCTGTTATGCTGTAAATGTCTCTGCAAATAAATTCTAATTTATTCTGAGTGATTATCATCATTTTATGATGATACATTTCTACGCCGATGAGAGTGATCTCTTTCAGGAGGACAATGCCTCCATCCAGAAGGGCACAAGGGTTTGATTAGTGTTAGAATTATATCAATAATATGCTGAGAGCTGAACAGTAGTCAGATCTCCATCAACAACATCAATACACCAGATCAGGGAATATGTTTTTGTAAAAATGCTGTTGACCGTTCCTCCAGTCACACTTAGGACACTTAGAATCTGTGCTAGTCTACTATGACCATTTATCTCCCTTGACTGTAGCTCACTGACATTTTTAACCCACGTTATCTCTGTCAGAATCGTTAGGAGCTGGACTGGATGAACAGTTGGAGCTATAGTATAACTCCTCTCCACACAGACTGAGAAAAGAGTAGCAGTCGGAACAACCACTGACCCAACCCCCAAAAAACAAAGACGTAAAAGACACAGCAAATTAAAATAGCAGACCCTGCAAGTCAAAAAAGAAAGGAAAGGCAACGATTGCACCATCACTCATCATCCCGCTCTCATCGAGCCTCATCTTTGAGAGGCAGCGCCGCTGGCTCCAGAGGTCACTTTTGTCTTTCTCCAGAGACGGTTCCTTTTGAGCATAATTGCTTTACCGAGAGTTGATTTATCTCTTTTTTTCAGGATTTTCCCTCGATAACGTTTCTTTAGATTGGCAACCCACGGGTCTGAAAAATGAAGCCGATGCAAAAGTGCCTTAAACCTGCATTCTCTCTAATGTCCACCAGGGGGCGACTCCTCTGGTTGTATAGAAGTCTATAGAAAATGACTCTACTTCTCTCTTGATTTATTACCTCAGTAAACATTGTAAACATGAGTTTATGTCTCAACCTCTAGTTTCAAGTCTTCTTCAATACAGCATGATGTTCATTTAGTACATTATGGTCCATTTAGAGTCAAACAGACCATAAAGCAGGGGATGCTTTAGGGCGGGGCTACACGTTGATTGTCACATTGTGTTTTTAGATCATGGAAGTTAATAATTGTAACATTTTGGTCGCTTAAAAATGTCTTATTCTGCATTCTGTTGTACTTAGCTCCACCTATTCGTGTCACTTCTGGTTGCAAAAACCAGACGCCTAAATACCAAGATGGCAACCGGCAAAAATCCAAAAAGGCAACTGCCAAAAACCCAAATGACGACGACCAAAAATCAAGACGGCGACGGCCATAAACCAAAATGTCAACGGTAAAATAAAAGACGCATATGGCCAAAAAACAAGATGGTGACAAGCCAAATTCCATGATGACGATCCTTCAGATTTGACTAGTTTTACTGCTTCTGAATACATAAAATTTGAAACTCTTCATTTTATTATCGTCCTCACAAAGTCTGTTTTATCACGAGGGAACAATTATTTAAATGCAAAGCACTGAAAATGTGAACAAATTACATATTGCGTCTTGGCTGAATTAGACATTACAAAGACAAGAAGACGGTGCCAGGTTCACGTTCACCTTTATATATACGGTATATATGTAAAAAATAAAAGAAGATGTCTTTGTGTCGAGTCTCCAGGGATGCTTCTGATCGGAGAGAATCCAGGTTTATTCAAACTACTAAGTTAGGAATGTCAGGATCACTCTTCTCCAATCCTACTCATCTCTCTCTGTCTCTCTCCCGCCATGCATCTTTGTTTTTGCTGTCCACCTGTCCAAACAACTCAAGCAGTAGTCTCCCTTTTCCTCTCCTCTCAGGACAAAAAAAAGAAAATGGGTCAGAAAAAACAACCCAGTAAATGAATCATGGTCTGATACAAGCTGAATACCCGCCTCGCTCTAACAAACGGGTCTGCAGGAAACAGTTGCAAGACAATAATGTAATTTATCTGCTGAGCCATCGGGGGGGAAACAAATCCGCTCTGCTGCGCGGTCACGTTGGAAAACATGAAAACCCTCTCACTGAACCAGAGTCAGTCACTCTCCTCCTTTCTCCTCAGTACACCTGAGTGCTGTTGTGGAGAAAACTCGGTGGACAGACTGAGGTCGAGGCATTTAGCTCAATTCAAGCAATAAGGTTTATTTGTAACAGAAGTATTATGCCCAGCAGTCAAACGTGCACGTGGCCTAATCTCTACTCTGAAGGAGCAGGGAAAATGTACAAAAGACAGGAAAAGCAGGAAAAGGCGCGTAAACATCATTGCGCATAACATAATATAGGTTCTTCTTTCAGAAGTCTATTGGTGGAATATAAAGTAGGGGCGGCTCTGTTTTTAGCTGTACAGAGAGCCCGTTGGAGCACTGGACATATCCGCCTACACTGGCTCACGATGGATCCTCCTTCGCTGCATCTTCAATGTGCGTACATGTTGATGTAACTCCATATTGTTATGTCCGGCCGACTTGATAAGCTTGATAAGGGCGCCTCTCTATCTCTAAGGCGGCGCGGGCAGCTGAATCTGGTTCTCTGTATGACTATGTGACAATTATCTGGGGCAAAAGCCATCCTTCAGAGTTCTAATACTTCTCACTGTGTTCAAACGAGCGCTATGAATGCCCCGTCTGGAGTATTTGACCTTCTTCTACTAGAACTCACATATCCGCGTATAAGCATACAAGTAAAGCGCATATTGTTTTACACAACAGTGCTTACATGGAGAAATGTAACAGAAGAAGAGAACACGTCAAGCTTTGAGTTAAACTGCTGCTGTGGAGCATCTTTAAGTCTTCTCCCTCAGACTCAAGGTGAACCCATGAGGAGTGGACCGGTGTCCTTTTCTTTCTCTTTGCATGGCGATCGGGCCTAATGAATCATTTGCGACGTGATTAACCCACAGCTTGTGCGTGTCACATTTGTCGAGTGCATTAGTATTCACAACACAAAATCAACCATCTTTCAATCCTTTGTGCAGAGTCTCAGATCCTGGCCTGGACTAATTACCGGACTGTCCTCATTCAAAGCTTTTGTTGTCGCACTAAGCTCAAGATCAATGAAATTCCATTTTTGAGCACATGATGCCCAATATGACTCTGTTCGGCTCTCCCTAAAGGAAGGCCCGATTTACAGTTGTCCTTTTCTCAAGGACTCTTCTCTTTGTGTCTGGATAATACACCGTCAGTAATGAGAGCTAAATAAACCATTAATCCTCTCAGGACGTTCTCCCATGTACCAAATCGGGCTTTGCGCACGTTCAACCGCGTTCAACTAAGAGATGGTAATGGAGTTTAACATGTGTGTAATGGTGAAAAATGATGATGTGCATGTCCTATTTTTTTCTTTCTCGCTTTGCCCACATTGTATTGTGGAATATAATGAGCTAAAATTAACTCACAATGCAGCTCGGGCTTTGTGAATGATGTGTCTGTGTTTCTTTGTGTGTGTTTGCATGAAAGTAGATCCATAAACCATTAAGTCATCTCCACACATCTCCTCCTGCAGCTTTCTCTCAATCACCGTTTTATTTGTGTGATTTCGTCTATTTTAATTTCTGGTATCTCTGCTGCATGCAGCTGCACCATACGTACTGTACAGCACATCTATTTATCATCGCACTCTGGACATCTGCTGCGACAGACAGGACAGATAGTCCGGTGGCCTTCGCCTCCGTCCCCGTATGTGCACTGAATAAACAGATTAAATGGATTCGAGCATCCGTGCAAACTGGCACACACACCAATGCATAAACATGCAGATTATTCTATACTTGCACGGAAGTAGACGCACAGTACACCCCGGCTATAAGCTGCCTTGTTTGTAGCTCGTCGTTTTAATTCCGCAATTACTTCTTTTCTCACACATCACTTCGTCTCCGCAAATTGAAGTATTATTCACAAAACGAGGGATATTATTTTGTGAATCTCTCTCATCCAAAATGCAATTCCATCCAAATGAAGTGATTAGTCTTTGTTAAAAAGAAGCAAAAAAAAGGCTTAGCAATTAAATGACTGTCTTTCAGCTTTGCTCACACAGACAAACCTCACTAATGGCTGATTCTAAGAGAAGGAAATTATGTGTTTTTTGCCTTCAGCATAATAATAATCTTCAAATAGACTGTCAATCAAAAACCCAGTGTCAATTAAGATCACGTGCTTTTATGTTGGAAAAAATATATAAAAAAAGATATGATTTCAGTGCAAAACAACTGCGTGTGTGTGTGCGTGTGTGTGTGGTGGAGGTTGGTGGATCAGGAAACACTTTTAACACCAGTTGTCAGAACTCCTATTTGAGCCATTTGTGGACAGTGTGGTCACTAAATGAACCATACTTGTGCAAATTAGACAGTAGCCTCTACGTGTGCTTGGACCAGAATGTGAAGGATTTTCTCCGTGTTAACATTGGTCAGCATTAGGCCTCCGAATGATTTATTTATCGCGGATGAGACTGACCTGGATCACTCATCCGTGGGTCAGCACACACACACACACACACACACATCATCTGGGGTTTGGTTTACTGTCTCTGTCTTATTGTACAGAACATACGATGCAAATTCAAGCTGCACTTCATGCTATATGATCGTAAAGATAATTCAGATTCAATGAAAATAATCACAGGAGTGTAAAAGAGGTGAGAGATGTTAGAGATGTAATGAATGCTTGGGTTGAGCTTCGTGTTTAAACCGGTCTTCAGCTGTGGGAGCTATATGTCCTCGAATGTATCTCACAGTCCATTTCCATCATCACGTTCTTCTCCCAGGGGAGAAATAACGTCTGCCCTCCAGCCAGTGTAAGTGAAGAAATGATGTACAGGCCGGGCCGAGGATCAGTCAGCGGATGGGTGGAGTTAAAACGTGATTCTGATTAATTGATGGCCTCCCTTCGTCTCAAGGGATGAAACCCAGAAGTGTGGCGTTAGAATGTGATTACCTTTACTGCCGTCCAATGTTTGAATATCTCCAACATGGACGCTTTTCACTCACAATGCAAGAGTTGTAACACATACACATGTCAAGAGTTACTCTAGAACCCCTTCATGAATGGCTGAATCCACTCTAAATATTCTCTTTAAGACCTGAATTCTTCGACTATTTTATTCACTCTTACTGAGCACCAGAGTCTGCTTCAGTTAGGGCCCAATAAAACCTGCTGTGGCTGTAGAATACTGATCCCCTTTTGAATGCAGGAGCCCTGTGAGAGCCCTGACATTAAGGAGAATGGGAAGGTTCATTTGAATTGAGCAACATGCAACCTTCAGGGGCCTGGTTGTTTATTCAAACAAATGCCAGCGGTGTCATATGTGCCATGATTGGGGTCACAGGTCCATTCATAACACTCTGTCAAGGCAGGAAATGAAAAAGTGCACAAAGAGAGTATTACGCTGATTACTATAAATAATAATTAACAGGCCTATTGTATATGATTTTGAAATTTGCATGAATGCTCTTAAGAAGATTGTGAGAATATTACAATAAAGTATCCCAAATATAGAAGAAAGACGTTCTAAAATGATGCCCACCCAAATTAATTAAGTTGTACTTTCCGAGAGAACCATGTACAAATACATCATGATGTTAGTTCAGGCAACACTCACTGTAAAAAGGCTCATTAGGAATACTAATCTATGAAGCTTACAGGTCTACTTCTAATGTGATTGATGGCAGTAGTTTAACAGGCCTGTTATTTGTCAGGATGTGACGCCCTCATGTGGCGTCCCTGGAAAACTGATATGAGTACAAACGTGATAAATATCCTGTAGAAGTCAAATAATAAAACAGTTACATTGTGAGGCGTGGGGAAATAAGCACATTTCACGATTCACGTCAACAATTTAGATCTAAATGAATATCATGACTGTATGTATACACTGTATACACTGTATATATACACTGTGCAATACAATTATTCTGTCTGTACATATAACATTGCAACTGTCTGTATATATAATATTGCAACACAACAAGTATTCTGTCTGTATATATAATATTTTAGTAATTGTGGATTTTTTACTTATTTTCTATTGAATATTCTTTACTGTTTTATTACTTATTTACTTATTTATAATACTTGTTTTGATCTTGTTTTTTACTATGTATCTTGTTTGCACTATCCACCATGCTGCTATAATCCTGTACATTTCCCCACTGCGGGACGAATAAAGGATTATCTTATTTTAAGTTATCTTATTTTATGAGATAAGTGCAAATAAACAGTAACCCGCCTGTAATGTAGGGGGCGCTGTGACAAACACCAACCGACACGTAGACACGCGCACAAGGGGTCGCTGGCTGCTCGCCACTAACGGAAGTGCGACTGTTGTTTATCCGGCATTTAGCCTCCTCGTCGTCGGAAAAACGAAACGATGGCAACAATAAAACAAGGACCTAAAATTGTCTCCAAGTTGTCTGCGGGAGGCCCCGGGGCCGCGGGGGTCGGCGGCGGCCTCCCGGCACTACCCATTGCCTCTCCGCTCATGGGGAAGAAGAAGAAGCCGTTTCTGGGGATGCCCGCTCCGCTGGGCTACGTGCCTGGTCTGGGTAGAGGGTAAGCTAACATGGCTAGCTTAGCATGCGAACTCTCAGTAGCTCTTCAGCTAGCCAGTAAGGTGATGTCTGTTAGATTGAAGTTTGTTCAGCTAACAAGCCTAGCCTAGGATGCTAACTCAATAGCTATTCAGTTAGCCAGTAAGATAGGTGATGTATGTTAGATAAAGTTTGTTCAGCTATCATGCCATGCCTAGCATGCTAACTCTCAGTAGCTCTTTAGCAAGCCAGTAAGAGGGTATGCTAACATGCCTAGCTAGTATGCTAACTCTCGTTAGCTCTTCAGCTAGCCAGTGAGCTAGGTGATGTCAGTTAGATGAACTATTATTTATTTATTGAAACAAAATATTTCAAATGTAAACATTTTTCCATTCTTCATCTGTTAAAACTAATTCATCACAATTAAAATGTAAGTGCAAAATACACTTATTTATTTTATCTGTAAAATTAAGATTTTCAGATTTTATTCATTTTGTTAAATGTGCAGCACTTTGAGCTACTTAGTCTGTATGAAATGTGCTATATTAATAAATATGTTATCAATAGATCAATTGATTCGTTATCCTCCTCGTAGTGTCAAAATAAACTACATTTAAAAAGTGGCACTTACTCTTTAATTATTAACTTCTATTTATTTCTGACCACACATTTGTTGTGGAAAGTGAAAACCTGTGTTGGTCACATAACTAATGTTAGTAGTGTTTTGCTGGCCAACTCCACAAGTGACAAGGCAGCATGATCTACCGTTAAAAATGAATGAACACCCATCACAAGTTTACCCAGGTCTATTTGAGTGAATTTCAATTGAATTGCTCCTCTTTAGTGCAACTGGTTTCACCACCCGGTCTGATATCGGTCCTGCTCGTGATGCCAACGATCCAGTGGACGACCGACATGCAGCGCCAGGGAAGAGGACGGTTGGGGACCAAATGAAAAAGAACGAGGACGAAGAAGAAGATCTGAACGACACAAATTATGACGAGGTGCTTATGATTGGACTGTCGATGCCTTTAATTTGATGTTAACTTTTGTTGTCGGGCTGTTTGCAAGGACTCAATCCGTCCACTCAAGAGTTGAAGTTGACCAGACAATATCACATAATTTCTTCATTCTAATTCCATCATTTGGCTTCTTTTTTTGTCTTATAGTTTAATGGATATGCGGGTAGCTTGTTCTCCAGTGGGCCTTATGAGAAAGATGATGAAGAAGCCGATGCTATATATGCAGCACTGGACAAGAGGATGGATGAAAGACGCAAAGAAAGAAGGTCATTACTAAACTAGTCTATTTCCCACCTGAGTCTTTGGGGACAAGCGAATCCTTTGTTTTCCACAGTGTGTGTGTGTGTGTGTGTGTGTTGATGCTACATGTGAGCGTTGTTTTGAATGCTGTGCTGTTTATTTTCAGGGAGCTGAGAGAAAAGGATGAAATCGAGAAATACCGTATGGAGCGACCCAAAATCCAGCAACAGTTTTCAGATCTAAAGGTACAATAATGAATGATTTGAAATGCTGTTGGCTTTCTTTTCACCCTTTGCTCACATTATATTTTCCTCTACTGTCCTCGTCTTACGCCTGTCTCTTAACCTTTTACGAACATATAAGATGTTGTCACTGTTGTGTGTACAACCATCTTCCCAAACACTCAAATATAAGTTTACGTGGCTGGACTCGTAACTGCTTTACATTATCACAAACTTGTGAAATGTTTTTATTTTAGAAGTCTACGGATCAACCGTTACTCACATTGTAGCACTTAAAATGATCCTGTGATCAGAGAGAAGTTTCAACAACATTTCTGACATTCCAAAGTCGATTCACATCTCTCACTACTTGTTTAGATAACAGTTCTGTCTTATCTTTACTTCATCTGTCCCGCTTTGTTTTCCATAACAGCTGTTTCTTGTAAGCACTTTGAGACAGATGCAAAAAAGGCGAACTCGGCCAATAAAGCTGATTCTTTCAGCCGTCTTCATTCCCTCTTTTCCATCTCTTCACAGAGAAAGTTGGCCGAGGTGTCAGAGGAGGAGTGGCTGAGCATCCCTGAGGTGGGAGACGCCAGGAATAAGCGCCAGAGAAATCCTCGCTATGAGAAGCTCACACCTGTCCCCGACAGCTTCTTCTCCAAACACCTGAAGACCGGAGAGAACCACACCAGTGTTGACCCTCTGCAAGGGGTCAGTACACATACAAATGCACGTCAACGTGCTGTAGACATCCACACAAAGCGCGCGTCGTTGGAAACACATGGTGTAGTTCCAGCGTGCACCAGCAGGAGTCAGGAAATCTCACTGGAAACAAGGAAATCACTTCAACTGTGGTGTTATTGCTCCTATTTCTTCATGCAGTCATGTAATCTCTGTATAGTTATGTTGCACCGTATGGAAAATATCCTAGCAATGTTTCTGATCAATATCAATCAATCAGAGTACCCTTAAAGTACCAGGTCGATGAGAGTCGAAGCACCATGCCTTCTTATATTTTACATTATCACCATGAATTCAGTGCACAGTGTAGTTCGGCCCTGCAGCACATGAGTCTGGTTCCCACTCATCATTTTCACAGGTATCATTTACGTTGCTGAGAAAGGTGTCATATGATCCGGGCCTGTGTTTCATAAGGCTTTTTTTACCGTAACATTATTCTGACGGAGCGTATAATGCTCCGCTTCATCACCACTGTGTCTTCTCTCCACTAGCTGGGAGGTCTGAGCACGCCGTACCCAGGAAGCATGACACCGGGCACGGGAGAGCTGGACATGAGGAAAATCGGTCAGGCCAGGAACACGCTGATGGACATGAGGCTCAGCCAGGTAACCAACGATCAGCCTTCACCCTCGTTCCATCGGCCATGCTCTCCGTGTAGATACACGGGATTTATAGTTTTCTCTCCTCTGTGTCGTCCTTCTATCGATCTCCAGGTGTCCGACTCTGTGAGCGGACAGACGGTGGTGGATCCTAAAGGTTACCTGACAGATCTCAACTCCATGATCCCCACACATGGTGGAGACATCAGGTAGAGACACACTGGCGACGTCTCTCCTTCATAGGGTGTGTTTGTGTTAATGCGGTGTGTCTGATGGTCTATCCTTTGGTTCCGCTCGCCCCAGTGACATCAAGAAGGCTCGTCTGCTGCTGAAGTCGGTGAGGGAGACCAACCCTCATCACCCGCCGGCCTGGATCGCCTCCGCCAGGCTGGAGGAGGTGACCGGAAAACTGCAGGTGGCCAGGAACCTGATCATGAAAGGCACCGAGATGTGTCCGAAGGTAAAGGATGGTGGACGAGGATATTTCATCTTTTAGAATGGCAGGTAGATGGGAAGCCAGGGAGGTAGGCGGGTAGATGGGTAGGTTTGCAGGCGGGTAGGTTTCTTCTCCCTAATGTGTAAAAACATACTGAACCGTGTGCTTGTTGAACCGCTGCGCCGCTACGGTCCAGTTTCAGTGGTGAAATAGGTCCTTTCCCTCCTGTTGAAGTAAGAGTTTCTCTCTTTCTCTCCACCAGAGTGAGGATGTGTGGCTGGAGGCAGCCAGGCTTCAGCCCGGCGACACGGCCAAAGCTGTGGTAGCCCAGGCCGTCCGCCACCTGCCGCAGTCCGTCCGCATCTACATCAGAGCTGCAGAGCTGGAGACGGACATCAGGGCCAAGAAACGAGTCCTCAGGAAGGGTAAGGCTCCCAGATAATAACTATATATGTGTACGGTTGCATGTTGATGTTTTGACTCGGTATGTTGATGTTATGTTGCTACGAGGAGAGTGTTGTTTGCCTTCTCAGTGAATGAATATGGAACGATTTCCCTGCCAAAAGGAAGACACTAATTCCTGCTCGGCAAAAATTCAAAACCACTCCCCATCTGTCCGTTGTCTCATGAAAGCACCACTTATGATTGCGTTAAACACTTAATAAGAGTTGCATTCGGCAGCTGCGGTTCTGGCTTCTCGTCAAAGGCCAGGCACCCTATCTGAAGCACGGTGTCAATGCCCCGACATGTACACACACACACACACACACACACACACACACACACAGCAATATTTCCCAGCAGCATACCCGACTGACAGAGATGGATGTGGAGCTTCCTCTGTGGGAGAGCTCTCTCCGCCTCTACATGTTCAGTTACCTCTGCTCTACTTTTCTCCGTGTCATAACACTCCGCCTTCCCACTCGCACGCTGTTGAACTCTGCTACTGTTGCAGGAAAAGCTGTTTGCAGTTTGTTTTTAATTGCTTTAATCTAAAGTGCCTCCATTTCCTTTTTTTAAGGTTGTCTGTTTAATACAACACGTGCATGAAACGAAGTTGTGATTTATCAAACGTATGTCTCTTTAAAATGTCCGCTCTGCCTGTTCAAGATGATACACGGTGATGTGGAAATGGCAATAAAAATGGTCAAGAACATTAACGCACAAATTCGCTCCTCATTCATTTATTTTATTTATTTATTTATTTAAGGAACCTCCATGTAAGTGAAATGACAGCTGTTGGTTGTGACCCGTTTAGCCCTGGAGAACGTGTCCAAGTCCGTTCGGCTGTGGAAGACGGCGGTGGAGCTGGAGGAGCCGGAGGACGCCAGGATCATGCTGAGCAGAGCTGTGGAGTGTTGCCCTACGAGTGTGGAGGTACGCTCAGCTGTCGCTCTATTTACCACAAATTACAGCCACCAGCACCTCCGTCTTCATCTCATGATTTCTGTCCGTCCTCTCCAGCTGTGGCTGGCTCTGGCCCGGTTAGAGACGTACGAGAACGCCCGGCGTGTCCTGAACAAAGCTCGAGAGAACATCCCCACCGATCGCCACATCTGGATCACGGCCGCCAAGTTGGAGGAGGCCAACCTCAACACTCAGATGGTGGACAAGATCATCGACAGAGCCATCACCTCTCTACGCGCCAACGGTGTGGAGATCAACAGAGAGCAGTGGATACAGGTGCGTTTCACGGGCTTCCTGCTGCCGGTGCTGCAGTCAAGACCACCTGAATGAAGTGTGGGTGTATCGAGACCGAGCCGGGACCAAACCAGTCCGAGTCCCACACCGCATGACACGCTTCAGATGAAATGTGGAACATGCAAATCATAGACACTCCTCAAATCAATATCTTTTAATGGCAAATTCCTATTGAGCATTTTATTAATGCTCTGAATGTCGTATATAGAACCGTTGCATGCAGGGTAGGAAATTTACATATTTTTTTGGGGTCAACTTTTGCCCCCACTGACTGAAATCCAGGGGCTTTTTCAAAAAATTGGGGGCACTTTTTTGAAACTTGTGAAATAACATTTAACCTTTGTTCAAAATAATAAATATTCTTGTTTAGGTTTACAGTACATATGAAACCGGATGTTGTCTCACGTTAATCTTTCCGGTAACTTTCAAAGTCCTTCGCTCGCTCCCGATCTGCACCGCTTGAATGAGTTTACCGTGAATGTCAGCATATAGGTGCACTAACATGCAAGTGTCTGCTGAGTTGACCGCAGTCACAGGTCTGATTATGAAGCGCTCCATTTATTTATTCGTTTAGAAAGTTCGGGGGCATTTTTTGCCCCTCCTAGTGATATCCGGGGCAAAATGATATTTCTTAGGGGCAGTTCTGCCCTTTGCCCTCGTGTATTTCCGACGCTGGTTACATGTATAGCTCTAGATCCAAATTGTCGCTTTAAACAACAATGCTAATGCTGAAGAAGTATTTATGTTTTGTGCTTTAAATAACATCAGTAATGTTCATAGAAGTTGGGGTGAATCCTGTAGTTTGCATCAAGATCAGCTGATGAAAAATTGGTTCTTCTTCAGCACTGTGATCTGAATAAACCCGTACCGTTAATAAAGGAATGTTTGTTCTTTTTAATCCGCCGTGTTGACGGAGTACAGAATGCGTCATGCGTTTGTCAGCTTTGATAGCACGCCAGCACATTTTTGGCAAAAGCTGCCGTCAGCTATTTCATCTGGCTGCAACAGAATCCGAGCCTGCACCGTGACTGACATTTCGTTTTTTGTGCCGATCACAGTTGTGTTGCAATCGCAGGCCTTTGCTGCGAACCCTTTCTCTTCCTGGTGGTACGCGGTTACTGTCGTAGGTTTATCAAGGCGTACACTCACCACAACACCAACAACAGATGCACTCTAAAATGACTCCTTTTGTGTATGGGAGAGCTAGTCCTCCCTGTGCAGGGAAGACTGATTATCTATAAACTGTAAGTCGTCTACGTGGATGTTTCTGGGGGTTTCTGGTCTCAGTGGTTGTGTACATGTTGTATTTATCCCCACAGTACTGGGGTCAGTAGGTCATGAGCTTAACTCTCTTGCGTTCCTTTTTCTTCTCGTCTTGCAGGATGCAGAGGAGTGTGACAAAGCAGGCAGCGTGGCTACCTGCCAGGCCGTGATCAGGGCCGTTATAGGGATCGGCATCGAGGAGGAGGATCGCAAACACACATGGATGGAGGATTCAGATAGTGTGAGTGCTGATGTCTGTTTGTTTTTGTTTTTTTACACCGACCCTGACTCCTAGAAGGGTCTTTCACATTCTCACTTTAGGTGTTTTCAGACCAAACACTTCTGTGTAGTTTGCTCAGAGAACGACACAGGTTCAAGGGCTTGTTTTCTGTTTGCATTCACACCGCTCATAGGAACGCTGAAGGGGCGCAAGTTGACCAGCGCCTCTCTGGCTGGGAAATTAGCAAGCAGCGGGTTCCCCACAAGCTCTCTTAGCTTATTTTTAAAAGTAATATAAGAATAAATAAGCAACTCTGTCGTATAAACACAAGCACATGCTTTTGTGCTTCTGGGTTAGCGTTTGTGCTACTGGGCTAGCTCGCTGAGCAGCTCCTCTCGCTGGTTCTTTGTCTCAGTGGGTGTTTGCTCACTAGCGAGTTAACTTCTGGACTTTACTGTCGGCCCATTTGTCCATGTTTTATTTTCATTTTTCTGTGTTTTATCTGTTCACGCGGGTTTTTAGAAATGGCGGTTGCTCATGTGTTCGACCAATCGACGTACTCGTACGTCCCTCGTGGTTCCTCGTGTGCTGAGGGTTACCTACTCTGATAAAGGAGCTCAAAAAAGCCCCTCAAAACTATTACAAAGTTTCTGCGGTCGGGGTTTAACTGAACTGAGATGCTTGTGTGTTGTGTTTCAGTGCGTGTCCCACGGAGCGCTGGAGTGTGCCAGAGCCATCTACGCCCATGCTCTGCAGGTGTTCCCCAGTAAAAAGAGTGTCTGGCTCAGAGCCGCCTACTTTGAGAAAAATAACGGCACCAGGTGATCACGTATGCTTTCTAAAGTGTCATAGTCGAAGGCTGAACTTGTGTCTGTAGTTTCTAACATTGTGTTCTTCTCTTCTTTACCGCTCATGTGCTCCTCCCCTCCATTGCTCCCCCATGTCTCATCTCTCAGGGAGTCTTTGGAGGCCCTGCTCCAGAGGGCCGTGGCTCACTGTCCCAAGGCAGAGGTCCTGTGGCTGATGGGGGCCAAGTCCAAGTGGCTGGCTGAGGACGTACCTGCCGCCAGAAGTATCCTCGCTCTGGCCTTCCAGGTGATGATGATGATGCAAACCTTTGATTGTTCACGTAGCATCCAACCGGACCTGTGTCTAACTCTGTTTCCTCCTCTTCTTTTTGTTTCTCCCCCGTAGGCGAACCCAAACAGTGAAGAGATCTGGCTCGCTGCTGTCAAGCTGGAGTCTGAGAATAACGAGTATGAAAGAGCCCGTCGACTGCTGGCCAAGGCCCGCAGCAGTGCCCCGACAGCCAGGGTGAGTGTGTGTGACCGAAACGAACAGAATGTCCTCACTTCTTCAAAGGCCTGTTTGAGGCTCAAGACTCTGTGGGTTCAGGCTGGGATTCATTATTGTTCGGGTAAAGGTTGCAGTTCGGCATTTCGTTTTAATGCCAGGGTTTAAGTTCCCAGACACCAGAGTGACTTCAGAGAACTGGCGGAGACAAAGGCCCACTGTTGCGTCGCCTGCGTCATGGCCAAAAAAAGTTGGGCTTTAATAACGCATCGCCAAGACTAAAGCCAGCGGCTAACTAGCACGTCTGTTCTGCGCCTGTGTGAGAGGAAGTAAAGCTTTGTTGATACTCACCGAAGGGCCCGTTGACGATTCAGCATGCTCAATCGGCCGAAGAGCCGCCGACGTACTGCAAAAAATAGAGCCACAGGAGTGTGTCAGGGCCTTTAGGTCAAGGGGGAATTATGTCAACGAGGGTCCTCACAAAGATAGAGGTACAGGTGTGTGTGTGTGTGTGAGAGAGAGAGAAGTCTGCTGGATAAACAGGTTTTTAACGTATCAGGATTTTGATTGATAACACACTGTCTTCGTCTGGTATTTATTGGATTGTAATACAGATCAAATAAACACACATTTCCTTAACTCTCTCTGCTGGTTCATCTGTACAGGAGAAGACTGGTTAAGTATTTAAACTGCCCTGCTGTGACCTTCTGTACCAGTGCAGACACTTGATCTTTGTTGTGTAATGTTGATACGAGTAGAGCTGTGACCCACGTTGTGAAGGTGTCTTGACTATCAGGTTTTAATCGTCTCCTGCTTTGAAGCCAGCGTTTAACAGTAAATTAAAAGTGTGTCATTGTACTTGAGATACCTTCTACAAAGCCTCTCTCAGGTTCGGGCTTGCCGGGTTTCTACTCCTCGACACAGTCGTGCCCTCTCCGGTTGACCGGCGCTGTCAGCGGTGCTCTTTAAGCGATCGCTCTCTCAGGTGACCCGGCTACACTCCCGTGAGTTACCGCTGCCTGAGAGAGCCCCATTCAGTGTGCTGATCGGTCCGTCGCATAAGAACCCTGCAGCATTTAGGCTGGACAATATCAGTATTTTGAAAGAAATGTGAGAACACGACAAGCCCAGGGGGGTTTAAGAAGTCTGTCTATACATGGCTCCTGGCTGAAAAGCTTGTGTGTGTTTTTACTTCAGGTATTCATGAAGTCTGTGAAGCTGGAGTGGGTGTTGGGGAACATCGACGCTGCCCAGGAGCTGTGCACCGAGGCCCTGAAACACTACGAGGACTTCCCCAAACTTTGGATGATGAGAGGCCAGATAGAGGAGCAGTGTGAGAACATGGACAAGGCCAGAGAGGCCTACAACCAAGGGGTGAGGGTTTGTTCCGTCGTTTGTTTAGTCCCACGTGTTTGGACGACGTTTTAAATGAATCGTCTGTTGCCGTAGTTGAAAAAGTGTCCCCACTCGAGTGGCCTGTGGTTGCTGCTGTCCCGTCTGGAAGAGCGAGTGGGTCAGCTGACCAGAGCCAGAGCGATCCTGGAGAAGGCCCGACTCAAGAACCCCCAGAGCGCCGACCTATGGTGAGGAAACGCACCAGTGGGTCTGTGTGTCCGTCTGTTTTTCTTTTGGAATACAGCACGGAAGCCCAAATTGGAATCGACGTGACATTGTGTTTGTAAAATGATCTCGTTCACCAGGCTGGAGTCGGTGAGGCTGGAGTTCCGTGCCGGACTGAAGAACATCTCCAACACGCTGATGGCCAAAGCTCTGCAGGAGTGCCCCAATTCAGGTTCCATATCTTCTGAACCCTCTTTCAGAAACACACCAAAGCAGCTTGTTTTACTTTAATGGCAATGAGTTCTCTAAATAGCCTGTAGAAGTCATCCAGTTTGATAACATGAGGTCTGTACTTCCATATTCGTCTTGTTTTTATCTGAATTCATCTTGATCACTTGTATTTTGTATAGCCAAAGCTAATGCTGACTTCTTTATCACGTCCATATCCTTTATTTTATTATACCTGCACCAGCCACCTGATTAGAAAATGCTCGTTCTACATAAACCAGACTGCCGGTTATTTACCCGTCGCTCTCGCCTGCAGAGAGAATCCAGAGAACGTCTTATTTTCTTTACAATGACTTCGTCTGTGTGTCCACAATCTGAAATGCTGTGTTCCTCCGGACTCCGTCCTTCTCTCCCAGGTATCCTGTGGGCTGAGGCGGTGTTTCTGGAGGCCCGGCCTCAGAGGAAGACCAAGAGTGTGGACGCTTTGAAGAAGTGCGAACACGATCCCCACGTCCTGCTCGCTGTAGCCAAGTACGACAGCGTCTCTTTACCGTTCTCTGCTGTCTTACTCCGTAATAAAGACACGGTGCTTGAATTCATGCTAATAACCTTGTGCACACACACACACGTTAGGTTGTTCTGGAGTGAGCGTAAGATCACCAAAGCCAGAGAGTGGTTCCTCAGGACGGTGAAGATCGAGCCGGACCTCGGAGACGCTTGGGCTCTCTTCTACAAGTTTGAGCAGCAGCACGGCACCGAGGTAAGGATCTCAAGAAGGTCTTTATTCACAGCGGTGTCAAAGGTCACGCTCTCACAGAAGTCCTCACAAAGATCCCACAGTTCCCTTTAGACGGGGAATGACTTCTGCACTTCAGTTCATGTAGTTTTTGTAAATCTCATCGTTGCTATGACTCCACTGGATAGATGGATATATGTCTCTCTCTCTTTCTTTCGCTCTATCTCTCTTTCTCTCCCCCTCTCTTTCTCTGTCTGTCTCTCCCTCTCTCTTTCTCTCCATCTCTATCTCTGTTTGTCTGTCTCTTTCGCTCCCTCTCTCTATCTCTGTCTGTCTCTTCTCTCGCCCCCTCTCTTTCTGTCTGTCTCTCCCCCTCTGTCTCTCTTTCTCTCCCCCTCTCTCTCCTTCTCTCTATCTCCGTCTGTCTCTCTTTCTCTCGCCCCCTCTCTCCCCCTCTGTCTCTCTTTCTCTCCCCCTCTCTCTCTCTCTGTCTGTCTGTCTCTTTCGCTCCCTCTCTATCTCCGTCTGTCTCTCTTTCTCTCGCCCCCTCTCTTTCTGTCTGTCTCTCCCCCTCTGTCTCTCTTTCTCTCCCCCTCTTTCTCTGTCTGTCTCTCTTTCTCTCCCCCTCTCCCTCTCTCTTTCTCTCCCCCCCCTCTCTGTCTCTTTCGCTCTCTCTCCTCTCTATCTCAGTCTGTCACTCTTTCTCTCGCCCCCTCTCTTTCTGTCTCTCTCTCCCCCTCTCTCTGTCTGTCTCTCACACTCAGCCCCCCCCCCCCCCCCCCCCCCAATGCGGATCAATAAGTGTCCGGTACACCATTATTAAGAGTGCTTACTGAAGACAGTACATCCAAACATTTTCTGTCCAGTCTGTTTTCTTTAGTTATTGAAAAGTGAAGAGTCAGCAGATTTACTAATGCATGGATGCTTCCAGACACAAGTGTTGACCGTAAACATCGCGGCGCTTTGCGCGGTGTTTGTTTGAACCACGCCTGGTGGATTTGATGTAACCTCACCCGTCCTGCGTCCCGTCAGGAGCAGCAGGAAGAGGTGAGGAAGCGCTGCGAGAACGCGGAGCCCCGACACGGAGAGCTGTGGTGCGCCGAGTCCAAACACGTCCTGAACTGGCAGAAGAAGACGGGAGAGATACTAGCGGGAGTGGCCAGCAAGATCAAGAACACCTTCTGAGACCGGGGGGGGGAATGTTGGACTGAAAACAAGCCGGAGGCCTCGGCTATGGACTCGCTCGACTGTTGTTCTCTACCCGGATACAAAGTACCCCCCCCCCCCCCCCTTATCTTTCTTCAGGTTTATTGTTTTACTAAATAGAATCTCAGTTTGTGTTCTTATCAACAGAGAATGGTGATTTAATGTCAAAGTGAAAACAAAAGCACCAATTTAATACTTAAAACCACTGATTTCAAGTGAATAAGGAGGCAGGAGGGAGGAGGGAGGACACAGGAGGGAGGACACAGGAGGGAGGAGTTTGTCGATGAATCTGTGGTTCTGCAGTTTCCAAGTTCTCCGATGGATTGAGGTCAAGACTTTGACTCGGTCACTTCAGGACAAGATAGAGTCCCAAAACCTGGAAGTGAGTCGGCATCTTTTCACTTCCTGTTCCCTCTTCTTCAAGTTGTTTTTTATATATTTGTGCTTACATGCCTGTAATAAGTTCTGTGTTTAAAACAAGGTGAAGAGATATTTTTAACCTTTTGTTCTACCAAATAAAATACGTCGGTGAATACTTAAACGTGTCTTAAAGGAGCCGGCTAAACGTCCTCATGTGTTCTCATCCTGTAAACTCAGTCATGTGACCGTGGTGGAGTTCCTTTATAGTCTCACGTTAGCGTTTTACTTCTGCTGATTGCATTCACACGTCAAAAATCATAAAAGTGGTGTTCACTTGTGATGAACTCTCTTGCGTAATCTTGTTTTACTCTGAGCCTGTGAGTCCAGTGAGGTGGTCCGATGGTTTTCTTCCTCTTGGCTTCAGTCGCTCAGATGTTCTACGAGCAAAGCTGCAGCTGGCGAGTCTCCCAGGTAACCGTAGTTGTTTGAGAGGTTTCCTAAATCACTAAAGAGAAACAACACCTCTGCTGATTCAAGAGTCTGTGAATCAACCTGGCCTCCAAAATGTTGATTTGCAGACTCGCCAATTACATGATTGCGTCAGAGTTGGGTGTGCAGCTTTGTTCTTCAGGCGTCTGACGTTTGTAGTCAAGACCAGCTAAACTGAGACCGAGACTTGGAGAGGTCCAGACCAGTGTGAGTCCCACGCTGCACACGGAGGGGAGTTTTGTGTGTTTTCTTTAAGCAATTGCAGTTGTGATGCTAACAAATAAACCGGACGATGCACAGGGACGTTTGGAGATATCCTCACCGCTGTGGTCTTGATTTAAAAACCCAGAGTCGTCTTTATCCGAGACAGAGACGAGATCTTCTACAACACCGGTACGCAGAGTGTTTTCTATCTTCAGCCGTTCAGACCCTGCAGCTCCGTCCGTTATGCTCATTATTGGATATCTTGTGTACGAGTGTCTATCGTTGGTCAACGTGCATGTTGTTCAACTGCTGCACAAGCCGTCGATTCAGTTCGACAGAATCTGTGAAAACCGCTTCTATCCGGCACCAACCGGTCCGGCAAAGTATTGTTCCAGTAGTTGGAGGCAACCGGTTATTTAGTTTTCTATTCAATTAGAATGTTTGCACTGATTTGTTTTCACTTTGACAGTCAAATTTATTTTTCTGCTGATTTTGTTGGAACTCTCATTTCAGTAATTGTGAATTTTGTGTAAAAAAAAAAGTAAAACAAACTTGAGCTTGACATGAAAGGAGAGAAATCCTCCTTTTACAGATTGTTTGGAAGAAACGCTTCAGGTGAGCAGCTGTTCTTGTCAACACTTTTGTGACAAACAGCTTGTGTTTTTCTGATGAATTGTATTTTCATGTCCACATTTGACTGACTGTCCTAGTTGTACATGAACTCGTGATGTCTCGTGTTGTAGTAATGATGTGTTTTTTTCTAGCTGGCTTGAGATGTTTAAATACTTTGAAAAGCGTCCAATAAACAAGGAAACACTGTCTGTTGCACAATTTCCTGTTTCTCCCAAACAGGTCCTGTTCTATAAAAACCAAAGTGTTCTCTGCATGTCAGACGTGCTCGTTTAGTTTCTGAGAGACGTTTCAGTCCAGAGATTTGCTCCCACACGGATCCTCCCGTGCGTGCTCAGCATTTTTGGTTGCAGTGTTTTTTTGTTTTGGATCTCTCATTATGGGATGTTGCACCATGACGTTTGGTGTCCCTCACACTGTATCTCAAGGGGCTCCGCCGCCCCCTGCTTTGAATTCACCCACTGTGTTAAAATGGTTACCCAAACGGCGCTTCGGATACAAAATAAAATGTAATAAAAACATGCACCAAATTACACAACTCCTCCTCGGCATCACGTCTGTCTGCCCGACGAAACCGAAAGGATGAAGGCGAGTGATTGATTGCTGAGAATTTTCCTTCGCCTGTGAGTTTGGTGAAATCCAAAGCGCGCCGTCAAGCGATCCATGACGGGGAAGGAAACCGGAGCAGCGGGGACTTTGGTGATGTTGGAAACCGCGGAGCGCCACATCGGAAGTCTACCCGCCGTCGCGCTCACCTATCCGCGCGAGGAAGTGTAGTGTTTGCAGACAATGAGCGCGTGCGGATCAGGAGGAGGCTAATTCCTTTTGGGTGTCGGTGCTGCTGATGGAGATGGCTTTGCTCGTCTGAGGATCCTGCAGCATACCATGATAAATGGTGAGCGCGCGGGGGGTTTTTGAACATCTGGCGCGTATTTGCGCGTATTTACGCGAAGGCGGGCTGATGTGGAGACTTACTGAATGTTGCGCCACTGACTCTGAAGTCTGTGCACCGCTGTACTTTGAGTTGGGTCTGTAATCACTTTATGGTGCAATAAAAAAAATGAAGAAGCTGGAAGCCTGCGGGTCCGAGCCGGAGCCAGATGATTCACGTTTGATCTCCTCGTTGATCCAGCTTTTCTTTGCATGATGTGTTCTAACAGCTCTCTGTTTCTCTTAGTGTCTGACCGGTGCTCTACTCCGTAGTGTCCTGGTGGTTCTCCTGCTGACCGACGCTTGTGGTAAACGTAGATGTAACTATAAAGAGATCCTGGGCTCCTACAGACAGGTCATCTGGGTTGAGCTGCAGAATCTGGTATGAGGCCTTTGCTCGTGCGCATTTAAGACAATGTTTATTTATTTGATTTATTTTCTCCATTATGTTTTTTTTAGGAGTTATTGCGACATACTGTACTATGGCTTTTAAATAACTTTTTTACACACTATACTGTGAAAAACACGTTTGAGTTTTTTTATGATTTCTTTCAATATACTTAACTATAAATTATTTGTGATTATTTACGACTTTTGTATGACTTTTTGTGACATACTGTACTATGGCTTAGGACTTCTTTTTTACATGCTATGAGTTTATTGAAGTCCGTTGCAGCTGAGATCAAACATGTGGGGTCAAAGCTCGAATACACGGTGATAAACTGCCGTTTCATTGTTTGCAACTGTCTTCACTGCACCAATAAAGCGGCTGTTTAGAATAAATACACATTTGCTTCCTTTTTTTTTTTTGCAGAACTTGACTGGCTCATCCAATACCTCCAAAGTGAGAGACCCCTGTCCCTCAGCAAAGGTACATGGCACTGTAGTGTGTGCACTTTCAGCACCATGGACAGAGTGATGATGGACTCATAACAGGTTAATGTGTCCTGATAAACTGTCACATAGTCTCCCCGTGTGGCTGCCTCGAGGAGATCATGAAGTGTAATGCTGTTCTCCATTTCATTCACCACGGCAGGCACGTCGCATCCTGGTGTCCATCTATGGTATGACTCAGCAGATGAGGTGTCAGCGGAGCGGCAAGCGGATGTCTGACCTGGAGAAGCCTCTGGCGAGCATGGAGCAGCTCATCGCTCACAACTGCAGCCCGGGTCACCTGGTGAGGACGCAGCAGATAAACAAAGGACATCCCACTCCCCACCACCTCGCGCATACTCAAAATAAGAAAGGCCATGTTGGATAAAAGGCAATATTTTGATGCATAACAAATCTGTTTATTTTTTGTTCTTTCAGGGGAAGAAAGTCTCTTGTTCAGCGGTCCAGAAGACACGAGGGAAGAAGAGAAAGAGGATCCTGTTAATCGGCGTTATCAAGACCCTGATCACCTGTTGGCAGAAACTTCAGAGTGTCTCTGTGCTCTCAAAGTAGAACATGTTTTCCTCCTACTTTAAAGTGACTTTCCATATCCAAATACAATGTTTACTGTCGTCAAGTTCTCAGTGTTTTGTGTTCTCTAGACTTTGCATGTCGGCGTTGCTCGTCGTCGTATGGAATAGTTAACCACAGATAAGCTAAAGATATCCACAAAGCATTCAAATACTCTCAGAATATGCACATTTTCCAAAGGTCTCTCTTGTTGTAACAATTGTTTTTTTGTCTTTGTAAAACCGGTCAGTCAGCAAAACCATGCATATGCAATACAATAAAATAAACTTTTTTAAATGTCTGATTACTACTCATAAGTCCCGGTACTGTCATAGTTATCATGATAAAGATTTAAGTAAGTATATGAAGGATATAACTATTATGACAAAATATTATAGAATTGTAGAAATAATGAATAGAATAAATATAACAATAATGGTAAAAATAATAATGAATAATTGATGTCATTAACATTATTTTATTATTCTATTTATTATTATTGATGATGGTGGTGGTATGGGTGTTTTTTCTACAAGATTTTTGTATAGTATAAATATTTATCAACAATCAGTGTACAACAATCAGACAGCTTACAATATTACATTATTACAAAAAGGATAAAGTAAAAAATCAAAGTTAAAGAAACATAATAGTAATAAATAATACTGGACTAATTAAAAATAACAAACATTTGTCACACTTCAATAGTTAGTTATATTTATTTAATATTCTAATCAAATTTTCAAATCAAATATTTTGGAGTGAGACGAGTAAACAGACCTCGGCTTTAGTATTATATATTAGTTTAATATTAAAGTATTAGTGTATAATAGTATCTTATCACTACGGAAACGGAACACTTCTAATGTGGAACCGTTTCCGCCCGGAGCAGCAGACACGCTGCACAGCGCGGACCAAACGACTTCCTAACGACACGAAACGTCAACAACCAGCCACGCGAGGTATCGTTGCGGTAAAACGAAACACGTTTGAATCAAATGTACGTTTAAAACTTTGTTTAAATGTTTTATTTCCGTATAAACTGCTTCCGTTCAAAACATTTTTAAAAAGCAGTATCCCTCCGCGGTAACGGCCGGACGTAGTTTTAGTGACACCCGTCGAGGAAATCCTCCTGAACGTTCTGGGAACTATAAACTCTTGAAAGCGACGTTCAGCTCGTGTTTGTTTTCAATAATTTGGTGTAAGTCGAGCAGCAGACATGGCCAACAGTGTGGACATGGACCCGGATGTGGCTCTGAGGCTGTTTGAGGAGGGAGCCACGCTGGTGCTGCTGGGAGTTCCTCAGGGCACCGAGGTGGGCATCGACTGCAAGAGCTGGCAGGTGGGCCCCCGCTTCAAGGGGGTGAAGATGATCCCCCCGGGCCTGCACTTCCTCCACCACTGCTCCGTCAACTCCCCCAACTGTGGAGGAGAAGTGGGCCCAAAGATGGGCCTCTTCCTCACCCTGAAACCCAGAGACATCCTGCTGGCCACCTGGGACCCCAAAGAGGAGGACCTGGACTTCTCCGCCTCCCAGAGCGAGGAGGAGGTGAGCCGGATCAGGGCAACCCTGCGAGACCTGGATCCCTTCCTGGGGCCGTACCCGTACGAGGTGATGAGGAAGTGGGTGTCGCTCACCGACCGGCTGAGCGAGGAGGTGGCGACCGGCCTGCAGCCCCTCTCGGGTCGGATCTGTGCCTTCAGCGACGTCATCCCCGAGGTGCAGCTCCGCCACACCAAAGACCGGGCGGAGCAGCCGAGGAACGACGCGGCGTGTCAGAGCATGAAGGAGGGGCTGGACAGACTCCCCCGGATGAAGCCTAGGGAGGGCACGGAGATGCGCTTCTCCGTCATCCCGGAGAAGATGTACCCTCCGGGGGCCACGCCGGCCGAGATCACCCGGTGCAGCCTGGACCAGAGCTACGCCCTGGAGACGGTGCTGCAGAAGCACCACCAGCTGCAGCCTCTCAACCTGCTCGGTAGGAGTTAGAATCGGACGCTCTTAATATTAGAACATTGATTACACTCTGTTCATTAAATAAACTACGTTATGGCTCCCCTCCGCTCAGGTGAGCTGCAGTTCTCCTTCGTGTGCTTCCTGATAGGAAACGTCTACGAGGCCTTCGAGCACTGGAAGAGCCTCCTGGCTCTGCTCTGCCGGTCGGAGGAGGCGATGAGGAAGCGTAAGGATCTCTACCTCGGCCTCATCGCCGTGCTCTACCACCAGCTCGGAGAGATACCGCCTGACTTCTTCGTGGACATCGTGTCGCAGAGCAACTTCCTCACCTCCACGCTGCAGGTAGAGAGAAGAAGAAGAAGAAGAAGAAGAAGGTCTTCACTTCACTGGCTCTCTGAGTACAAGTGAAGGAAACACACCGTGTGTCAGGAGAAGCTTCATCAGGAGGCTTGGAGGCAAGGGGGAGAAGGAAAGAGAGAGAGAAAAAAGGGAGAGAGATGGAAAGAGAGGGTGACAGGGAGATAGAAGAGAGACAATGGAGAGAGGGAGATGGATGAGAGAGCGAGGGAGAAGGAGGGAGTGAAAAGGGAGAGAGAGATGGAGGGAGTAGAAGAGAGACAAAGGGGAGAGAGGGAGATGGAGAGAGAGAGACACACACAGAGGGAGAGAGAAGAAGAGAGACAAAAGGGAGATGGAGAGAGAGGGTGACAGGGAGATAGATGGGGGAAGAAGAGAGATGGAGAGGGAGATGGAGCGAGCGAGGGAGAATAAGAGAGAGAGGGTGAAGGAGGGAGTGAAAAGGGAGAGAGATGGAGGGAGTAGAAGAGATACAAAGGGGCGAGAGGGAGATGGAGAGAGAAGAAGAGACAAAAGGAAAAGGGAGGGAGAGAAACAGAGTTCTCCAGAGGATTTAGAGAGCTGGAAAATATTGCACCACATTGCAGTTGTTTTTTGGAAAAATTAATCTCGCTCTCTCTTTCTTTCGCTCTTTCTCTCTCTCTCTCTCTCTTTCTTATTTTTTCTCTCTCTCTCTCTCTCTCTCTCTCTCTCTCTTTCTTCTTTTTTCTCTCGCTCTCTCTCTCTGTCTCTCTCGCTCTCTCTCTCTCTCTTCTTTTTTTCTCTCTCTCTCTTTCTTCTTTTTTCTCTCGCTCTCTCTCTCTGTCTCTCTCGCTCTCTCTCTCTCCTTTTTTTCTCTCTCTCTCTTTCTTCTTTTTTCTCTCTCTCTCTCTCTCTCTCTCTCTTTCTTCTCTCTCTCTCTCTCGCTCTCTCTCTCTTTCTTCCTCTCTCTCTCGCTCTCTCTCTCTCTCCTTTTTTTTCTCTCTTTCTCTCTCTCGCTCTCTCTCTCTCTTTCTTCTTTTTTCTCTTGCTCTCTCTCGCTCTCTGTCTCTCTCTCTCTTTCTTCTTTTTTCTCTCTCTCTCTCTCTCTCTCTCTCTCGCTCTCTCTCTCTCTTTCTTCTTTTTTCTCTCTCTCTCTCTCTCGCTCTCTGTCTCTCTCTCTCTCTCTCTCAGGACTTCTTCCAGTTCGCCGGCGGCTCCGGCGTGGACGTGACTCTGCGTAAGCGAGCGGAGAAGTTCAAAGCTCACCTCACCAGGAAGTTCCGCTGGGACTTTGAGGCCGACCTGGACGAGTGTGAGCCGGTGGTGGTGGAGCTGCCCGACGGCGTCACGGTGGACTGAGACCCCTGAGCCGCGGGTTCGATGCCGGAACCGGAGCGGACTGAAATGATACGGACACTGAAGGTGAGCGGTGAGAACAGGAGGAACGCCGTCTCATATATGGACACGCTCAACACCGCGGTGTGGGTCAGCGGCGCCCTCTGGTGGCGGGTTCATGGAAGTTGCCATGCGACTGTTTTAGAACCACAGTTGCGACACATTTATTGCCAAAATGTACTGCATAGATGGAGACACTTCACCTTTTATAAGAGTGATTCTAGAATAAAATAAAAGTATAGTGTGACTAAAGGGTCGACCGCGTATTGTTGAATAATAAATAATGCTTTTTGATGATGAAAAGGTTTTGTTGTCGTCTGTTCAAACTGTTCAAACTTCTAGAACACATCACAGGTATTTCCTCTAGAACTTTTCTAAAGTTTGACTTTGTCGATTATTTATTGGATCCACATTCTCCTGAATAAAAACACTTTTAATACTTAAACATTATTGAGATATTCATATATTAATAATAATATTAACAAAGGGTAGCACACAATGCAGATACACACACATTTCCACATGAATATATATATATTTACAAACACGTGAATAAATCTGAACGAGGTCTGAGAACTACAAGCAGCCTACAGATCGGATCTAACAGGAAGTAGCTGTTTCTTTGACTTCCTGTTTATTCAACAGCCGCTGCTGCTGCTCTCTCGTGTACTTTCCAGATAAACGAGCTTAATAATTCACGAGAAAAATGAAAATGTCTGGAAAAGAGAAGAACATAAACCTGTCAGGAGTCACCTCTCTCTCTCCTCCACTAGATGGCGGTCACGGCCTTTTTGTTTAATTATTACAACTTCATGTGGATCCTTTGACGGTGAGTTCACACACAATGAAGAGCTGTTTGGTGGTATTTTTGGGGTTCTGGTTTGAAGTTCTTCACAACAGCGTTAAAATCACGTGAAAGCTTCTCTGATCCCAACAAAGACGATGTGTGAGGAGCAAAGACGACAACTGGATCCACTGGTGTGTGTGTGTGTGTGTGTGTGTGTGTGTGTGTGTGTGTGTGTGTGTGTGTGTGTGTGTGTGTGTGTCCTTTCTTCGGCGGTGATGGATTGGACAGGCCTTGTTTCGGCCTGTTGGTCCAGCTGGACTCTGCTTTCGTCTTTAAAGCTGATGTGAAGAAACGGGACTAAAGGTCGTCTAAACGGAATCGTGTGAATCGGTCTGAGCTCGTTGATAAAGATCCAAATGCCAATACAAGAAATCCATTCTCCTCCCAGAAGACAGGTGGTGTTGTGAAATGAGTCGGTGGGTCTCATGCTTCAGGCTTCGTGATGAAAAACACCCTCAAATGTACGAACATCTTAAAAGGAGATCAGGGCTGTAATTAGTGGTCCACTCCTGAGACCACTGGGGCTCTGAGCTCGTTGTTATTTTCCTCTTTCAATGCAATTAAATGGAGAAAATGTCTTGGAGCGCACGGTGGAAACAAATCACAGCACAACATGGAAGAAGAAATGACCGCCAATTATTCCACGATCCGTGTTCCTCTCTGTAGTTCTGTTCATCGTCAATGAAGGCTATTGGTCTGTTGGGACGTTTTTGGCGTTGGAGTGCCTCCATTAGTGCTGGAAACACAGCGGAGCATTAAAGAGGTCCTGCACGTTTCAACTACCGGTGGAACGGATCAGCACCGAAGAAAAAAAGACTGACTTTCATTTTCTCATAGACTTCTATACAACCAGAGGAGTCGCCCCCTGGTGGTCATTAGAGAGAATGCAGGTGTAAGAAATTAATCTTTGGCTTCACGTATCAGAAACGGAGCTCGTCGTCTGGTCGAGGCTATCGTGATACAGAAGTGGGCGTGGTTTCATCTCTTAGCGTTTATCTAAATGGTGCAGCGGATGAATTTAGGCTCCGACCTTTGAAGTCACACTTTTAAGCGTCCGGCTTTTCTGTGCAGCACGAAACTCTTCCACCCTTCTGCGGCCTCCTCTCCTCCCTGCCATGTTCCTGGTATGGCAGCCATTTTGTTACTTTTCTTCCCAAGGGGAGTGAAGCACGCTGGGAAACGAAAGTGTGTGTGTGTGTGTGTGTGTGTGTGTGTGTGTGTGTGTGTGTGTGTGTGTGTGTGTGTGTGTGTGCGCGTGCGTGCGTGCGAGCGAGCTCAACATCTTGACCGAGACTTGTTTTTTATATAAATTATTGAACAAGTCAGGTGTTCGATCATGTCTGCATGGAATCAATTAATTATTAATTGACACAATTGTTTCCAATGACCACAACAATGAAACGTTTTCTTCTCTGCTCCTGCTGTGTGTGTGTGTGTGTGTGTGTGTGTGTGTGTGTGTGTGTGTGTGTGTGTGTGTGTTGTTACAGTGATCTGCTGAAGTGATTAAAGCGAGAGGCTAGAGGCAAAAAACCTCTAACTTTTTAATTTTCAGATTTTGAACCGGTGAAGTTTCATGGTGAAATCTCTCGGTTGCATTTTCTTTTACCTGCAGTGTCTCTCTCTTCAAAGACGGGAGCGAAAAACAAGCTGCAGACCTGTTGGAGGTCTGGTCAGCAGCAGGTCTGGTCTTTCACGAGGATACAGCTGGGCCGCTACGTGTCCCGGGCCAACCAACTGAAGCCGTGGAGGTGAAACAAGTGCACAGCAGAGGCGGAGATAACCTCGCCGTCCTCATAAGAGCATCTGTAAAGCATCCTCGAGAGCTCGAAAACAAACATCGCATCAAACACGGATCAAACGAACCGCAGTGAGGATCCTCTGGTCCCTATTCCCCGACCTCCGTCCATCCAGATATCTTACCCCCCCCACCTGCCCGTCAGGTGACTGACTTCCATTTTTAGTGTGTGTGTGTGTGTGTGTGTGTGTGTGTGTGTGTTGTCGGTGGCTGTGCTACTCAGAGCCTGAACTCTGGCAGACCTTGTCCCAGCAGAAAGGATTTGAAACCCCTCTCACTCACTTTCCGACCCTTATTGTTCTGTGTGAGGGTTTTGAGGTGTAAGCGGACCCCTTTCTGGTACCCCCCCCCCCCCCCCCCCCCCACACACACACACACACACACACCCAGGGGAGAACCCACTGAATGGTGCAGAGGAAGGGCAGGAGGGAACCCCACGATCAGGCCCTTTTTTTCAGATGAAGAACATTCAACGCTCCGCTGGGTTTTTATTCTGCTGCTTTCTTTCAATTGTCTCGTTTCTCTTCACCCTCCGACTGAATAATTGAGAGCCTTCTGATGTATTATTCAGACTTCTCTCTCACGCATAGTTGTGTGCCTCCTCTCCCAACCAATCAGAATCGGGTATGATCTACGATGTCAGCAGCAGGTATTTCCTGCAGAGTGTTTTCATAAACTTAGAATGTATTCTTAATAGCTCTCCCCTCAAGGGGAATACAAGTAATGTGAGTCATTTAATTGACGGAGTAAATTAGAAAGCAACGTTTCTTTTTCCTGCATTAATGTGTTTTTTCCTCTTTCCTCTCATTTGTCGTTGGCCGCTGCTGTAAAGTTTAATATTCGGCCGCTTTGGCTCGGGCCGGCTATTTTTGTTTTTTCTTGTGGAAAAATGAAAAGAGAACTTGGACGAAGCTTCTTATTTATCTGAGAAGGAAACAGCAAATAAAAAGTGGTCGAGAAAATAACTCTCTTCAAGAACTTAGTGAGTGAAAGACATCGACACGTTTCCCTTTAAATCATCATGAAATCTGTTTTCATGTTGAACAGCTGAGCATGAAGAGTCGTCGACTTAAAGGAACAGTGCGCAGCGTTTATACTGAGCTCCACACTTAACGCAAACACACTGAGTGTGAGAATCCGCCAACAAATAAAGATGTGACTGAAAGCTCTGGAAAAAGTGATGAAGTGTGACTTATAGCCACTGAATATCAGAAAACCTCAAACATCTGTTTGATGCAGGCGTCAATCTCCTGCATTCTCTCTAGTGGCCACCAGGGGGCGACTCCTCTGGTTGTATAGAAGTCTATAGAAAATGACTCTACTTCTCTCTTGATTTATTCCCTCAGTAAACATTGTAAACATGAGTTTATGTCTCAATCTCTAGTTTCAAGTCTTCTTCAATACAGCATGATGTTCATTTAGTACATGATGGTCCATTTAGAGTCACACAGACCATGAAGCAGGGGATGCTTTAGGGCGGGGCTACACGCTGATTGACAGGTCTCTACCACGGCGTTGTCCATGTTTTTGTTTTGACTTTTTCTCAGAGTGTTCATGAAAGTACATTGTAACATTTTGGTTGCCTAAAAATGTCTTATTCAGCGTTCAGTTGTACTTAGCTCCGCCCTCTCGTGTCACTTCTGTTTGCAAAAAAACAAGATGGCTACAAAACAGCTGAATACAAACCAATGAGTGCCGTCACGGTGACGACGTCCACTTCTTACACTCTGACTTCGTACTTGAAAACATTCCAGTTTGGATTCAGCTCTTCATTGTCATTTTATTTGAAATCCCCAGTCGCCCGTTTTATTCCCGCATCTCTTTAATACAACAGTATATCTTCCTCTTCCTGTCTTCCTCTGTGCACTTTCTTTTTTTTCCCACCATTCCTCTCTCTCCGACCACATCCCGCTGCTCTTCTCTGTCCGGGTTTATAAGTTGAATTATGGGACAATCATCCAGAGTAGCAGAGCGCGGAGAGTTGGCTCTGATCTGTTATCAGTATTTTCTAGTTCGCCGTCTCTTCTCTGCTCTCTGCCCTCTTAAATCTCGGCTCCTCATCATCATCAGCAGCAGACCAGAGTAAATAACTCTTAATTACCATTTTCTTTAAAGTCTCTTCCCCTCCGACTCTCCCTCCAGTTTCGCTGGCCAGAATCCCAGACACATCTCAGCTGATGGTCCCTCACCGGAGCCCCTCGCTGTCTCCTGTCCCGTCCTGCTGCTGTCACCACTGCAATTATGTCCGTCTAATTTGGACGGGCTTCTGTCGGCGTGCGTGTGTGTGTGTGTGTGTGTGTGTGTGTGTGTGTGTGTGTGTGTGTGAGAGTGTGTGTGTGTGTGTGTGTGTGTGTGTGTGTGTGTGTGTGTGTGTGTGTGTGTGTGAGCCTCCATGTTGTGGCCACGCTTGCTGGAGCCAGGTGGCCACGTGTTTGGCTCGCAGGAGTCCGTTTTCCTATCGATGTTGAACCACAGGCGATAAGCAGGAAGAAGGAGGTTTGAAAGCACGCCAAAGACTCGGCAACACGTGCACGGGAAGACGTATATTACCAGGAATGGGACATTTAGCCGGTTAAAGAGATGTGACCGAAGCGGTTTGAGGTTGGGCTGATATGTAGAAGCGATACCGGCCCTGGATCTGAGATGTGTGGCCTACATTAAGCTGTAGTTGTGTGTTTGCTGGGACTCTGATGAGTGGGTTGGGCCTTGAAGCGGACATGGCAGAGGTTCGATGAGTCTCGGGTCATGAGGCACATTATTACAAACAAAACTGAGAGACAAGTGAAAGTATTAAATCATCCAAATTAATTTAAAAAACAGCAACAATCCAGCAACATGTTGGGTGAGGTTTGTCAGCTTAAGGATAATTGACCCTTCGCTAAGTCCCGCCCCTTGAACGCAGACTGGCCAATCGTAACGTAGCGTCGTCGAGCTCCGACAACTCTCCGGCTCTGCTCCACCGACTCTCATGCAATTGGTTTCAGATGTTCTTCGTGTTCAGGCCGGTTTAGTGGATTTGGAGTTCGTCGTGGTTAAACCCAGAGAGGCTGAAGGAGATGTACGTTTCTACGTAAAATCCTGTGGCGGTAACGTTAGCAGAGCATGTTAGCACGTCATGAACTAGCGTTAGCACCTATATGCTACTCTAGCTACTGAAGATATACTGAATGTATTTAATGAGTGTAACATGGGGGGGAACAACTCCCAGAAGCTGCTCATCTGCCATGATGTCACTGAAAGCTTCAACAGATTTTCTCTCCATAAACACTTCATCTCCCTGCAGCAAACCGCAGAAGGAGCGTCGCTCTGTCTTCGTGGATGTGTCTGCTGGTGATGTTTACCTCTCTGACCCATGTGGTCTGGCCAGTAAACACACATTACCCCCCCCCCCCCCCGCCCCCCGGCTCCATGTTGCTGCTCTCCATATATCCGCGTTAGCGCTACACCACAGCAGGCTAATGGAAGTCAGGCCCCGACTGCCCTCAGAGCGCCGGCTCACTTAACTACTGGAGCGTCCTGAGAGGACGACTACTGTGGACATGCTGGAGATCACAGTGGAAACACTCAGGACATGAGTTTGCACACAGTATTACAGTATTTTTGTATAGTATACTCGTCAATCCATTCGCTAACATGCTGTATTTGTACAGAAAATATTACATTAGTAATTCAATGATGTGTTCAGAAACACACACTAAAGCGATTCCCTCTGCTTTGCCAGGTGGGGCGTCAGAACCTTACGGGGTATCCTCCTCTCTGGTCAGAATCGGGGGTGTCTTGTTCCTGTAGTTTCTTCAGGGGGAAGACGTCCGGTCCAAAGTAAACATTCGATCGGAGAGCTCGCTCAGTCACAGCGCAGCTGGCTCTGCAGCAGCAAGAAGACGGGCCCCGGGGTCGTGTGTTGAGTTTTTACAGGGATGCAGAGTGAAGATCTGCTTTATGGCGAATAATGATATTCTACTCTCACAGCGTCCAGTCGGCATCCCTTCCTGCCCCCCCCCCCCCCCCCCCTCCCCCCCCCCCGACACACAAGAGGCTGCCGGGGTTCGTGGGTAGACAAACAAAGACCTGTGCAGAGATGGGAATGCACGCAGTGATCTGGTTGTATTTAATGGTCTGAGAGGGGGGAGGGAGGGGGGGGGGGGGGTTATGCAGAAGATTGGTGTTGGCTGTCACTCCCCAATCTGTGGGGTGCACAGACATCCAGCCTGTCATGGCGAAATGGCAATTATGGCCAGTCAAATTAAAAATAATGTGTATTTTAAAAGAAAGAAAAAGATCACGTTTCCCTCCCTGAAATGCTGAATCAGAACATTTGTTTTAAGCGACCAAAATGTTACAATTAACATTTTTATTCACTGAAAACACACTGAAAGAGTTAAAGTTGTAAGTCAAAAACACGGACAACTCCAAGACCGGACAACGCCGTGGTAGAGACCTGTCAATCACATGGTAGCCCCGCCCCTAAAGCATCCCCTGCTTTATGGTCTGTGTGACTCTAAATGGACCATCATGTACTAAATGAACATCATGCTGTATTGAAGAAGACTTGAAACTAGAGATTGAGACATAAACTCATGTTTACAATGTTTACTGAGGGAATAAATCAAGAGAGAAGTAGAGTCATTTTCTATAGACTTCTATACAACCAGAGGAGTCGCCCCCTGGTGGACATTAGAGAGAATGCAAGTTTTAAGCCTTTTCACATTGGCTTAACTATTCAGAACTGGAGGTTGCCGTCTGGGCGCAAGAAAGCAGTGCACGCCGGTCGCGCTGCACCTTTGGTGAATCGGAAATGATTCAGCATATTTGCACATCTGGTTCCCTCGTCTCAAAGTCAATGTTTTTTTTTGTGTTTTTGGTTAGATGAGTCGGAAATGAGGTCAAGTTGAAGAGATTTCAACAGTTTTTTTTTCTACAATATAAAGTAAGTCGTTAAACAGTCCTCTGGTGAATTTAGATGCTTTTTAGTGTCTGAAAAGCCAACAAGTTCCTTAATAAGACGACAAAACCTCATCACTCCGACTAGTCCGCCCTCACGGCCTCGTTGTGTCTGCTCACATGTATGTAGTTCATCTGACGATTGCATTCACGCTTTAAAATTCATAAAAGTGGTTTTAATTTGTGAAGATTATTTCGCTGTAAGTATCATGAACGTCTGTTTTCCACAGAGTTTATTTTCTGCAATAATCCAAAAGCTTTTGGTCGAGGAAACCAGTGCGGCGCTTAACTTCCTAATTCCGCTGACAAAAATACGGAGTAAAAACAAACCGCATCGGCTTCACTTCCTCACTTCCTGTGTGTAACTGACAACACGGAGTCGGTTCACTGACTTTACGACCCGTCTCTACTTGTGCTACCACTGTGTCTGCATGTTTTTCAGCTTACTGTTTTCGGGAGCGACGGCTTATCTTCTTATGTCCAAAGACCGACAGGGGGAATGGTCCATATGTTTAAATGTTTGCCTCTGGCGTCCACTGACTCTGATGTTCAGGCTCTCGTGAACGATGAGGGATTCCCCGACGTCTCCGCTTCTGTGAGACGTTTCTTTTCTTTTTGTTTACCTCTTTTGATTGTGAACGGATGAAACACAAACTCGTTTTCGCACACAGCTC
Organism: Lycodopsis pacificus; assembly: GCA_028022725.1. Taxonomy (NCBI): domain Eukaryota; kingdom Metazoa; phylum Chordata; class Actinopteri; order Perciformes; family Zoarcidae; genus Lycodopsis; species Lycodopsis pacificus. The sequence continues at coordinate 3,303,214 of CM051697.1, read as the reverse complement.
TTAGCATCTGTTCCACTTGGAGAGGTTTGCAGAATGTGCACGCTGACAGAGAATGGGCGAGTTGTTAAAGAGTCCTTTTTATTCTTCCTTTCCTCTTTCTTCGTCCAGATTGTTGCCGCTCGGTTTTTGTTTTATCTTTGTGTGTGCACGTATTTGTTTCTTCTTCGGTCTCCTTTAATTTGAAAGCCGGTGTTTTCACTCTTCTCTTTTCCCTTTGGCAGCCCTGTCAGTCCCATAAAAGCAAATGGAGTGATTGGCAAATCGGCGGCTATCACGCCCGACCAAAATGGAGTCCGGCTTTTCACACAGTTATTTCACACGCCCCCGCGGAGACCTCAGTCCCCAGCAAAGAGGACGTGGGGGCGCATTGTAAACGCGTTTGTTTGGGTTTTAATGTTAAGTAGAAAAGATCTCCACGCTTTATGAGTCGAGGGTTGTTGTTTCTTGCGACGGGTATATATCAAACGTATACATCCCATACAAAGCATCCCCCCCCCCCCCCCCCCCCGTCCTTTTCCTTTGGGACGCACCGCTGACGCCGGCATGCTTTCGGGGGGATTGAGGGCTAATCTGACAGGAATCCTGACCGGTCCAGTTGGGAATGTCTTCGGTTGTAGCCGTGCTTCACTTTCTGCTGCGCTGCTGAGGATACAGTCCGCCTCAAAGGCCGATATCTGGGGTCACCAACGCACAAATTCTTACCTTCATAACCAAATAGCCTGGGAAAACACACGGCAGTCTGGAGATCGGCACATCGGGGTCTCTTAATCCAAACCACACGAATTTACTTACATGTGCATGCATGCACTCTGTCTCTTTCCCACACACACACACACACACTCACACACGTGTTTGACTGGCACATGTTCTGTGATTGCTGTGGCAGATATCCTTCATATCCTGTCCAGTAAAGAGTGGAGGTTTGTTAGTCTTTCAGATTCCTGGATGAGGGGCTAAATCCATACTGCTCTGGTGTGTGTGTTTTTTTTTTTTTTTCTTTCTTTCATTAAACCAAATCATCTCCAGAGCAGGAAAAGGAACTTTTCTCAAAAGCCACCAGGGACACGATCAACCCCACAAGTCAAACACAGCGTCTCTGTCGGGTCCTCGCCACACATGTGTCGAACAGAGCTGGGAGCAGAGGAAGATATTCTTAAATTTGAGTGTATGAATTACTTACTGATCAAAAACCTGAGCCTTTTTATTAAAAAAAAAAAAAAAACCTGCCGAGGAGGAGAAACAGTGAATTGGAATTAACTGAATAGGAAGTTCATTAGCACTGCATGCCTCGAGTGAAAGGCTCGAGAGCCCCCGTAATAGGCATGAAGGTATTTTGTATGATTAATGGACTGTGGATGGTGGGGGGGGGGGCGGCTTTGGGTCATGGGATCTGGGTTGGGGGTCAAGGACAGGGTCACGGGGATCATAGAGTTATGAGCACATTCACCCTGCATTAAGGTGTGTTGATGGGTTACACTGTTCTGATGCAAAAGGCCGTGTTGAGGTGTTACAGCTAACTTCTCTGGTGTCTTTCATAACTTGCCTTTTACTGATTTCTGTATAAACCAAGGCCCTCGATCAGTATTTTACCATTAAAAGCACAGTTAGGATCTACTGACCTTCTCTCTCCTTGAATTAAAACTGACGTTATCTGAGAGGAACGGACGACAAAAAGTCCGTTAACGTTCTCCAAAACTCTCAACAAACAAGTAAGAATAATGTCCATAACGTTACCAGTCGAGACGGGGCCACATCGTTGGTTTACGTAGAACAGGAACGCCCGGTAACCAGAGCCGTATGAAGCCGTATGAATCTCTCTATACAGGTGAAGTCTCGCCCCATCTGGTGTCCCAGAATGGGAGCTTGTTTCGTAAAAATTTTAGACGATTGATTGCGAGAAGTCCCGTTTGAATCGTGCCATGAATTACACAGATTATGTTTGTCACTTTAAAAGATAATTTTGCACTTCAAGAGAATCTCAGGATGTCATTTAGTTTTGTGTGAAACCGCTCAGTGAGCGACGTCTCTCGTCTCGCACAATGTACACCGACACCAACACGGCTGTACCTTAGCTAGCGTGCTAATGTAGCTACGTTGCGCGCTCAAATGGAACGTTAGCTTACCTGATGTGTTTTTATCCAGCGAAAGAACATCCTGGCACGAAACACACCGGCATCGCAGCTTCATAGAGAGACGTCACTGACGCCACGTTTGGGTGTGTCGTCTTTGCAATTCCGTATGTTCACAGTCTTATAATTCAACAGTTTTACGACAAAATGTGACTTTCTTGACTTGCAAAATGATCTTGTAAATTCAAAACATCACACGTGATGATGCTTACACGTTTTTGTTCAGCACTTTTATGGTTTATTGAGGTGCGAATACAATCGGTAAAAAGCTAACGTTAGGCTATAAAGGAGCTCCACCGCGGTCACATGACTTCACGTCTCCACCACTAGGCTAAAGGAGGACGAGTGTTCTAGTGAGGACGCTTAGTCGTCTCTTTTACACTCTTTTTTTAAAGACACGTAAAAGCTTCTAAATTCTCCAGACATATTTCATATCATAGAACGAAACGTTAAAGTCTCTTCAGCATGTGTGAATCACAGACCTTATTTTAGACGAATCCAATCGAATCAAAGACACACTGACTTCAAGATGAAGGAACCAAAAGTGCAAAACTGCTGACTCATTTCCAGGTTTTAGGACTCACTCCCGCAGTACTCTTATTAAGGAAGTAGGCGTGCACCTTGTGATGAAGCTGCTCGTGTAGTTTGACTGCACGCCGTGGAGCTGGGACGCGATGACGGCGATACGTTTGCAACAAGCGTTCCCTCCCAGCATCACACCCAACCTCGGGCTCGGTCCTCTCGCCGGCTGGAGGAAGAATTCCTGTCTTTATTAAAACGTGAGATTTGTTTGGATTATGCTGTGTCAAATGAAGGATTACGCTGCCAGACAAAAGAGTCTGTTTCAAACCTCCCAGGGCCTTTACTGCAGCTCTCCTTTAAACCAACATGCTCCGGCTCCCATGCTTAAATGCTGTGCTTCATCATTGATTTATTGACACTGATCCACCTATCAAGCACGCTTACATTCCGAACTGTATTATGACAACAGTGAGACTGGGAGGCTCCCCCCTGAATGTATGTGTGCACACATGCATGCTTAGGATTTTTCAAGTGTGCATTGGTATGTAGAGTAGAGGCACTGGCCGCAGCTGTTGTGTGTTTTTTATGTGTTCTATGCATTCATAACGGCGAGTATAACCTTTGTTGGCAGGAATAGAAAGTCCTTGTGCAGATGTGTAGATACGGTGTCTTTCTGTGCGTGTGAGTGTGTGTGTGTGGGTGTGTGTGTGTTTCAGGAATGTATTGGTGCACAGTTGCTGCTAAGTTCTCCTCTGATCGTCACTTCGAGTGCAACAGTTGACTTTAAGAACCTTCCACTTGTCCAAACTGGCCAACTCAATGTCATCTTCAAGTTCGTATGCCCTACGGTGAAGCACACACACACTCACACTCATACCAACACTAACGCCAGATAAGAATGTTAATAGCTGACAGAACTATTTAACCCTGGATCACGTTCAATGACAGCATTTCTTGTTTGTTTTTGTAAGCCCAACGCCAACCTTTAAAAATGTTTCCAGCACTGCACTCTTTATTCCTCTGTTATCTGGCAATCTTCACACATCTCTCTTTTTATTCGCTGGTTCAAGCTTCATCAGATTTATTGGTTACTACGAACAATCTCGTAAGCAATCGGCTGAAAGTCACCAGTTGCTCTGGAATTCTGTAGAATTGGGAGCCCGCTGCTGGAATATCGATTCTGACAAAGGAAACATGCAACAACCAGACATGTTGATGCTGGTAGCAGCTTCTATCCAAAGTTAAAAGCTCGCTAACTCGTCTGGATGGCTGCAGCAATATGCCATTTCCATTGCACATGCATATTTATTTAATGACGTCGGCTGTAAAAGGGTCTATTACATCCTCAGTAGAAGAGAGACCCCTAACACACACACACACACACACACACGCCGCCGCCATGTGACTGGACCTCCAGCTTTCAGAACTCTCCATGCTTCTCCTCTGTTCTGACCCTGTGCCAGAGGCTGTGAAATGAGATTATTATGTGTGAAATGAGGAGCCCTCTCACTTCTTCTTATGGTCCGGGCAGGAACAAATCAGGGTTAAAGACAGACGATAGTGAGAGGTAGCTGCAGGCTAACGCTGCACCACATGGTGGTGGTGGTGGGGGGGAGGGGCAATACTTGGCAAAATTCTTCCACATCCTAACTTTCTTTGAATTCTGCCGCCTGAGGGGAGAAAAGCGTATCCAGTGGGGGGGGGGAATGCACGGGTATTAACTCAAATCTCCAGTGACAACCCCTATTTCCCCCGTTATTGCGGATGAATCTTTCCCAGGCTGCGAGGGTAGAGGGAACCAGGTCAAGCTGCCGAGGGGGTGGGGCATAAGAGGGAGGAGGTGCAACCCTTGTCGAGTGTGACCTCTGACATCCCGACGTGGAGCTCAGCGGAGGCCGACCTCCTCTGACGGAGTAATTACCGTGAACAATAACGCACGATTGGTTAGAGTTGGATGAGCTTGAATTTATCTAATAAGGCATGCAATGCACCAAGTGGCTCAGTGAAGCGCTCAGGTTGGGGAATGATACACACTCTTTGATGTTTTAATGAAAGGCATCTCTCTCTTTGGCTCTGTTCACTGGTTTCATCGCCATACGCACTAGCATGGACGACCAACTGAATACAAACTTCATATCACCCCCTCTCATGTTTCTTAATTTTAAGGTACAATACACAGAATTAAGCGTATTAATATAGCAGCAAACGGCTCTGGAAGAGACCTGTCAATCACAGTAGTCCCGCCCTAAAGCATCCCCTGCTTTATGGTCTGTGTGACTCTAAATGGACCATCATGTACTAAATGAACATCATGCTGTATTGAAGAAGACTTGAAACTAGAGATTGAGACATAAACTCATGTTTACAATGTTTACTGAGGGAATAAATCAAGAGAGAAGTAGAGTCATTTTCTATAGACTTCTATACAACCAGAGGAGTCGCCCCCTGGTGAGCCAAGTCTCTTATAAAACACATTTTAGTTCCTTCTCTCCTCTTCAGAATGTCTCTCCTGCTTTCTGTTGAGTTTATATGAGATTCTCCATCTGTTTCTTTTGCGGCCCTTAGATGATGCAGTCCAGTCAATAATGCCCATTGTTAGCCGCGTATGTATTTAATTGTGTATTTAAAAGTGTTTTCATGCCAGGAATCCCCAAAGCAACACACAATTCCCCAGATTGACTTTATCAATGGGACCCACAACTGAAAAGAGCTTTTCTCATTTTATACAAAGAGTTTAATTCTTACATCAAATGTTCCATCAGTGTGCTGAGTTAATACTGAAATAAAGTCCAATTTACACAATGTTAGTCAGAGACCTTGAGGGCAGTTTGATTCGGTCAATTATTGCGCCGATCAGTCAAATGCACAAAGATCGAACGGACATGTTTCGACTAAAAGTTAGCAACTTTTCATGGATACCACACACCTTTGTCTGGCCCTTTTGTGACTATCTCTGACTTCAAGATATATAAAAAAAATAAGTTGAAAATCTATATGTAAAGTTAAGACCAAAAGACTGTCTTAAGACTAACATTTAAACGCAGAATGATCCGGTGTGCCATGCTCTGTTATTCTGTGACGCAATTATAATCAATTGTAATCTCCGAGCCCAGTGTTTTGCACATTTCCACTTTTTTTTCCGTCTTTACGTCCGATTGATTCAAAGCATGTCTGTTGATTCTCTGCACAACATACATTTTAATCTTTGGGCTCCGGGAGGAGAGCAGGTCATTCCAGGTCAGAAGGCTAAAGTCCAAGTGAAGTCAACAGTCATTAGCGTTAAGATCTCATGTGTGGAGTCATGTGTTGTTGTTTTTTTTTTTGGTTTTCTCAACTCATGTCTAAAGGCATCAGATTCCCACTTGAATCCAAGTCATGTGACTTGAGTCCACGTGTCTGTCATATACCTGCTTAACCCCGCCGTGTCACCACATGTCAGAATCAAGAGAATCCGGCCCAAATGCAGAAGACCAGCGGACCAGTTCCATCTTTTAGTTTCTTCCACGTAAACTCTCTCCAAACGGTCCAAATCGTCCGTATATAAGAAGTGGACCCAGTCATCGTGACGTCCTCCGTTGGTTTGTGGACTGACGTTTTGAAGCTTTGAGTCCGGCGAGTTTTGCCGTCGCTTTCTTGGAGTACGGCCGTTGCCATGTTGTTTCTTTCGCAAACCGATGAACGGAAGTTAACGCATTTGGAATGTGGAGGAGTGACGTAGAGACGCCGGACACGTCGCCGGTAGCAGCAGCAACCTGTCAATGACAGTATGCCCGCCCTAAAGAAGTAGAGTCATTTTCTCATAGACTGCCATATAATCGGACTCTTTGCAACCGGAGGAGTCGCCCCCTGATGGTCAGTGGGGGGATTGCACGTTTTAAGACACTTCCGCATCGGCCTTACTCGGCAGAACCGGAGGTTGCCGCCTGGTCCAAACGTAGACTGGCCAACATGGCGTTTGTCATCATAAACACAAGCCTAATTATTAAAATGTTGACCTTTTTATATTTGAATTTGAGTTAACAATTGGTGTCAATGTTAGAATTACACACCATGTAGCCGTTCCTTTTGTAACCTAATCGTAGAATATCAGCATTTGGCAGATGATTAATGTCTCTACCGTATATTTCAAATGCATTTTCCTCATTATTGTTGACTCCCACTGGTTTAGGGAGGATGTTGTCTCCCTCAATACACACAATGACGTGCGGACCAATTATTTTCACCTGCTAGCGAGCAGCTTCAGCAGGAGGACGAAGCACGCAAGGATGTTGATGCTGTCCTCCCCCAGAGACCCTAATCCCCATCCCCACAGGCGCCCTGCTAGTGCAGTAAACAGTCGTGTTCGATTAGACCCGAAAACAAAAGCAGGACGGCCACCAACTGAACCCGGGTCTCTGCAGAGGTGGGAAAGCGCTTGTTCCCCCAATATTTCCTCCGTTTAACAGAGAAAAGCTCGCTGCCAGACTGCAAGCGAATGGAATACTTAACCACTCTTCCGACTTTCTCAAGAGACAAACTCAAATCCCTACAAAGACCTCTGGATCCTCTTTTGGAAACACTGTTTTCAATAAACTGTACCACATTTTATTTTGTCACTGTTCACCGCTGTGCCGCCATCGTGGGCACAGTGGCACGAACGATGAGGTGATCTCGTCGCAATCGCTCCCATGAGGCTTCCAGTGGCAATGTGGTCTGTTCACCGCCCGAGGTGCTGATTGATTGCAGCTCTCTCCGTGTTTACTGTGGAGGAGCTGACTCCAGCATCATGAACAGAACCAAGTGGACTCCAGACCTTCATGCGAACCAGCCTCTGGTGAGTTTTGTTGGATGCTGGTCAGCAGCTGGAGACGGCTTCCTTCCCTCCTCGCTCCAGTCCCCCCCAGCCCGGGCAAAAAGAGTGCCTGAACGGAATGCATTTGATTCACTTCAAATGTTTTGTGTTTCCATCTTTGAACCTCCAACTTTTCCTTCACTGTGTCGTATTAGCATGTAAAGAAGTAAATACTGTACGCCTCTGAACGGGATTTTGATCAGATATGCCAAATAGGTTCCATCCAATTAACAATTGCAGCCAAAAAGAATGCTCAGCAGAGGAAAATAAGAGATTCAAAAGAAAAGAAAGTTTCCCTGTTCAATGTGCAGAGATTTAATCCCTTGCAGTGGGGGAATGTGAGTGGGCGACGCATGCCAACTTGGTCCACGCAGGCTTGTTTCCTGGGGAAATTACTGCGACCAGCCCTTCTGGCTTCACCATCTGTGTGGATCAGCAGCATATCAGCAGTAACACATGCTGTCCTCATTCTCTCACTGCAGGTTCACACTTCTGTTACTGTACATTAACATTGAAGAGTAAAGGTGGAAGAAACTTACTACATACTCTCGTTATTGTAAGTTATTGTGTTTACTTATACTTTTTTAAATATGTAATTTAACTTTTACTTAAGTACATTTTATTTTTCGTAAAGTATTGCTACATTTGAAGCTGCATCCCTTGCAGAGTAAAAACAATAGTCGCATGAAACCGTCATGATAAATTGTGCCCTACTGTGATTGGCAAGAACTCGTTGAGAAGTCTTCAAGCTGTTTTGCCAGAAAGGGATTATTTGATCCCAAACCATGTTTTTTTAACTAAACCTAACATAGTAGGTTTGTTGCTCAGACCTCAGGATATTGCTGGCGGAGGCAAACTTCTCCAAAGTGGGCTCCATTTCGGTAACCAGCGTAGCATGAAAGTGGAATTAACAAGCTAGCTCGCTAACTAGCCAGCCGCTAAATGAGTCAAATTCAACACTCAACGCTCCATCCACACACACTTGTCAATGCAGCTGTTGTAAGGCGGTTAACTTCAGTATTAACTAAACCAACTTACGACAAGTCGCAAACTGACTGAGTTGAGGTTTTCTAGTGAAGACTAAAAGTATTTTTATTGATTTAAGAGAAAGCATGAATTACCTTTAAACATAAACTAAAGAGACGGCTTAAAGCAAACCAAACCTGTAATCCCAGTAATCATACCTGTAATACTGCTGTTACATGCTCTCATTGTTTCTACAAATCTGCTACTTTTGTAATGTATTTATGTATTTTATTGTTTTGTCTGGTATTGTGTTGCATTGTGCTGTACCGTGTTGTACTGTAGTGTTTGCTGTTGAACTGTACTGATAATAATAAATCGCAATAACCTGCCCAGGGACCACAGACGAAAATGATCTCCCTAACTTGATTGACCAGGTAACATATCGGGGCTCGTCCTAACTTGATTGACCAGGTAACATATGGGGGCTCGTCCTAACATGATTGACCAGGTAACATATGGGGGCTCGTCCTAACATGATTGACCAGGTAACATATGGGGGCTCGTCCTAACTTGATTGACCAGGTAACATATCGGGGCTCGTCCTAACTTGATTGACCAGGTAACATATCGGGGCTCGTCCTAACTTGATTGACCAGGTAACATATGGGGGCTCGTCCTAACTTGATTGACCAGGTAACATATGGGGGCTCGTCCTAACTTGATTGACCAGGTAACATATCGGGGCTCGTGCTAACTTGATTGACCAGGTAACATATGGGGGCTCGTCCTAACTTGATTGACCAGGTAACATATCGGGGCTCGTCCTAACTTGATTGACCAGGTAACATATCGGGGCTCGTCCTAACTTGATTGACCAGGTAACATATCGGGGCTCGTCCTAACTTGATTGACCAGGTAACATATCGGGGCTCGTGCTAACTTGATTGACCAGGTAACATATGGGGGCTCGTCCTAACATGATTGACCAGGTAACATATGGGGGCTCGTCCGAACATGATTGACCAGGTAACATATGGGGGCTCGTCCTAACTTGATTGACCAGGTAACATATCGGGGCTCGTCCTAACTTGATTGACCAGGTAACATATGGGGGCTCGTCCTAACTTGATTGACCAGGTAACATATGGGGGCTCGTCCTAACTTGATTGACCAGGTAACATATCGGGGCTCGTGCTAACTTGATTGACCAGGTAACATATGGGGGCTCGTCCTAACTTGATTGACCAGGTAACATATCGGGGCTCGTCCTAACTTGATTGACCAGGTAACATATCGGGGCTCGTCCTAACTTGATTGACCAGGTAACATATGGGGGCTCGTCCTAACTTGATTGACCAGGTAACATATCGGGGCTCATCCTAACTTGATTGACCAGGTAACATATGGGGGCTCGTCCTAACTTGATTGACCAGGTAACATATCGGGGCTCATCCTATCTTGATTGACCAGGTTTCGATTTGTGCAGAGAAGTTGGCTCTGCTGGTTGTAATTGGCTTGATGAGCAGAGACTGATTTCAGGATCAGTAGCAGCCTTGTAGGCAGGTGCACCTCGTTTGGTGAGTGAGACGTGCAGTCTGGTTGTTTGGGAGACTCGGACGAGTGTGGTGAGTAGGCTGTTTTCCTGTGAGCAGCTGTAATGATCAGTGTTCCTGAGGAGTGTGTTTGTGTTCCACTTTTTGTGGAACCGAGTTCAGTCATGTTTTGTTTGAATGTCTGACTTTTAGGTGATTTCAGCACAGCTGGAGAGGAAGGCGGTTGTATCAATAATCGATAATCAATCATAGTATGCAAATGCTGCACAGTGTGTCTGTAGAAATGTGTTGTTGGTCACGTGATGCTCCACTACTGTATATGTTGATATTGAATGCAACTTTTGACTTGAGTAAAACGCCTTCACAGTAACAATGAGTTTACTTGAGTTTTCTTTACATCCTTTACTGAAGTTTCGTTAAACTTATTTTTTGGGTCTTTTCACAAAATCTACCAAAACACTGGCAACGAGGAAGATCTTGGCTCGATAACAATGAGAATAAATATGAAACTAAGTTAAAATGATACCCTCTAGAATAAAATGGAGGTAACCACAAAGTGCATAGTTTCTATGGAGAGGAAATGCTATCGACTCGTTCAGGGATTGAGAAACCTTCATTTGTAAATTTTGCAGACATCAAACTTACACAAACTATGAAGTGAGACAGAGATCTTGCTGATATGCACACTTGTCTTGATTCCTTTGCCCTGGTGGGGGGGGGGAAAGAAAAGCACACAATAATTCAATATACAATCGCAGCCTGTTCTGTCGGGTCATCCGGTACGATGGCGAGTCGAAGTCGAGAAAGTGGCGGCAGAATCAACCGACCGAGGATTTATAATGTACTCCACCGGTGCTGTTTAATAAGAGCAGGGGTGTCAGGGGGAGGACCGGCCTCTTTTACCTCTGATTGGTGGACTGGAATGATTTCCATTCCCCCATCAATTAAGTCCAACGGTGGAGGACCTCCATCTGTTAGTGGTTACAGCGCCTGGCTCTGAAATATCTTCTACCCTCTGCTATTCTTTTATATTTGTAATGCTGAATGGGCTTCTTTACGATCAGAGAACTTTGCAATCCATGCGCTGGGTTATAAAATACCGTTTAGCGCAGTGAACATATCTGTGTGTGTTTGTGTGCTCATAACTGGAAGTAGACTCTCATCCATTTGGCAGTTTGAGGGGGAAACGTCTCCAACAGCGCTGCGTGGGATCTTCCTCAGCGGTTATGTTGTTTACCGCGCTTGACTTTCACACACTGCGTTCAACAGTTTGGTTCTGGTCAGAGAAGCGTTTTATGTGCATGCAAACTAACTTGTAAATAAAGTCTATGAAAGCCGGATTATAATATATTATGAGCCCATCCCTCGCTGTGAAGAGAGGTTTTTACTATGGGGGGGGAAAAAGTTGCAGTATTGCTGTTTTTAGTTTGAGCACAAAGCAACATGAAACAGACACACTGCAAACCCGACAACGTCACTTCTTGCACAATGCCGTGGGCGTGTCAACGCTCTTAATATTGTTATTGAGATAAAAAGATGGTTCATATCGAGACAGAAGATTGTGGGCATATCGCCCAGCACCAGGGACTGATATTACACCAAGGGCTGCCAATGAAATGAAGGATGTGCTCTTTGATTCGAGTGTCCCAATAATCCACACTTCTGAAGTTCCTGTGGATCTCACAGCTCGAGGAGAAGGAGGGTTGAATGAGTGCATGACTCACCGGATCAAACATGTCAGGAATTCTTGGCCGTTCAGCAGGAGAGATGGCTTTCAGTTTTATGATCGCAATCATAAAACGTCTGGTTCTGTGTCACCGGCTCGGCCCACGGGGGCGCAGACTCCCAAGATTGGGATTGATTTGTTGTTTTTCGTCGTTTCACGGGAGAATCTCAACAACCCCGCTGTTATGCTGTCGTTATAGTTTGTGACATACATGTCGATGACTTCTGCACGCATTCTATTTTGTGAAAGAGTCGGCCACTATGCAGCTCTTTGCATGTGGAGGTTGGTTGCTCACACATCGATTCAGATATCACACGTAATAATATCTTAACAATTTGCACAAGCACATCTCGCCCCAGCTGTTGATTTGCAGCTCGTCCATATGGCAGTCATATTGAGAGAGACGGGGAGAGCTGTTATGATGTGCTTGGCCGGTAGCCTGTGTTAGGTGGAGTTGCGCGTTTCTGGAGATGTGACCGGGGAGGTTTTTCGGTGATTTTCGTTTGTAATTTGGCCTTTTCATGTGGCTCCAGAGGTTATGTAACGGCCCTGGCCAGCGGCTGCTGTTGCATCAGCACATCGGAGTCCTTTCGGAGTCGCAAGCACAGCTGCAGTCAATCCGAGCGGCACATATTGGGGCATTACAGCGGCTAAATGGCGCTTGACTCTTTAAGTTCTTCTTTTTCTGGCACCGTTTTTGGATCGCATCGTTGATAGGTGGGATTTGTTTCAATGGGTCTCCATCTCCATCAGATAGACAAGTTGGCTCGGACTTCATCTGGTTTATGATGGACTGGATGCAACAATCCTTGAAAAGGACCATGAGAGAGGTTAATAAATAATAGAGAACTAATACTGGAAGCCAGGATAGCATCTGGCTTTTGTTTGACCAGCAGGCCACAGAGTCTGCCTGTATCTCAGAGCTGGAGTGTCTCTGTTTATCCCTCTGTTGCCCCCATAAACAGCCAGCTGCATCAACATAGTTTTCATGTTTGGCTATGACTGACAATGTGTCACTCAGACTTGTGTGCGCGCCAAACTGATTGATTTCAATGGGAAACGCTCCGAAACCAAAGTGAAACTAACTAACTGCAATGCTACAATGTTGTTTTTTTTAACAGTGGTCATTTTGGGTAAATGTTGGATACATGTGCAAATTAATTTGCTGACAATCTCTTGATACATCCTGTGCACGTTTTACTTTTTATACATTCACTGTAAGTCATCCTTGACCTCCGCAGACGAGCAGGCGAGCCCAGACTTTAGGTGTAACCGGCAAAACACCATAAACCTCCACTATGACCAGGAGGGATTGTAATTATCTGTAAACTCACATCTCATATTCACCGTCTACTTTATTACCTTTGTGCAAGTCCTGTGAAGAACAAGTAAAGTTTAAAATGCATTCTTAAGGTTTACTCAGATTTTTAAAACCTCCTGTTTCTAAAGCATTAAAAAACGAATTGGGCTTCTTTGTTTAATCCCTAGACATGTAAATAGTGCTTTTATCAGTGAACTAGTGACGTGATTATACTCGCCTACTTTTACAAAAATTCAGAGGTGCACGACCAAGCGTCCCCCGACACTTGCGGGGTCTACACCAAGTGATTATGTCACTTTTTGGCGTGCGCGCCTCTCCGCCGGCTTCACTTCGGCGAGTATAAACTGAGCTTCAGAGTCCACCTTTGTGCAACTGGCCTCTGACGTCATGCTCGACAAAGCCCCATTGTCAAGTAAGGGCTGCCAGAGACGAGAGGTCCTCACAAGGAGCTATTGTACGTCAGCATGGTCATCACACCCTCTTTAAGAGCACAGCGGGTCAGCCATCGCTGTCATATTAACCAATGATGAACTGCGGCTCAAGCCAAGACTAACGACCTCGGTAACTATTGCTTGTTGCCCATTTATCTGAATCCATGTCATGTTCTCATAGGCTGTGCGCTCACCCTCTGTTGTGACACATGATTTACTGTGTGTGTGTGTGTGTGTGTGTGTGTGCACTTTGTGAGACCTTCATTATGCTGCTCTAGTAACCGAGACTCTGCAGCCTCTCCATCTTCTCACATGTACACATTCATGCCCCTCATGCACACCAGAGGAAGCTGTTTCTAATCACATTGAGATCTCTGGAATACCTGATTGGATAATTAGGAATTATTTGGCGAGGGGTCATGAGAGAAGGAATACTGGATCATTATTTCGCCATTTCAGTTCCCCTTGGCATTGATGGTACCTGGTGTTGTGATTGTGTCTTTAAATAGTTTGAATCAATGGAATCAGAAGAAACTTGGCTTTCCAAAGATATGTCGCATGAGCAACCACTTAGGGGTTAAAGTCGGACCTGGAAAAGAGAGATGGCAGAAAGCAGCGCTGACCCAGGCGGTCACTGTTTAACAGCATAGCAACTGTAGGAGCTGTGGAGAACACAACAGAGGAGTGGCACTCAATAAGGTTCATACAATAGATGGCCTCTTTTAAAAGGCAGAGAAAAGAGATGAAAAGAGAAGAAAATCATAATAGAGATGTGATAGAACACTAAAGGTAAAGATGGAAAACAAAGGATCAAAGATTCTTGGAGTGAGTGAGTCAGAGTGGGAACGACATAATGTAGACGGATGCATGAGAGAGAGAGAGAGAGAGAAAAACAACTGGCTAAACTAACAATCAGGTCACAGGTCAAAGTGCCGACAGGACCTCGATGGTCCAAAACACAGATCGGTGAGCTCTGGTGTCTTAAGAGGTCAACTCTGTTTGTGGGGGGGAAGCCAACTTGTCGATTTGCATCAGTAAATAATTAGAAAAATGAGCCTTGCATGAGTCGCACTGATGAAGACAGGAGTGTCTGGCAGGTGAAAAAAAGGAAGAAAGCTGCATGGGTCACGAGTTGTTTGTGAGTCAGTGAGCTGTGCGACGGTGAGTCTAACAGCTCCTCCACAGGGCAGGTCTCCACCTGTGACTTTGATGAACTGGATAGGTTAAAAAAAAAAGACTCCTCTTGACCTACGAGACGCAGAGGAAAGGGGCGAGTAGTAGAAAAACACCGAGGTGGAGCCGTTTCCTGGAAGGAGAAGGGAACTGAATTTGGAATTCTGGAATTCCGGGATTCCCCGTGTTTCCCACAGCGGCTGCTGCGGAGCTGCAGGAATCAGATTGTGTGGAAAGTGACCGGATGGTGCAAAGTTTGCATCCTGAGAGGATGTGCACATATGTAAAGGAGCTTTTTGTGGATGGAAACATAAACTGTGATGTTGCAGCAGCTGTTGTGCATGATTTCACATTTTTAACGCATCTCCGCCTGAACTGTTACGGATGCTTCGGTTCTTACAAACAAAAGCCTCGTTAAACACCTTTTAATGTGATGTACTGCATGGTTACAAACATAAAGTTAACTGTCAAAGAAATCTCATAAACTCAAGTTTAGGCATCAGATCACTGAAACATGTACCGGTACATTTTTTATAAATACAGTTTTACATTTTAAGTAATAAAAAAATAAGTTTTTTAAGTTCCATGTTCTGTCATCTATTCATGTGAGCCATCCAGATGTTTTAGCTGTGGTATCATTTTAGTGTTGCTACCGAGGTATAGGGTATCATACTGACATTTACTCATGTGGACGCCGCTATCACAATAAAAAAACAAATAAAACTTCAGTTTCTACTCTTTGTTAATTACAGTTTTGTTCTAATAAGTACAGAAATCAAAAGAAACATCAGGAAATGTCAGATTTCTTCGCAGAAGTTAATTCTTATTGTCATTTCCAGTTTGACTTTTAAACATTTGTGTAACATCCGAACTGAGTATTTGACCTGTGTCTGTTAAGTCACTCCGGCTCTCTGTTGGGTGGTCTTGCTATGACACTTGTGCACACAAAAGCCCCCTTTGGGCACGGCTACAAACGCACAAAGGGATTGCGTTGCCTCAGCTCTGTCATTGTCACCAGTGATTAATAATACCCACTTCTAGTCTGCCGGTTAGACTCAAAAACAATGAGTCACTGTGTTGGACAGCGTCTTGCCTGAATTAATTTTGATTATTTGGAAAGCATGCTGAAAAACAACAACTCCAATTTGAGGATGACACAATGAATTAATGTACTGGAAGATGTGATCGGAGCACAAAGCAGTCCACAGAGAGTTGCTGAGCAACACAGGGTCGCCCGAAAAGAAACGAACGCAACGGTTTCCTCCTTCTTTACATTAGCAGCCATTGAACAAATGGTATGTTACAGATTTGCCGCGGTAACGTCGTTGTACGGTAGGCCCTGGAGTGAGCAACAGCTCTTGCAGCTTTTGATTTTAGCCCCTGGCACCAAGAGCCCCGGGCATTTATCGAGCATATGGAAGCAGTATGTGAACGGTTGGCCAGACATGAGAGGAAAATACAAAAGGGAGGGATGAAATGTGAAACACTAATCTAGCTGTAAATTCATAGCGTGGACGGGTGGTTGTGAAGAGGTCACAGAGTTGAGCTTGGACACCTTCGCCTTTGTGTCGTATTTCACACGTGTGTCGGGCACCAGCGAGGAATTCTTTACAGTTTGTGAGAAGGATTTTGCGTTTCGTACAAAAATGTGTATCGAATGTCATGAAGCTGGGTTTAAACTCTGTGTGTGTGCATGTAGAAGGGGAGGGGTTGTCTGTGTGAACGTGGACTTGAGAATCATTGTGTTTTTTTGCTCCGTTATCCCTGGGTGGGTTCTGATTTCTGGCGGGGATGATGAATATTGTTAAAAACAGTGAACGCCAACACCACAAACCTCTCGACTGCCCACAAACACAAACCCCTTTAAGATGAGTACTGTCCACGTGAACTCCAACTGGTTGTTATCCTCTGCTTTTCATAGTGGGACATGATGACTTGGGATTTATATTATGTGCCAGAGCATTATGATATCTACCCCTTTTCTGTTCGTTAACACAATGATGTATATTTGTGGGAGTAGCGTTGGAGGAGGAAGACAAATTCTTTGGTTAGAACGTTGAACGTAGAACGTTGGTTCACACAGGCTAGCAAGTTTTATTTGCAGTTTTTTTTTAATTTTTATAATGGCTGAAGAACATATGAGTTTCTGTCCCACAATCACTCACCGCGAGTGTTACTGGGGAGAGTCAGAATCAACCAACTGGACCATATCGGCCGCCCCTCTACGCCACTGGCAGACTACTTTGCCGGGAGGAGAGCCGACGGGGCGCTCCAGAGCGGACAAATGCTAGTTAGCTTGTCCATCTTCAGAGCTGGCTGGCTAGCTAGCTATATAGTCTCCGGAGCTCTTAGCCTGCTCTACTCCCGACGAAGTAGTTTCCGAGCGGCAAGGTGTGAGGCAGTGGACCGGTGTAGCATTAAAGAATGGTGGAATTAGCTAGGTAGCTAGCTAACTAGCCAGCTGCTAAATGTTTGTCAAATTTAAGCAAGCTAGCTAAGGAAGCCAGCCGTCCGCTTGTTATCTTGCTAATTCCACTATGCTTCCATGCTACACTGGATCCAGAAAATAAAACCAACTGCGGGCCAACTCTTTTAATAGTTTAGCCTGCTGCGGTGCAGCCACCATGAAGGCTGAGGAGGTTAAGCAGAATGCTAAGCTAAACTATTAGCAACATTTTCTCTCCATCTCTGAAACGCTTTGCCGATATTGTAGTTTATTGCGTCAAATGTGTCCAATATTGATTCTGGACACCGAACATCACAGTCGGATGACATTTTGGACGTGTAACTTTAGTCCACTACTCTGAGGTGATTTGTGTTTAGCCTCCAGCTTACACCGTGATGTAATCATGACCTCAGTCAACATTGCTAGTAATTACTTAAATGTTCATTGACATTTGTTACCAGTGACCCCGTCCACTTTGACATTTGGTGTCACTCTAATGTGTGTGTCACTGCAGGTGCCAGTTGCCTTGAGGCAGGTGTGTTTGGGGTTTCATAGCAAAACGCTGCCAGAGGGCAGAGAGTTTAAAGAATGCTTGTCAGGGGATTTTTCTGACACATTTTTGTACTCATTTCACTTCCCCTCTGAAAAGGCCAAGCAAGAGGGGATTACAGGGCACAAGCATGTCCAAATATCCCCATCACCACCCTAGGCTCCGGGTGTCAGGCCACGTTAGTGTCAGCATCCCCCCCCCAATAAACACACCTGTCCCCCTGCATTAAGCTCCAGATCTAACCTCAAGGCTTCCCGGACCCAGGACAGGCCGCACCTGGGTTAACCTGTCCACAGATGTTGACTCTGTTTGGGTGACGGAGAAGAGGGAAAGCTCCTGAAAAGGGGGATTGGACTCATTCATTGGCTGAGTCCCAATGTTTGATTCCATAATCTAGCTACTGTCTGAAGAAATGAGTAGTGTTCAGTTTAGTAAATATATATTCAGTGCATTTATATCTATGTATTTATTCGTTACATTTTGGTCCCAGTCTGAGAAGTGAGGCATAAAACGTAATGATTAAACACTGGTATCGGAACTCGGCATTGACTGATACCTAAAGCCCAGGTATCGGTATCGGTATTGGGACTGAAAAAGTCGGATCGGTGAATGCCATAATAAAAATACAAACAATATACAAAAGAAGAGTTGCTTATCTCACCCTAGGACGCTGCACAACAACCTAAAAGGGGTTCAGAAAGGAGAATGTAGACTTTGACGAGCCTTTTTATATGGGGTCAGATTAGTGTAAATATTAACGAATGCACACAGAAGGATTCACAATGATCAGTACCAGTGATCTGACCTCATATCTTTAAGACTCAATAAAAGAATAAACTGAAGCTCAAACCGGCTTTATTCCAGGAAAACAGACGACTCACGTCTTGGACCCGTACGTATGGAAACCTAAAACCCAGGAGCGAGCCTACAGTAGATCAGTCTGTAAACACAGCACTATCACCACCCCTCCTCTCTAACTTGTCATCGTTACTGTCCGAGGCACTGGATGAGTTTTTGGAGCTCAGGACAGGTCAAACCCCAAACACACAGAACAGATCTGCTGATCTCTGAGGGCTCTGATAGGTTCCAGCTGCCCCCCCCCCCCCCCCCCCCCCCCCCAATCCATCTCTTCTCTCTCACGGGTCCAATGCATCCCAGATGTGTCACGCTGACTGGCTGGACAGACTCACAGCTGGCTAGTAGCATAAGGCTGGAGAGAGAGAGAGAGAGAGAGAGAGAGAGTCGAGGGTACCGGCCAAAACCTGGATCGCTCTCTGCCGGTCCGTCTCTCTGAAGTCTTTATGGTTTATCTGTTTGAGCTCAGAACAAATGGCACACAGACCACAATGATAAGCAGATAAGTCGTCGTGTGCGATCCAATGCCACGCATGAACAAAGACGAGAGTGTGCTGTATCGTGAGATAACAAAATATCAAAATATTACCACACAGGTAGACACAAGAGCGTAAACACTCAGGCAAGAAACAACATAAACCAGCTTTTGTTTCTTCTCCTGCCCATCACAGATGCTTTTGTGTCTTTAATTAAATGTGTCTTGCTTTTGTGTTTTTGTATTGGCTCCGCCTCTACAGAAACAATATATCCTCGTATAACGAAAGCCAGCAACGTGTGTCAATTTACACTTGTGACATGCATATAACCTTTACAAAATAAACTTCTTCACAGGAAATAACATAGTTAGGTTGAGGAAAAGATTGTGAAATACTTAGTTAGGTTCAGGCAACAAAACTACTTAAAATAATACGGAAGTGCCATTACAGAAGTACCAAAGTTACATAAATGAATCAATGTTGCTTTCTCGTCTCGCATGGGGAACAAACAGCGGGGTTTAGGGTGAACGATTGCTCGTGTGTTTTTTTGTGTTCTTCATACTTACTCGTTAACGGTTACGTGGATAACGCACAAAATGATTTCGTGGGATACGAATTACGTCGCATCATTTTTTTGTAGGAATAGCTACGAATGCTGGATGAGACCAGCCTGACAGAAAGTGGAGGTAATGGTGTTTTAGGGATTGTTATCTGAGTCGTTGCGAAAACATTTAATTAGTTGTTGTGGCCTCAATGTCTCCAGCAAGCAGAAGAGAGACGGACCCAAGAGACCGGAGACCGCCTGCTTCCAGAGTCCCGTCACTCTGACACTCCCTCCTCAACCCAGATCTGCCTCTCCTCTGTGTCGCATAAAACTCCTGCACACACACACACACACACACACACACACACACACACACACACACACACACACACACACACACACACACACACACACACACACACACACACACACACACACAGGCAGGCAGGCTTTCAGTCGGCCTCGGCCCCATGTGTTTTTGTCTGGAACAATCGATTAAATTCTGGAACACACCTTTAAATTGGTCTTTTGGGGATGATACCTAAAGCACATTTCGTGAAATGTTTTGACATGCACTTGTTTTATTTGAGACAGCAGTTATAGGAAAGTGTTGGTCTGACATCTTAGTCCATGAGAGAAGGCAGTTGTGTCGAAAGTAATAAGTATGACCCTAAAAGCACGCGGCAATCTGTTAAGTCAAATCTGTTTTATTTTTTTCTGAAAACATTACGTGTTAGAATTGAATTGTAGCGTTAGCTCGATGACACATCCTTAACACTATATGGACGTGATGTGATTGGTTTGTGGACGGCCGCTTTGAAGGCTCGACTTCTACATATTGGCCATTACCATCTTGGATTTTCGCCGGCGCCGTCTTGGTTTTTTGCAACCAGTGAGCGGAAGTGACGCAGTGGTAGAGACGCCATATATGTGCTCTGGTAGCGACCTGTTGATCACCGTGGAGCCTCGCCCTAAAGCATCCTCTGAGGAGAGCGAGTAACGGTAACAGGTTTCTGCATGAAAACGTGCCCCACTGGCTCCCTCACGGTCGTCGCTCTGCATACACCGGTCACAGCCGAAGACTGTTAGCTCTCTCGCCACTTTCTCCTTAGCTAGCACTGTTAGCGCTGTTAACACCGTTAGCTGCAAACCACCGGCTCGCTTTTGCCATGTTGAGAGCCGTTGAGAGGCAATCGAAATGCGCCCAATCTCAGATTTTGCACCCAGTAAATTGCCGCTAACAGATGTTTCACGTTAACTCCTGTTGGACTCCAGTGAAATGTTGCCTTTCGCCTCCAGAAGGAAGCCATGAAAACAAAATACAAGATGTCCACTTTTTTTCCTTGACGTTTTTTCCTGTAAACTGAAGCATTTGATGGAACTGAGCGAGGATAAGTAGTGAACTTAAGGGACTTGTTAAAACCTTCATCCAGTGTCGGTGAAACAGACCTAAAACGAAGAGCCCTCGCTCGCAGAGGTTCACACCACCGGTTTTAAGGTTCCTCCAAGGTTTGTCCGATCACCACCGTTTTACAGCAGTGCATATTTCACACATTGACCCATGTGTTTAGGCTTTGACTGGACGGGGGTGTTCACGTGAGTGTGACCACGTCGGTCCTCCCCAGGATCTCTCGTGGTCTGTTAACAGAAGACATTTGATGTCAAACCAGATGGCCCTTCTATTACTACTCCTGAATCGGCTTCAGGACCAGAGATGGCAACACATGGGAGCTGCTAATGACATGTTGACACAAAAACGAGGAATGCATTTCTGCTGCCTCTGTTTCGTATCTAAAACAGATTTGTTTATGGCCACGTTCTCAAAAGATTTAGGTAACTCTTCGGTGGCTTTGAGGCATACGTTAGGAATCCAAGCACTTACAGCAATTCACTTTTTTCCCACAAAAGTCTTTTGATTTAAACCATAATAAAGGATGAGATCAAAATGTCATCTCCTCTCAATCATCTGAAGACTTTTTACTAACGCTGCTAAATAATGCACTCTAAGGCCTCCATCACGGCGTGACGCGTTACTAATAATTGCATCGCCCGCAAAACCATTGTTGTCCAAAGGTGCAACGCGACCGGCGTGCACTGCTTTCTTGCGCCCAGACGGCAACCTCCGGTTCTGAATAGTTAAGCCAATGTGAAAAGGCTTAAAACTTGCATTCTCTCTAATGTCCACCAGGGGGCGACTCCTCTGGTTGTATAGAAGTCTATAGAAAATGACTCTACTTCTCTCTTGATTTATTCCCTCAGTAAACATTGTAAACATGAGTTTATGTCTCAATCTCTAGTTTCAAGTCTTCTTCAATACAGCATGATGTTCATTTAGTACATGATGGTCCATTTAGAGTCACACAGACCATAAAGCAGGGGATGCTTTAGGGCGGTGAATATCACCCAGGCTTCGAGGCCTGTACGTTTTCGATGACAGTTTCTGAATTATATATTTATGTTTCACTATGGACTTATAATTATTATCATGAATTGTATTTGTTGTTGCTGAAAGTCAGAAAATTGAGTCATGAGTGATCGTTGATGCATTGTTGGACGGGCCAATAGTGGGAGTGGGGGGTCGTGGGCCCGTGGTCCTCATACGTCGCCCTTTAAACAATATCTAATCCTGCAATAAGTCCTTCCTGTTGGAAACCCAACCCTTGAGACACCAAACAGCAGCTCGCCTCAATTACATTTTCCTACTGCCGGGAGTTGTGTTCATGCAGACGAGAAGATATTTTTTTGTAGCATAGTTCAACATGGAGTCACATGACTAAGAGTATAACTATCCCCAACTGTTAGTTTGGCATCTAGCCGTAGAATCAAACAGAGCGGAGACAACACAACTTTTCTATCACTTCAGGCGTCTTTTCGCCACCGTTTGGTTTGTGCATGAGAGAGTTTATTGAGCTCTGTAGTAATAACTGAGGCTGTCATCTGGTGTTGTTCATTTCTTTAAATAGTATAAGTTGTTTGAGTTATTTTACTTTTTTAAAACTGAGTCCGTACCCATTACCCTAATTTCTGTCGAGTCATATTTCTGTAGGGGACGGGTAGTGTTAGGATTTTATTGATACTAGTTCTCTTATGGATACTGCTTATTGGTTTGGCTCCTTATCGATACTCTTATCGATTATTTTGTGAGAAAAAAAGACAATAAAGGGCTTTGAAGATGCCCACCGCCCCTCCGGCAGCAACCGTAATGCAGCCTGCGGAAGCATACTCTCAGCCCAAAAAACTAATATCTGAATACCCAAACACTTTGTTCGGTGGCCTTATCGTCTGAGGCACGAGAGGGAAACACAAACGGCAAGAAGGACAGGAGGGCGGTGGAATGCAGAGGAATGTTTTGCGATGCACAGATTCCTGAGATCACATGTAGCCGTAAGCAGCGGCTGCATGTGTGAAAGAGCTCTTTGTCTGCAGCCCAGGTTCTTGGGTTCAGCTAATCAAACGGATTAGAAGCGACTTTGAAAAGTCCGCCCATCGGAATCGGCCGCCCGCAGAAAAACAAACACACTGCAGCCATCCACTTTCACCAAGGTGTGTGTGTGTGTGTGTGTGTGTGTGTGTGTGTGTGTGTGTGTGTGTGTGTGTGTGTGTGTGTGTGTGTGTGTGTGTGTGTGTGTGTGTGTGTGTGCGCGTGCATACCAGTGCACTGGACCAGATGGCTCTTTGTGTTTCGGTTCCGTGTGTGAAAGCAATGAACGGCGGCCCGTTTGTATACATGTCCGATCTCTTGAGAGCAAATAAAACAAACGTGTCCTTCAGATGCTGATTAGAAGCTGCCTGATTCACTTACATGCAGATGAAGACAGTTTGGACTGATATGCGTGTTGTGCTGTTCCTTTTCTGACCCGACTCGTCCAACGTGCTGTGGGTACCGGTTCCTGGCTTTTTAATACGACCCAGATCTCATTACTGTCCGTCCCTCCCGATGCTTTCAAGTGCAGCATCTGTTTGTTGTGTGACGACAAACCTAATCAGTGGGCGTCATGCACAGCGAAATGATGTCGATTCAAATGTTTCAGGCTGTTTAGGGGAAAAAAAAGCTTCTGCTTCACGTCAATTAATTTATATTTGAGATAAAACACACCAGTTGTCTCATCTCCAAACAAACCAGTTATTAAACAGATTCATACGCTGCAATGGAATGAGATTTTTAAGCTGCAATAACCATCTCAGAAAATATCAGTGTTTTCAGTGAGGACGCAGACTGATCCTCATCCCGAGGCTCGACTACTCAGCTCTCCCGAACTGGGAAACACCAGAACTTTCCACTCGATCTACTCCACGTGCATGCGTTCATTCGTCTGTGTGTGTGTTTGTATTTTCTTTCCACTCTGTGGAGGAGTTTCCACTCGAGTGTTTGCTTAAGAGAAGAAAAGGGTCAAGCGGTGCAGGACTCAACTTCCCATCGCGTTTCAGTCATGGTACCGCGGATGTCTTTGTCTCTTTGCTGCTCGCGTTAAATTCTGTTGAGTTTTTTACACACCGAACACCCACAAATGTGAATGTATAAAAGCATGCACGCACGCACACACACACACACACACACACACACACACACACACACACACACACACACACACACACACACACACCTCAACGCCCTGAGCTCCCAGGTGGCCAGCTAACTGCCTGGAAGTGATAAAGTTAGAGGCCCCTTTAGACATGGAAGAGAAAAAAGCTTTTTCATGCAAGAAATGGACTAATGCAGCACGCTGTCAAAGCCTCATTGGAGCTCACACACACACACACACACACCTCTTACATTCAATTGGATAAGCTGAAAACAAATGCATGAAACTGAGAATGTGTTCGCGTGTTTTTAAAGTTACAAACTTTTATTTTAGTTTGCGGTCCCTGTAGACAGAAGTGTTTCTTAGATTAGACTAGATTTACTTACCTCTCATGTTACTGCAGCAGGGTCTGACAGTCTGACCCCTCTCAGTCCTGGTTCTGGTTCTCCCGTGCCTCCCTTCCCTCCAGCGGATCCATCAATACGTCCTGGGTCTCCAGCAGCGTGGTGTCGGTGTTGTCTCCCAGAGAGGAGAAGCTCTGCTCCTGGAGGAGGAGGAGGAGGAGGAGGAGGAGGAGACGCTGCTGCTGCCGGGAGCTGAGCTCTCCTTCTCCCTCCAGAGCAGGTCCAGGGTCTGTCCACGGTGGACCGGTCTCTGCTGGAGGACCTGGGTCTGTCCACGGTGGACCGGTCTCTGCTGGAGGATCTGGGTCTGTCTACGGTGGACCGGTTTCTGGTGATCCGCTATGATTTTATCTGATTTCGCTTAGAATCCAAGCAGCACCAGCCCACCGCGGTCAGACCCAGATCCGGCTTTGCTGCCGCCTGTGAGCTGC
The DNA here is from genome assembly GCA_028022725.1 of Lycodopsis pacificus. Classification (NCBI taxonomy): domain Eukaryota; kingdom Metazoa; phylum Chordata; class Actinopteri; order Perciformes; family Zoarcidae; genus Lycodopsis; species Lycodopsis pacificus. The sequence continues at coordinate 3,278,333 of CM051697.1, read as the reverse complement.
GGGAGGAAGCTTCTTCTCCTCTGGTCAGGAGCAGAGCTTCTCCTTGCTGCTCCGCCAACGGCATGCTAATGGAGACCCAGGCCGCATTAATGGACCCGCTGGAGGGAAGGGAGGCAATGGGAGAACCAGAACCAGGACTGAGCATAGAAGACTGTCAGACCCTGCTGCAGTAAAATGAGAGGTTTTCTCAAGTGAATCTGGTGCTTGGCACACTACCAATGTCATCCAGACACCGAAATCAACACAAAATACAAGTTCCTTGTCGTAACGTTAAAGATATTCCTTTGAAAAAGTAACTGCCTCCTGTGTCTGTGTCCAATCAACCACAATGTTGATGCTCTGAGCTTTGTGCAATGAGATGATTTATAGTTGATTGCAATTCAACCTTCTTCTTTTTTTTTTGCCATGTTTATTTCCAGTGTACAGTATGATGCAAGATCGCTGTAATGAAACCCTGACGGCACCACAAGTCACATGTTCTTACTTTCACTTTCTGTCCCGTCCTCCTGTTATTGCATTAGGAAATGTAAACGTGTCGCGCTGCCTTTCTCCCTGATATCTTTTTTTTTTTTTCTCTGTTTACTTGAATGCATCTCTGGTCTGCAGATGTGAGTGTCTTGTCGACGGGGATTCATCCACGCAGCTGCCTGTGTCAACCTGACAGAATGCAGAAGCAGAGAGCAAAGGCGAGGCCTAATCAGATCACTGGATCCAAAACTGTTGGCTCCACGTCCTCGTTTGACCACGCTGGTCTTTCCGGAGACAATTTAAACCCTCTGGACGAATTCTGCAATTGATTATGATTATTTACGGTTTTGTTTTTAGAAGAGGAGAGGGGAGTGCTTTAAATGTGATAAAATAAGGAGACAATGAGAGAATGCATCATACTGAGGTCCTCTAATTTGGAAAACGTGTCTCACTCTCCCCAGATGTCTGCAATGACGAACAAACTGAATTAGAAACTGAAGATGTCCTCTCCGTCTCCTGGTCCAGCTCCGTCCTCTCTGAGGCAGCTCCTGTTCTTTGAACGGACAATTCGTCATCAACAGAGATGATACTCCAAATACTCTTCATGGACGCACATTTAGCAAATCGTGATGGTACGAGTGAGCACGTTAAAGCAAGAGAGAGAGATGTGAGACAGCTTAGACGGCATTCATTAGATATGTGAAACAATAGGGGGGAACGGACATCGATATTAGGGATTTTTAATTGTGATGAACTATATCGTTTAATACAAAGTTAATATAAACGTGACGGTTTTGAAGCCTTGAGTTCTGCATCTTGGCTTTTGCCATCGTGGTTTTTTTTTGGCAACCAGTGAGCGGAAGTGACCATATTTGGACTGCAGGTTGATGTAGAGACATTGTATAGGTCTCTGGGAGCGACCTGTCAATCACTGTGTAGCCCCGCCCCTAAAGCATCCCCTGCTTTATGGTCTGTGTGACTCTAAATGGACCATCATGTACTAAATGAACATCATGCTGTATTGAAGAAGACTTGAAACTAGAGATTGAGACATAAACTCATGTTTACAATGTTTACTGAGGGAATAAATCAAGAGAGAAGTAGAGTCATTTTCTATAGACTTCTATACAACCAGAGGAGTCGCCCCCTGGTGGCCACTAGAGATAATGCAGCTTTAACACATGAACCATCGGCTTCAGTTTTCAGAACCAGAGAAACGCACAATGGTTTGCATGAGCTTGACTCACAAGCACTCATGCAAAAAAAATACCAACACAATCGCTGTATGCACACACACACACACACACACACACACACACACACACACACACACACACACACACACACACACACACACACACAGCATGCACTCAGTGACAGACAGTCAGCGTTGGGCTTTTGGAGGCGCCAGATGAGACAATCTGCTGTAATTTAGGTAATCTGCCGAGGCATCCAGAGATACTGATGCAGCACTGTGGGTAAAAAAAAATAACAAAGGCTTTCACTTTTCAGCCAACTCATTCTCCACGGATTCCATGTCTCACTCATCTCGCTCTGCATCCGTCGTCGCCCTTTGTTTTTTGTTCCACACATGAACGCGGTGCCAAAAGTCTTCGGTTACCACTGGCTCTGTCTTCAGTCGCCGCTATCAAAGATGTCACTAATCCCGTGGATGTTCTGAATTGTGTCTCCTCTGCTACCAATTTCTTCCAATTATATCGGTAAATCTGTCCCCCCCCCCCCCCCCCCCCCCATCCCCGTCTCTCTGGCTCGTGTCCCTGCGGTCCCAGCGGCTCCCAGGGCCTCGACGTGTCCAGCTGGCATGGCTTAGACAACCGGGACAGCTGGGATCCTTGACCACCCGGATTACAGCAACCCACTCACCATCGCCATCAACAGCCCATCAAGACGAGCAGTTTTCCACTTCAAACCCCCGAGTTCCCAGCCATTGCTCTTGATTGTTGTTTCATACTTGGACATTAAACAGAGCCCCTTCTCAAAGTTCTGGACTTCGTATAACGACTTCCTGCAGTAAGTGAGTGGGGTTTGGATGCATCACTGATTTACATCGTACCTGGCCATTACGAGTTGAGAGAAAGTGTCCTCCTCGATATCCAGGGTGAGAGTGTTTAGACTGAGACCAGGACTATGCGTCCTCTTTGGATAGGGTTCCCCTCGGGGTGCAGTGGTATCACAGTGGATCTGAGAGGTACAGAAACAGGGAAAAGGCTTTCAGCAGGAACCCACCAATTCCAAATCTGAGAAGCATGCGGCATGAAGAAAAAGAAAGTCGTCTCTCGACACCGACGGCCTCCCGGAGCTGGGACGAGTTGTGTTCATAAAGTGTGTGAAATGTGTATCGGCCTTTTCAAACACTGCTAGCTTCATTTATCTGTTGGAGTAATCGCTCTTTGGGCTTTCAAACATCGGTTATGTAAATGACACGTCATGGCTGTGGCGCCTCGAGCTGCAACGCTCACGCAATATCTGTCAACACGAGTCATTTGAAAATAATGATATCGAGGAAGAGGATGGCGCTCTTTTTTTAGCTGTTGAAGCCAGAATCATTGACCGTGATGAGCACAAGGGATGTTCGCCCCCGCTTGTCACAACACAGAGTAGAATTCCAATGTTTTACCCATCAGTGCTCAAGCACAAAGTAAAAAGATGACGTGAGGTTGTGACTTATTGAATTCCTATGGCTCACAATGCTGTATGTAAATATTTAGCTGGATATTTATACTGTAAACAGTTGAAAATGTAACGAGGGAGACTGATCTGATTTTAATACTGTTTTAATGATGAATAAACAATAAGGCGACGGTCGTAATTCGAGACGAGACTTCAAAACAAAGCAACGGGTGACGTCACGATGACTGCGTCCACTTCTCACATACAGACTGGTTGTACTCAAAGAACATGGTCAAACAAGGTGTTGGTCTTTTTAAGTGTTTACTTTTTGGTTTTTAATTGTCTTCGCTCAGAGGATCATGCGATCGTATGTCCGTGAGTGGGTGAGTGTGCACCTCTGTGTCCGTCCACGGATAATTTTGCCTTCTGCTTCAGCAAACTGCATCATATTTTGGGTGGCTAGTTATGGCTGCATGCTGAAGGACCTGTCGTGGTTGCGGCGACTCTCACTTTCTCAAAACACCTTTTAGTGTTTTATACTGGCATTAACTGCCGGATGACTCCTCACTTACGACTCCTAACCGGCTGGTCGGGGCCGCTAGCTGAGTGCGGCTCACTTTTATTGTTTTGGACCGTGTGTTCGGCTAACAAAACTACAAGCACTCCTCCCGCTGAGCACATCGCCACCACTGAGACAGCTTGGTGAGTTAAATTTTATTTTTGCCAAGACAACTTCGAGCCGATTGTTTGCATACGTCGCCCCTTGTTTTTGAGTTTGAATGAAGTGTGTTTTACGACGTCTTACGGCACATTAAAGTTTCGGAGTTGTATTCACTTAATCACACAATACGGCAGTGGTGGTTGCAGACACACCTGGTGGAGATCTGCACCTCCGTAGTTATTTGATGCTATAAAAAGATGGCGAGAAGTCCTGATAGACAGCTTCTGTAAAGTTCTTGCAGAGGCTCGAGAATCGTACGAGAGCTGTGCTCCAAGCGTTAACATAATGGACGCGTCCAACGTAGTTGCCATCGGGACTTCAACTGAAACGAGCTTGTATTAACCGTAGCTTCTCCACACGGTTCATTGATAGTGTCTAGTAAATCCTCCATGTTCATCCATCAAACTACGACTGAAAGGCTCCACACAGAGAATGTTCCCATCATGCATGCTGTTGTTTCAGCTGATTGCCCCAAAATCTTCTTTCCACTAACACACACACACACCCTCATCTTGTGCACACCGTCCAATCATGAGTCAGTCATAGTCATGGGGGTTTTGCATACTTGCCCTGGTTTGTCCACATGAACTGAGGGCATCGATGAGGTGACCACGGGCCCCTGTTTGGCATGGTTAGGGGGCCTCCATGTGCAGACTAGCAGACTCCTGTCTTTGTTGTGCGCTGTCCTGTGAGAAAGTCCAACAGCCGGGGTCTAAATGTTGACCCTACGTGCTGATGGTAAACACGGGCCGAATGACAAACAAAAGCGAAACCAGCACAGAGCTCCTATACGATCGCTGTAATGGGCCCCTTTCTCTCCATCATCCTCCTTTACAATCCGTCTCCTCGTGACCCCTGGAAAGCTTCAGCGGTTAGTGTGCTAATTTAACATTTGGAACATGTCGGGAGAGGCCAGCGCCCGGCCGCAACCCCGGAGTTCATTCAGATGTCTGATGGAAATCCAGCTCAGCTTTGTTTAGATATTCATTCGGGACCATTGGGCCCCAAACCATTCTGGGGTTCGTTCATGCTTTCCTCTCCGTTTACTGTAATGTTGAGAGCCTCGGGAGCGTTTTGGACATGAACCCACGCCTCTACCTTTTACTGCCCACTCTCAGAAAACCCCCAAGCACACGCTTACATACAAGTGTACAGAAAAACACAATTTTACACATTTACACGGTGACGAATGTGTGGTCCCACAATCACCAGCTCAGCTGCTGTGGTGGTTAATAGTCCAAGTCCTGGTTCTGAGGTAGTCTGTGGCGAGACTCCACTGGTTCACTTACCTCGAGATCTGCGAGCAGACTAATGCGTTGTGGATTTGTGTCGATCGACGAGACGAACCACGATCTCTCTGCATTCCAGTGTTCGCCTCGAACCGAGACTAATCCTGTCAACCCCGATAGATATTATCACTTAACTCTGAGAACCACGCGGCATTTAATTAAACCCGACTGCTCTGATCCTGCAGCCAAAGCGGTGGTGTGTTTAAGAGCAGCGCCAGTCGGTTTGCATGTATCACCATTCATGGTAATTATTAGCAGAGACAAATCCGCAGGTATTAACTGAGTTATACTTCATTATTAATGATAACTGAGCAACACCGTGTGATGTTCTGTCCGACTGCTTCTTGTCGGCTCTGAACGTTTTGACTGGATCTGGTCTTGTCTTCCTCTCAGTGTTTTCCTTCAGATGACTGCGCCTGCTGTTATAGAGCTCTGCTTTTCATTGGCTTTATGAGACCAACTGTAAATTCCTGAGTGTGTTGTGTCTCACAGCGGACTCTCCAGTTTTTTTTTTCTTCACCCCAAATATGTTCTGCCTCCCTCAACTTAACTGCCTGGCAAAGCACTTGGCCCTCTCACCGTTTTGGCTCGTGAAAACCTGGACTACTAATTACGCTGCGATAATTACCGAACGCAGCTGACTGAAGGTCTGCTGTTTGTGGCGAAGGAAGCAGAGCTCACAATTTCTTCCGAAAAAGGTGTGCGGCGCAATGAGCTCTGACAGACTCGGTTTGTTTCACAGACACGATGTAAAGACGAGAAAAATGCTTCTGAATATAATTTATTTTAAGTGTGAAAGAAAATAGTCGCACTTGTAGCCGAGAAATGCAAAGAAATGAGTTATTAATTTACCAATGTTTTGACGTGTCAGTCTTCAGGGTATTGAGGAATTTGATTTTTTTTAAATATATTTCTGTGTTTTGTTACAAAGTAGAAATATATATTAGACCCCCCCAGGCGGCAACCTCCCGTTCTGCCGAGGGAAGCCGATGAGGAAGTGTCTTAAAGCTGCATTCTCTCTAGTGTCCACCAGGGGGTGACTCCTCTGGTTGTATAGAAGTCTATAGAAAATGACTCTACTTCTCTCTTGATTTATTCCCTCAGTAAACATTGTAAACATGAGTTTATGTCTCAATCTCTAGTTTCAAGTCTTCTTCAATACAGCATGATGTTCATTTAGTACATGATGGTCCATTTAGAGTCAACAGACCATAAAGCAGGGGATGCTTTAGGGCGGGGCTACACAGTGATTGACAGGTCTCTACTGGACGGGTTAGGGTTAGGCTACTGGATTTTATACGGCGTCTCTACCTCCTCCTCATTCCAAATATGGTAACTTCCGTTCTCAGTTGCAAAAAAACCAACATGGCAACGGCCGTAAACCAAGATGGCGACGGCAAAATCGCCCAACTCTTGAGGCTTCAAAACGGCCGTCAGCAAACCAACGGGTGACGTCACGATGTTATATACAGTCTATGTTTATTCCCCTAAATACATAGTTCTTATATTTTTTCTTATATTTCTGGAAAAAAAGGTTTGATGGAGATAAAAAGATAAATGGAAGCGACACAGAGTCGTTCTATGAAGCCGTCTTGTGACGGGGATTAAAGACGCCGCAGGAGAGCACAGAAGACGCAGCACACGAGAGAGGTCTGTCTCTGGTGGTCGTGGTTTTGCTGGAATAGGATGAGCCTGCATGTGTGAGTCAGTACGTTTCTCCTCTGTGAGTATTTGCATGTGTTTGTGGCCCCGAGAGCGTTGTTACGTGAGCGGCGGGGAGACGGAATTGAAGGAAATGCAGAGGAACGGAACCAGAGGTGGCGACTGAGAAAATAGAATAATAAAGCGAGGTGTGCGTCAGAGATACGCTGGCCGAGGGAACCGTTTTCAGACATCTGTTAATGATTCTGCAGATGTGTTTTAGGGACAGAGGAGGGGCGAGTTTCGCTGTAACAACAGAAGCTGCATTGTGCTTTGTCTAATTTAGGTGCATTTTATTCCCTTTTTTTTTTTTTGTTCCTCAGGAGCTCGGAGAGTTGGCTCGCAGAGCTCATTGAATGCTTACCATCACTCAGAGAAAAGAAATGCCAGCACACTAATATAAGCACGCAGGGTGCTGTGCATGTGAACGTGCTCTACGTGCACAGGCACACACACACACACAAAAAGTAATCTCTCATATATTGGTGATGCCTCAGGTGTGTCCCGTAACCCTTTGAACTCGCTGCTACGGCTTCTGTCTAATAGAAAGGGGTGAAAGGTCAGTGCTGAAGTCTTTTAACAAGAAGATATGACGTTTGAAGTGCAGACACGGGACATATTTGACTTGTCTCTGCAGCAGGATGTGTGCAAAATGATGGCAAAGCTACATGTCTTTGAGGTAAAGGGGGGGATCGATGCGGCATAGTAACACGATACTTTGCGTATCGATACACAAACACCAATTATCAATGTTCCATTAGATAAACTGTTAAGAGTGCAACTACAAATCAAACCTTTTAATGGCATTCCACTATCAATGAACTGAAATCTGCCCGTCTCTTTAACGCACGATTCCAGAGAGGAGGAGGAGGAGGAGGAAGGGAAGGCATGAATGAAAGAGGTATAGAAAAAGAGGCAAAGAGCGGGGTTGGAAGGTGAAAGAATGCCATAGACAGAGATGCTGGTGGGAGGAGGAGGAGGAGGAGGGATGATGAGAGGCTCTGGAGGCCAAAAAGACTGAGCAGTTGAAGGGTTGACGGGTTTGGGTCTGATAGCTCGACGTGCATCACTGATCCCGGTCTGCTCTCAGTCTCACACACACTCGCCTCCCTATTCTCACTGTGGCATTCAGAAGCTCTTTCCCACTGGGAAGGTCAGAACCCCATTAGGAGAGCGTTTCGTTGCAATTTTGTGTTTGTTGTGAGGATAGTGAGTGGAAAAGGGCAGCTCTCTCTCTCTCTCGCTCGCTCGCTCTCTCTCTCGCTCGCTCGCTCTCTCTCTCTCTCTCTTTTCACCAATTCAGACCTCAGTGGTTCCCACTCGGGTTGTCAGCGCTCCCACACACTCGGGCTTTGATACTCGTCTAGACGGATGCAGCTTGTGCAATCATATGGAAAAGTTAGTTCCTCTGATTTTAGGAAGAAGCTGCTTATCAGACCCACCATCTCCCCCTAAAGTCAAGTTTGTATCCGTGAGCGTGCATGCACATGCGCTGAAGTTACTCCGTTATGTTTATTGGCACAGGTGCACGCTGCAGCGCCAGGCCGCCACTTTGAAGCCGCCAGATCAGGAAGTCGAGAAAAAAAAAAATAGGCGGGAAAGGCTCTGATGAAAGAGAAAGTGGAGGGACGTGGCACGAAAAAAGGTGCAGGTGAACGTTTTACTTCCACCAGATGGGATCGGCGAGTGCCGCACGTATTCTAACAAACGTTGGACTGCAGACGTTTCTATCAACGTTCCTGGAGGACGGCTGCTTTAAAGCACCCGGCGCTGCAGGCCTGCCTTGTGTCCGTGTTCTGTCTACAGTCATTAGTGCGTCTAATAGTGTTTCTGGTTCGGACGGTAGCTCTGCTGGTTAACCCCCCCCAGCACTGCGAAACCTCTTAATTGTGGTTAACTTGTGACAGGAAACAGATGCAGCGAATTCGACTCCATTGGGTTTCGGTAGAGGAAGAGCTGGACAGTCTTTGGAGCCGTAGCTGGAATATCAGTCCTGAACGCTGCTATCAAAATCACATCACAAGTTTTTTGAGATTCAACTGTCCTTCCAGTACGTCAGTATTTATCGTACGTAAATGTTGAAATGTAGCCATGGCTGTCGCAGCACGGTGACTGGCACCAGGAAGTGATTGGGCGGGACACAGGAAGCCCCTATTTCAGTGCTCGGCTTGTGCCGCATGGGGCTGTTTGAATAAGAGGACGGAAATAAATCCATCTGCAAGGACCAGATTCAGGAAGTGCTGCACAATGACACCACACACCAGCCATCTTTATCGTATCTTGTCAGCTCAAAAGGTCCGTGATTCATGGTGTAAGTGCGGTAGCGTGTGTGTGTGTGTGTATGTCTGCCTGTAATCACACCGTTTGTTTGAAAGTGCACATCTTAGGTTAACATCCCCAGATTACGAGAGCTAAGGACTCTGATTGCAATCTATGCTCAGGCTAAACACTCATCAGCCCGAGGTGGACATAAACATGAATGCTGTAACTCAAGCCTCATCATTCACTGGCAAACCGTGATGTCATTTCCCACAGCCAATACTTTGGTTTTTTCGAACCATTTCGAGCCATTTTTTTCTTTTTAACTTTCCCTCGCACCCCGCTGGAGTCGCCGCATCCTGGTCTCTTTTTGTGGTTTGGGTTAACGTTCCGACGGCTGCTGGCACCAGCCGGTGTGGCCTCTTTCTCTTTTATACCTAATTGCCCACCACCACCACATACGTGACAAATGATGCCACAATGGAGAACAATCAGGCCCTCTAAAGATTTATGGGCTCCAGAGAAACAGTCGGCCGTATTTATAGAAGCCCTTTTCTTAACTCTGGCCCCCGGGGAGCGGAGAGCGACTGCGCCAAGTGCCAATACGGTCTGCGGCACGTGTGAACCATTAAAGGTATACTGGGATAACTCAGTCAGGTGTGTGTGTGGAGAGTGTGTGTATTTGTGAGTCCGAATAGAGGCGATAAATCAGAACATGTTAACTCAATTTAGGGGTGTAACCGTGCACGAAGTTCTGTACGTTTTTGGTACAATGTGGAAAACAAAGATGCAGGGAATACGTTTTTTTATTTTATTTTTTATTTTGAAAAGGCCGTAATCCCTATTTACTCTGCTTTCTGTTCCGTGTGTGCGAGTATTAGACACGAGCAGCTGTTTGGGTTACTGAAAGGACGTCGTATACTGAACGTTACACCCTTACTCAAAAATGTGAAATGGTTCCAATCAAAACTTTAAAATATTGTTAAAGGCATCAGTATGTTTCAACCAAAGTGCTTACTGAACCAGTTCAGCCCAACCTGAAGGAGTCATGGAACTGACCTAATATCACCACGAAGACACTAAAAGACCTTTTGCACAGTTGACACTTTGACTTGTGGAAAGCTTTATTGCTCCATGTTTCTATTATCCTTCCATTTGTGCACCTTTATTTTCCCAGTTGACTGTAAAGTGTTGCCTGAGGTGAAGCCTCTTAGTGTCCAGAGAAATAAGAGGGAAACACATGATCTCTGTTTCGCGTACACAACAAAAGATCGGCGCTGCTGATTCCACCTCAGAGGCTGGCGAGGAGCCTCGCCGGTTGAAACTGCAGGGCGGTGCGTTTGATGCCTCTCCTTCATCTCCTCCGTCCGTCCTGTCTCAGCTGCCGAAGGTATGCAGCCCATGGGGTTCTTGGCATCTACAGCTTCATGCTGCAGCCCAGATGAGTCCCGCTTTCTTACACAGGACATTAGTGAGGAAGGAAAGCAGAGCTCACACTCGGAGACACGAGGCTTTTGTATTTTGAAGTTGACTTTGTTTTCCATTGAAAGTTATTGTGAGGAACCTTTAACTGGTTCTGAACCAGTCTCAGTGTAGTCCTGATCCTCTGTCAGACCTCCATCAGTAAAGAGACCATCAGAGAGAAGATGGTCTGTTTCTATAGAGTTATTCTTGATGCTCGTCATCGGTGCCACCGGGTCGGATTCTGGTGAAACCAGATGAACTCATGCAGGTTCACCAGAACCTCCTTCAGCTCAGACTCCAGCAGAGACCAGTCCACCGTGGACAGACCCAGATCCTCCAGCAGAGACCGGTCCACCGTGGACAGACCCAGATCCTCCAGCAGAGACCGGCCCACCGTGGACAGACCCAGATCCTCCAGCAGAGACCGGTCCACCGTGGACAGACCCAGATCCGGCTTCTCTTGCAGACCTGCAGTCGAAAGTTCCGGCGGGAGGAGGAGAGCTCAGCTCCCGGCAGCAGCGTCTCCTCCTCCTCCTCCTCCTCCTCCTCCTCCTCCTCCTCCTCCTCCTCCTCCTCCTCCTCCTCCTCCTCCAGGAGCAGAGCTTCTCCTCTCTGGGAGCCAACACCGACACCACGCTGCTGGAGACCCAGGACGTATTGATGGATCCGCTGGAGGGAAGGGAGGCACGGGAGAACCAGAACCAGGACTGAGAGGGGTCAGACTGTCAGACCCTGCTGCAGTAACATGAGAGGTTTTCTAAAGGGAGTCTGGTGCTGGTGCTGGGAAACACGAACACGATCATCCACAGGGACCGCCACAATACACACAACATAAAAGTTCCTTGTAGTTCCTTTGAGTTGGATAACAGTGGCGATGATGTGCCGTAGTTATTGTACTCATTTCCCACCTACTTGATGAGGAGTCTACTGAGACAATCACAGAAAATAAACGCATCCCATATTTCTGCTCCAAATGTTTGTGTGTGTTCTGGGAGCGCTGCGTCGGTGGTGACGGTCGAAAAAAGAGAAACGGATTTCAAGCGGCGACGCCAGTTCCACCAGAGTGAGAAAAGCCTTCAATGTGGTCCTAGATCACAGCGCGGTAAATCGTCCCTCTCGGCCTGCAGCTCCTGCCAAACGCTCTTCTTTCTTCTTCGCCGTCGGTGTTGTTAATAAATCATACACTCGCCACACAGGCAGAGAGGCAGGACTGCTGTGCTCTCTGGACACGTACACCTCAACGCGCCCTTTTTCTTCTGCTTGGAGAAGTAACAAATCCACTCTTGTGAAAGTTCCCAAAAGGAGCACAATGTCTAAAATGGAAGGTTGTTGTTTTTTATGCCCAGAGCAGGAAATAACGTGGTGAAAATGTCTATTTCTTCGAGCAACAACTTATTTTTAGTTCCCAACTACCAATGCGAGTGTGTTTTTTGTTTTTTTTAGTTAAATTAAGGATTATCGTAACCCCTGACGGAAACCTCAAGTTCTGAAAAGTAAAGTCTAAGCTTCATGTGTTAAAGCTGCATTCTCTCTAATGTCCACCAGGGGGTGACTCCTCTGGTTGTATAGAAGTCTATAGAAAATGACTGTACTTCTCTCTTGATTTATTCCCTCAGTAAACATTGTAAACATGAGTTTATGTCTCAATCTCTAGTTTCAAGTCTTCTTCAATACAGCATGATGTTCATTTAGTACATGATGGTCCATTTAGAGTCACACAGACCATAAAGCAGGGGATGCTTTAGGGGCGGGGCTACACAGTGATTGACAGGTAACATTTTGGTCACCGACAAATGTTTTATTCAGCGTTCACTTCTGGTTGCAAAAAACCAAGATGGCCACGGCCGAAATCCAGAACTCGAGGCTTCAAAACGGTAGTCCACGAACCAATAAGTGACGTCTAGGTGACTACGTCCACTTCGTATATATATACGGTGTGTAAGCCTAAATTCATAATTGATAATATGAAGCGGCCAAAACTAAAACTTACAAACGTACCAAACCAGCATTAAACTACTTCAATCCATGTTTCGTGCCAGCCGTTGATGTTGCTGGAGCAGATGTTTTCACAACTGTCTGCTGGGTGGTGCTCGTAGAGGATCATAGTCATCACGTTGTTTTCCTCCTTACTCTGGCTTTCTTTTGTGGTTTTCTTTTGTTCTTCATTGAGGCTCTTAAGTCAAAGGGGTTTTATTTATTGTTTCATAATGTGGCTGTTGTGAAGCCCTTTGACATTGCAACTTGGATTTAGGGCTGCGTAAATGAACCTAGCTTGACACGGCTTGAATCATGGACACTGGTTTAAGTTAAGAAGATTGCCTCAAGCACATTTTCTGAATTCCTGTCTCAGAAATTGACGGTCTGAACAGCTTTTTAGTGGTATTTATTTCACCAGGAGGCTTGTTTTTCTGTTCCTTTTTTTGTTTGCTTGACTTTAAGTCACGCTAGCTGGCAAAGCTCCAGGGATGTCGATGACAGTTGGCGTGTCCAGTACTTTGGTTTATAACCAAATGTCAGGAACACTAAAGGCATTCCCATCAGCCTCAGATGGGCTTTGAGCTCACTGCTAATAGACTGCGGTAGGAATGAGTCCGAAAACCTGGAAATTAGTCAGCATTTTCTCAAAGTCCATTTCATGTGTTAGACGCCTGAAATAAGGTCTGTGGTTAACACAAGCTCAAGAGATTTCAACTTTTTGTGTTATAAACTTTGTCGTTAAATACCATTCTGGTGAATTCAAAAGCTTTTACGTGTCTTAGAGAAGGCGGTTGCTAACAAGAAAGACCAAACGTCATCACACCGACGAGTTAGTTAGTTAGTTAGTTAGACGTTAGTTTTTTAAAATGTATTTCTACTGATTTTATTCGCGCTTCAAAAATTATTTATTGCTTATTTGTGAAGATTATCTTGCCGAAAGTAACGTAATCAAACTTTAGTTTGACACCGAGCTTATTACCTGCAATAAACTCCCATCGGCGTCTTGTCGAGGGAACCCGTACGTCAATGCTAACTTCCTGGTTTGCACACAAGAATACGTCCTCCCTGCAAAACTCTATTCACAAATGTTGCTCTGCTATCTCATATAAGATGTATCTTATGTGTGTGTGTGTTTTAACTTTAACTGTGTGAAAGTCATTGTCTTTTTACATGTTTGATTTAACTTCATTACAAGTGGCATTCAGTTATGTTGTTCTGCTTACAATTTATCTCACGCTTCGCATAGAAACACCATCTATCATTCAACATTCAGCTCTTTCTGTTCTGGGAGACTGAAAGTTAGCAGCTGGGTGTTTTGGAGTTTTGTTGTTTTTGATTGACACTCCAAAGGGCTTTTCATTGGAAGGCTTTTTTTTAAAGAAACGGACCAGTTGGCACCAGTCATTGATGCTGTGGAGAAAGTGGAAACCTGTTGTGATTCCTGGTGCGCGGCGTCTTTGTAAAGGGCTGTTGCGCACCGTGCCGGGGCGGTGACGCTGGCACCGCTCGCACCACAGCATCGCCTGAGAAAGGCAGCCGAGCTGTGGCTGGAGAACCAGGCTCCATGAATTCAATTCCTCCATCAGAGTGGAGCGACGAAGGAGGAAGGGTCACGGGAGTCGGTCGGCATCTGAAGGATGGAACGGAGAGATGGATTACTCTCAGCGTGAACCGTCCGCTGTGATTTCATCGGTTCAACTGTCAAATTTGTGCAGGTTAATCTCAACTCGTGCTCGGTGTCGTCTATCGTTTTTACTATCCGCTTTCTGGAGAAAATTAAAACGCCTCATGAACTGCTGGGCTTGGTCTACGTTAACTTTTAGTTGGACTTTACTTATTTTAAACTACTGTTCATGATAACTGTTACCCTTCTGCCCCGTTCTGCAGGCACAGCAGGTTCTCCTCCACAGATGACTGATATTCAAGGATGTGGCCGAGGAAAGCCAGTGATGGCTTTAGTGTTGTGAGTTTATGACCCTTTAAAGTGTTCAGTGTTCCCCGCTGTGTGGGGGGAAAACACACACACACACTTCAATTTGTGTGCACACAAACGCACGTTTCTTCACACTAAGTTGTGAGAGTGATTGGCTCATTCCTGTTGTTTTCACCTCCAGCCGCAGGAAAGAGAAGAAACACACGAGCACAAGCTCCGAACTCCACCACCGATAAGAAGAACACAACTAAAGCCTATTTATTACAGCGATTCATTTTCTATTCAGTGTGATGACCCAATCTTAAGTGATATGAAAGAACAGTTCTGATCGTAGTACCATACGAAGAAAATACTTATGACCGACACCTCTTCACCCACTTAAGCCACATCAAGAGATCCTGACCCCGCTGACCCCGAGTGGACCAGATACTGTAGAACCCTGCGCCAAGTCTCTCCAAACATATAGTCTCTCCTCCTCATGTGTGTCTGTTTTGCTTCTGGAGAGCTGACAGAGAGAGTGAAAAGACAAAAGAAAAAGAAAAGGTACAGACCAGGTCTTACGCTCATGGAGAAGGTTAAGGCCGTTCACACACCCTGCAGTGCTATCATAAGACGCATCGGCCTGGTGTGGTCGATTCTGTGGGAGGAAACAAAAACACACAACCTGTGCAGAACATACCGGTCTGAGCCGTGGATACCGGGCCACTGAGAACCAATAATATTTAGCCCCGCTATGCTCCCAAAGATTTGCTTTTGTTGTAACCGCGAGCGCTGCTGAACCTTTCCTTGTTTAAGGGGAGGGATCAAAACGATGATCGCCGGTAACGGATGAATTCATGCTTTGCTGAGATTGTACCCCTGAATCCCTCCATCAGCACATAAAGAAAAGCAGCAACACGCTTTAATATTTAGCTGAATTTAATGATAAGAAATCATTCATTGAGGGAACACTTATGTATTATTACAATATGAACAAAGGTAAACGCTAGAACCGTTTTCTACGACGACGTATTGGGGCCATTGTCGGAAAAAAATACAATAATAATAACTACGGAGCCGGGGGAGGGGGGTAATATTCAGAAAGACCCCTCTGAATATCCAAGATGGATGTTGTACATCACCAGAGGTTAAAGTGGTTCAAAAAAATCACAAATTTCCGAGATTATATAGCTGTTCATTTATGAAGTGAAAGATGAAAAATAGTGGAGCGCAAAGCCGTGGTAACACCAGCTGTCTGAATTTCATCACTCTTAAAAGTCGTGTTATTATGAAACAAGGCGAGGATCATCATCTTTCATGTTCTTTTATGAACATTAATAAATACTAATACGGTTGAAGGAAAGTAAAAACAAACAGCTTTTATCTTTGACCACATGAAGGCTTGTAACACTAGAAAGCAACCGTTGAGAAGACGACTTTAATCTTGGATATTCTGAGTTATTTCTCTGAATATTACCCTCCCCTTGCGAATTATTATCTTTTTACCTACAATAGCCTTTATACAGTGTCGTAGTTTTTATCTCACAGTAGTAAAGTGAAAAATATTAACAATGAGTTTATTCAAGAACCATTTGAGAGGAAGTGGGGGAGCAGCGGCTGAGGGCGAATCCTTTTTCGGCTACCTTTTCTCTTTTAACTTTGAAAAAAACGTGAACAGGTGGAAGTTGACATCACTGACACGAACAACTCGGCCCTTGTCTTCATGTATGCTGCTGCATAAGTGAGAGGTTAACACTGGGGTCTGTATCCAGTAAATCTATGTGGAGTAAAGTTCCCGTCACTCATCGAGATGTATCGTCATCGTGAGGAGAAGTAAGAGCCTCATGCAGCCTCACACACTGCATGCCTTGTGCTGCAATTAACGCACACTGTTTACCTTCTGGCAATTCTGGCTGAGCTTAAATGATGTGCGCCTGTTTGTGCACGTACACGCATGAGTCCATGTGCATGTGTGTGTGTGTGTGTGTGTGTGCACGCCCGTCACTCAGCCTTCTTCAGCTGGGCAAACCTGGAGGGGTTGCGTCACCGGCAGAGAAAAGAGCAGTCCTGCCCAGTGAACTAGTCTTTAATTGCTTTGCAACTGGGAACACATTGCTGAGGGAAACAAGGGTCTCATTGTGAGCGCGTGTTCATCTCAACACACCTCATATTTTCTGCAGACCGCCCCCAGCTCTGCAGCATTTTACAATAAAACACAAAGCCGGCAATTAAAGTCCTAAGTGTTTGCATGCACGGCCACATGCAGACACACTTATTATGTGTGTCTATATGCTGACGTATTCCAGCGGCAGGGCGAGAGGCTGCAGTGTCTGAGCGCTGAGGATTAATGTGAAGTCAGCTCGCTTGAGGATGAAGAACAACATTGTGCTTCTGTTCGTTCACTCTGAGAGAGCCGTGCATGACGGGGGATTAAGAAGGAGTGAGATGTGTGTGTGTGTGTGTGTGTGTGTGTGTGTGTGTGTGTGTGTGTGTGTGTGTGTGTGTGTGTGTGTGTGTGTGTGTGTATCATGATAGATCTGTGTTGGGTGGTGGTGGTCTGGCTATGATGTAAACCAGATGTGGACTGGATGCAGACCATCGTACCCACAGGAGGTAGAATGAAGCCTGTGTGTGTGTGTGTGTGTGTGTGTGTGTGTGTGTGTGTGTGTGTGTGTGTGTGTGTGTGTGTGTGTGTGTGTGTGTGTGTGTGTGTGTGTGTGTGTGTGTGTGTGTGTGTGTGTGGTTGGTGCAGAGTGCCAGCATTGATTACGAATCCAGTGTAATTTTGCGCTTTTTGTTTAATTTTTTTTCTTGCAACCACATTTGGCAGCGCTTGCTGGCATATTTGAGCTCATACTTCATATGACTGACCCATAAATCATATAGATCTCTGCACCGCCGCTGCTGTCGCAGGGCTCAGTTTGAGAATACTGACATTAATGCGCTCATTTAAAAGCCCCGGTTGATAAACTATGTCAGTACATGGTGATACTGTTTGACCTGTAAACCAACTGTACTTCATGTCAGTTGATGTAGAGATTAAGACGGAGGAATGATCATGGGATGTATTTTAAAACCACTTTTCTCGAGAGGGCCACCGGAGAAATGCATCTGATGTGCAAAATGTAATTTCATAACGAAAGCGACTGTTCGCAGTGAGCTGACATTCTTTGCAGAGCTTCTAAATTAGCGAAATCTGGGCTGTGTGCACAATGCCACATGTGTATGAGCACCAATCCAGTTGCCAATCTCTTCAAATGTGTTATATTTTTAGAGTTGGAAGAGATATAACAGACTCATTCAAGTTGTCAGATGTTCTCAACAAAGAAGGAGGATGGCATGAGGGATATTTGGGATATTTGTAAAAAGTACAAATAAAAGACTTGAATGAGCAAACTCAATGCATTTACTGTTTCAACATCTGATATTTGGACTCTCTGACCTCATTACTATCCACCAAGCCAATCTCCTCTGGCTGTGGGCCGAACACCAGCTGCTGTGAGGACTGTTCTGCTACTGGGCCCCCCCGACTAGTGAAGAAAGACGAGCTATCATTTCCCCCGAAAAATCCTTCCCCTAAAGATAACATTACAAGAACATAACTATGAGAATGAGCTGTGTGCAAGACAATATTCATGTTTATGTTGCTAATTGCTAACATTCCCAACATGCAATACATATCTATTCAGCTCACGAGTATAAATATTAGCATTCATATTTCACTACTTCAGCAACATGAAGGTAACACAATGCATCATAAGGCACCTGTCAAACAAAATCCAGAAGAAAAATGACCTCAGCTACTACCAGGGATGACGAATGTCCCGGACTCCTGGCTCAGCAGCAGCTCCCTCAACTTGAATCTTCTCCCTCTGAAATGTAGCTACTGGTTCTGCAAAAGGCCACCACTGCAAGTTCATAGTCAATGAATGCCATTTGCAAATAAGTGCACAAAGGAAGATGCAACAGCCTGAAAGGAGCAGAAATAGAGCATTGCTTTGCTCACTGTCAAATCTGTGGGAGAGAAATATTCATTCTTCCAGCTGATACGATATGATATACATCCATAGAAATAGAATAGGAGAAGAACGGACACTCCCATTCAAATCAATGTAGCAGGATGGTCAGAGCGGCGGACATTTTTATATGTACCCTTGCCATTGCGGCCGTTGTTGCTAGCTAACTTCGGTATGCACTAAACCGACTTCCGGCAAGACACAGAGTCACTTAAATGAGATGTTGTAGTAACGACGATAACGAGCAGTGGAGTAGTAATGTTACGAAGCGTAGAGAGCCAGCGTAAAAGAGTCAAATTCAACAACTTAATGGTTCATCCACTCTCTCTTGTCACAGCGTAGGAAAACGCATTGCTAGCAACAGATGAATGAGAACTTTGTCAGCTAATTTTCTGTACCCAGTGTAGCATTAAAGCACACGCTTGTCACAGCGTAGGTAGCACAATGCTATCTCCAGAAGAGTGACAACTTAGTCATTTCCTGTAACCAGTGTAGCATTAACGCATGCTGGAATCAGCATGCTAGCTGGTTTAATAGCGGACGGCTGTTTTAGTTAGCTAGCTTGCTAATGCCACCATGCCTCAATACTACACTTGTGACAGAAAATGAGCCGAACAGCGGGCTGGTGTCCAGCGGTCGCGCTCGGTCTAACGGTTCCTCCGCCTCACTCCCTGCCGCTACAAAGGAGGACAAGCTAACTAGCTAACTAGCGACAACACTTTACGGCCCCACTAACGTCTGTTCTCACCATAACAACCAAGAAGAATCACTTGTTTCTTTTGTGCTAGTCAAATGACTGGGGTCAACAGTTCAATGTCTGTTCTACTCCTATTCTATATCTATGTACACAGCCAATGACCGGTGTCTCACAATGCAAACGGCAGCATTGGATGTAGTAACAGTGCAGAATTATCATCTGTTGACATTCTTGCCTGGTGATATTGGTGCAAAGAAATTGTGCAAGAATGGTAAATCAACAAAAAGCATAGAAAGTGCATCGATATCGTGTTTCCTATCTATTGTCAGAAACTAAAAATCCAGTGTTCAAACAAAGGGCCACAGACAACAGCTTTCTCATCTCTCCCCAATAAAACCTCCAGGAAGCTTACAGATCATCTCGCAGCAAACACTGGGACTCTGTTTCAGCAGCAGTTGTCACATTCTCACAGCCGAGATGCTGCAGCCACCACAGACTCAATGAGGTGCCTCTCTGTCTCAAACACACATGGCTCTCTGGAACCCATTCACCCCCTTTTTACACTTATCTGAACAGACCCGGACGGACCTGACATGGAGCGACAACGACACCGAGAAGTGCTTCGGGACTTGTGTGCTAGCAAAGAGAAGAGGAAAAAAGTGACTGTTGTGAATTCAAATGTACGCTCTGAAAAGGCCATTCCGTTCCCACACCTGCATCTTTATGAGTTCATATCCTCCCGGTCCCACTGTGGAAAAAAAAGTAGCTGTTTCACAGGAGGGCCTCTTTTGACCCCTGTGCAAATCCTGTTTGTCCCCCTTATTTGAGGGTCTGTTACGGATCAATTCACAATGGTGGATTGAGTGGTCTCTTTGGTGTAATGTTCAAAAAACATCACCCTTTTTCCAACCGAGCTCCGCCCACATCAAACCAGGGAGAAGAGCGTAAAGAAAATAAAAAAAGTACAGAAATCTTTATGGTCTGTGTGACTCTAAATGGACCATCATGTACTAAATGAACATCATGCTGTATTGAAGAAGACTTGAAACTAGAGATTGAGACATAAACTCATGTTTACAATGTTTACTGAGGGACTAAATCAAGAGAGAAGTAGAGTCATTTTCTCATAGACTTCGATATAATCTGACTTCTTTTTGAAACCGGAGGAGTCGTTTTATTTCTTGTATTATTTCGTGACGTAGATTATTCCCAAACGGTCGACTCGATCTCAGAACTGACCTTGAACGTTTTAAAACAGTAGATGGTGTTTTGAACCAATTTTGAACCATGAAATAACGATTTTTATAAAAAACAAATATCTTAATTAACACCAGCATCACAGTCATGTAGCTTACAGAATGAGCCTTATCCGTTCTTCTTGGAATCTTACCTTCCTCGGGCCAAAACAGAATACTTCTTCTCTCTCTTGTTTAAGAGCGGAGCGGAGAGAGTGGGTGATTCATCACCGTCCGTCTTGAACTGCTGTAGATGGAGGCCTGATTTCACTGCTGGTGTCGCATGTTAACGAGCTGATTTTACAGTGGACGGGATGGAGGGTCAAACCACCAAGGAATCAACACTGATCAACACTTAATTTGCACAATCACTTAGTTTCATTGTCTTCTGTCTGGATGTGTCGTTCACTTTCACTCTGTGATCTGTAGCTTTAGCATCTTTATCTGTTGAACTTGTTTTCGCTGATGAATCAGTTCGACATCCTGAATCTGTCCTTCAAACACATATTGTAAACCCTGTTTGATCTGATAATGTTCTTTAAGGTAGCGCAGTTAGTGACAGTATGGGCTCCACTGTCGCTCTGACAGGAGTAGAAGGAATAAATGACGGCTAGTCGGCGATTGTCTACATTTATTTCATGAAGATCGGGTCGTTTCCCAGGTCAGTACAGTAAGAAAGGATCAAGTGTTCTTCTCAGTGCTAAGGAGCTGATTTCACCAAACTGGAGTCCGTCCATTTTCTCAGCCTCCCCGTCTGCCTGAGCCCCCATGTGTCTAAATCTGATAAAAGTGTGTCCTGTAACAATCCTGGAGAGGATGCGGATGGTTCACGGAGAGGTCAGGGCAATGAGACTGATTGAGTGGTGTCCGTTTACGCTGAAATGGATTCATTAAGTTTGTTTCTCATCACTGTATTCGGTATTAAGGCCAAAGTATAATAGTAGCCAATGCACAAGAGGCTTTAGACTTAAAAGATTAAAAAATAAATCAAGAAAGTTGCATGAATTTCATCTCAGATTTCGCAGTGTGGAGTCAGTCATGGCGCAGATAAGGATATTTATCTGAAACTGCTCGCAGATGTAGCACAAAAGACGTGAAGTCCAGTATTGGCAGAGTGACCACCTATTCTACATGAAACACGAGGACATGAAAAACAGGAAGAAGCCGACAAATGGAGCGAAAAACCAGACTCGTGAGCCAACACAAACGCTTTTGGTTCACTTACTAATAATTCAAACAGAAAATTAGATTTTTCTATTCCATAAATGTTGAATCCTTCATGTTTTATTTGGACTGGCTGTTCTTTGAGGCCCTTGTGATTCTATTTAATGCTGCAAATTATCATAAACGAACGTTCAGAGATTTGCAGATATATGTCTTGATTTGGACAGACATCTGCTCAATATTGTGCCAGTCACTTCTGTGAAAACAATGATATTTCAATGCAGAGCTGTCTGCCAAGAATAGATTTAGAAATAGTTTCCTGTTCGCTGTCTCTCGGCTTACGTGACTGTTTCTGGAGCGCCGGGATGCATCTTCAGCAGGAGGCTTATCACTTCAGCAGCTTCACGCACCGTAGATCTTCCAATCTGTGCATCAGAAACGGAGCTTTAACTGTTCCATACTGTGTACCATAGATTAAGGATGTCACCAACCACAGCCAAAATAAATCTCTACATCCACCAGCTCCATGGCTGTTTGAGCACTCGGTCTGAAATATACGTGTTTGGAAAACTCTGCAGAACTTGTGTTTTTCTTTCACACTGACCTGTAAATGAAGAGTAAACAAAGCGGGTAAACGGTGCTCGGGCCTCATGCAGGTGTGAAGGACACCACAAACAAAGAGGACCTTTTTCAAACACCTGCTTCTTCCTTTCAAGTCTTCCTTCTCTGGGTAGCTTCTTTAAATCGGCCACACACTAGAAGTCGTAGTTGGGTTTCCCATTTAGCCATCGTCCTCTTAACACATCAGATTGTGATCCAGCCAGTACTTCATTTTGGTGTCTTCGTCGTATCAGAATTTACAACTGCAAGATTTCAAATGACATTCTTGGAGGCTTGTTTTTGAGAAAAGGTTGGACATATTTTTAGGCCTCAACAAACATTAATTTCGACACCCATCAGCCACTGACAATATCTTACTATAGAAACTGAATTAATTTCCCTCCTGAAGGACACAGGAGGCAGTTGAGCATGAATTCAAGAGCTTCATGGGAGCTACAGACCGTGAGCAGGGGGTCTGGGTGTGGATCGCGACCAAAGCCGGGGCTGGGATTTTTAATGAGTGGCCGCGGTGAGGCGAGGAGGAGGTCCATTGTGTCCAGATCTGGAGCGTCTCAGCCGGGCCGCGGCGCCGCACACAGGGTCACGCGCTCTGACGTACAGCTGCTCCGCAAAAAGAAGAGGGAAACAAATGAGAATTTTATATATACTGTATTTGTGTATATATGTGATTATTATTATTTCCCTTTCTGTTTTTGTCAAGGATATATGTGTTTATACTGGGTCAACATTCCAAGAAAATGTTTGTTTATTTTGACCAAATGTGTATGTTGATTTCTTGACTTTTGTTGTTTAAAAATAAAAACATCAAGGGATTAAAGAGACAAAAATACCGTATTGTTGGAGAACAGAGCAGGAAACAGGATGTGTGTGTGTGCGAGCCTGCGTGCCTGCGTGCGTGCGTGTGTGTGAGAGAGAGAAAGAAAGAGGGAGAGAGTCCCCCAGAGTCATGTGAGCAGTCGGTCCTCCCCTTGTGGTCGGGGTGGGATATGCAAATGCAGGGCCGTCCGTCTGCCTGCCCCTTCAGAGGCAACACACACGCACACACGCACGCACACACACACACGCACACGCACACGCACACACGAACCCTCACTCATGCAGAGAAAGTGCACAGAGAACTTGGAGGCTCAGGTCCTGCATGTATAGTATACGGAGCTCTTCACCCTCCTCCTCTCCTCTTTCTCTTCACCCCCTCCTCCTCCAGCACACCTTTGTGTTGCCCCCCCCCCCACCTTCCTTTCCTTCCTCTCCTCTCCTCTCCCCTCCCCTCTCCAGCCTCCCTCGTTATTATTTCTCCGCTCCGTCCGATGCGCTCACACCGCGGCGAGATGCTGCTGATGCTGCTGCTCCAGCTGTTCGGGCTCCATGTCTCCTGAGGAGGACGAGACCGCGCGCGAGCCGGTTTTGGGGGGGGGAGAGCAACTCCAACTTCCGACACTCTGAGGAAACTATCGCTTCTTTTATTTTTCTTCTCGACTGCCAGTTGCAAATTCGCAAGGACTTAATGTAAAGACTTAAGAGAAGGAGAGAAACCAAACATGAGGACCAGGTGTTGCGATGTGTCCGCTCCGCTGCTGCTCCTCCTGCTGCTGTCTGTGGCGGACGGGAAAGGAACTTTGTACGGCGGACATGCCAACCCTTTCTATGGGAACAGATACAACCTGTACAGGGCTGGACTCAACCCGCACCAGTCACCCAACAAGCCCATGACCCGTCACAAGTAAGTGCTCCGAGCTTTCTTTATTTCTTTCTTCATTTTTGGGCACTTTTGTATTTTATTCCCCATCTCACGCTGCAGGGTATTGCATTTAAAAAAGCATGCGTAGTAGCTGGAGCGGCGCTCGCGCAAGTAGTGGGACTCACCTCATACTGTACCCCCCCCCCCCCCCCACACACACACACACACACACACGCACACACAAGAGAAACGCACGCACCATAAATATGGTTTGGGTTAGGGGCTTCGGCTCGGTAACAGAGCCCTGAATCGACTCTCTGTTCATCACAACGTCTCTGCGGTTCACACCTAAAAACATCTGCGGCTAGAAATAAACATCATAGAGCAACAATGACATGTGAAGACAAGGGCGTCATTATGGACTTAATATGGGGGGGGGGGCAAGAGTATTGATCCCACACTGTTGCTGCTGGTGTGTGTGCATGTGCGCGTGTGTGTGGATTTCTACTAAATTCCCCAAAAGTTATTGTTAGATAAGACCTAATTTGCATATTTAAACATAAAATTTCAGAAAACTTGTAATACAAAATGTTTTTGTCTTAATGTGAGTGATGAAGTGGTGAATATTCACCTGTAGAGTCTCTTAATGTGAGTGATGAAGTGGTGGATATTCACCTGTAGAGTCTTCTTAATGTGAGTGATGAAGTGGTGAAGTTTCATGGTGATATCTATGAGTTCATGTTGTGGCTCTATTCACCTGTAAAGTCTTCTTCATGTGAGTGATGAAGTGGTGAATATTCACCTGTAGAGTCTTCTTAATGTGAGTGATGAAGTGGTGAATATTCACCTGGAAAGTCTTCTTCATGTGAGTGATGAAGTGGTGAATATTCACCTGTAGAGTCTTCTTAATGTGAGTGATGAAGTGGTGAATATTCACCTGTAAAGTCTTCTTCATGTGAGTGATGAAGTGGTGAATATTCACCTGTAGAGTCTTCTTAATGTGAGTGATGAAGTGGTGAATATTCACCTGTAGAGTCTTCTTAATGTCAGTGATGAAGTGGTGAATATTCACCTGTAGAGTCTTCTTAATGTCAGTGATGAAGTGGTGAATATTCACCTGTAGAGTCTTCTTAATGTGAGTGATGAAGTGGTGAATATTCACCTGTAGAGTCTTCTTAATGTCAGTGATGAAGTGGTGAATATTCACCTGTAGAGTCTTCTTAATGTGAGTGGTGAAGTGGTGAATATTCACCTGTAGAGTCTTCTTAATGTGAGTGGTGAAGTGGTGAATATTCACCTGTAAAGTCTTCTTCATGTGAGTGATGAAGTGGTGAATATTCACCTGTAGAGTCTTCTTAATGTCAGTGATGAAGTGGTGAATATTCACCTGTAGAGTCTTCTTAATGTCAGTGATGAAGTGGTGAATATTCACCTGTAGAGTCTTCTTAATGTGAGTGATGAAGTGGTGGATATTCACCTGTAGTCTTCTTAATGTCAGTGATGAAGTGGTGAATATTCACCTGTAGAGTCTTCTTAATGTGAGTGATGAAGTGGTGAATATTCACCTGTAGAGTCTTCTTAATGTGAGTGATGAAGTGGTGAATATTCACCTGTAGAGTCTCTGAATGTCTGTAATGTAACTAAGCGTCTCTTTTAGGACGTTTCCTCTCAATGAGTTTGTTCTCGGACTCTGATGATAAATCTCCACTTCAGCAGCTCTTACATTCACCAAACTTCACTCGTTCATTCCTCTCTGTGTGCTGAAGGGTCACACAGAGGGGTTTGTTCACACATCATCCAGAGACTCATTTATACTACATTTATTAATGATGAAAATGGATTTTCCTAATGGCTGTTGGCAGTATTCTGTGATTTATGGAGCGATATGAAGGAATATCTACTATCCCCTCATGAAAAACCTTTAAAAAAGTTCTCTTATTCACCTGTAGTGTCTCATCAGTGATCTCTGATCAGTGCTGTCATCAAACCACATCAGCAGATGTGATCAACAATCTGAAAGCCACAAAGCTGCAGATGAAACAGAGCTGATGGCTGATGTTTTCCTCTGCGGGCTCCTTTTGTTTTTTCTGTCCTCCCTCTTCCCGTCTCTCTTTTGCTCGGCTTCCCCCGGGAGCGGTTATGTCTTTGGACAGCTCCCCCAGCTGCCTGCTGCTTCACCCTAACTGCCACAGGACCCTGCTCCGTCTCCAGGACAACGGGCTCTTCAGCATCCCGCTCTCGTCCATCTCCACCTGCTCGAGCTCGGTTTATGCAGTGAAGCCGGCGTGAGGTCTTAAAAATCTACATTTGAGTAAATATTTAGCAGCCAAATCAAATTGTCTGCAGGATGTTAAATCTTTGTTTCTTTATGATGCTTTTAATACTTGACTTCTTTCTTTACGGGACTCGTACAAAGGCAATAGTCCTTGAATATGAGATATGACTTCAGAGGTAATTACAAGCCCTCCCCGGCAGTGAGGAGTTTGGTTTAATGGCGGTTTGCCGGTTACACTCGTTGTCTTCTTGGTCCTTCACAGTCCAAATGCAGCGAACAGCGTGTTGACCATGAACGCCTTCTGCAGAGGCTCGTGCTACGGTGCCAAGTGCGGGGATAAACAAAGCTTTACTTTTCCACCTGATATACTGAATATATTTATATATATATCCATCCTTCTCCTTGCCTCTGTTTCCAGTCATCTTATATTTAATATCCCAGCTCTTCTAATGAGTCTTATCTCTCTTTACCTTCTAGAATGCGTCTTATATGTTCTTCATATCTGACATTTGAAACCTTCCTGTACGTGTCTTTATGGTGCATCCATTTTCATTTTTTGACCGTGACACCAAAGAAGTTTATTTATCTTCACTCAATACATTTCCAAAGCCTGAACCTCCAAAATGTACAGAACAACCAGACGTTCTGGATCGTTCTTTACAGAACCAGCTGATCGGTAATGACAGCTGGTCAGCTGGTGATGTGTTCTCCCACGTGTGTGTGTGTGTGTGTGTGTGTGTGTGTGTGTGTGTGTGTGTGTGTGTGTGTGTGTGTCTGTGTCCAACTATAGTGTTTGTACAAGAGTTGCCGACCCACCTTGGACACAGTGGGCCCCGGGGACGTGTCGGTGTCAGACCGCCGCTCCAGATATATGAGCTCAGTTGTTGTCGGCCTGACCGGTCAGTGGAAAAGAAAAGAGACTTAAAAATAACACAGGTGCCATAGCTTGTGTGTGTGTGTGTGTGTGTGTGTGTGCGTGTGTGTGTGTGTGTGTGTGTGTGTGTGTGTGTGCGTGTGTGTGTGTGTGTGTGTGTGTGTCCATATATGTGTGAAGGATTACACTCCTGCGCGTTTACAGCTTGTAAATACAAACTCTTGTTTCTAACTGACAAAGTTTTTGACTGACAGTCAAAAACGCCTGTTTTTTCTAGAGAGATGTCTAAAAATTCTCAGCTGTTGGACTTTTTTTGTGTGTTGAATTCTCTGTTTTGGCAGCAAAGCGAGTCATTTGATTTCACAGTCCTTCCTCTCACTCAGTGTCCTTATTCACAAAAAGACTTCTTTATTCTGTAACCGTCACAGCTTCACTGCATAGAAGCCTCTATGGGCCATGAAAACTGTGCCTCGGTGGCTCAGTGCAGACTTCCTGGAGTGAGTTTTTCGGTCAAAGGCTTCGGCAAAGTGGCAAATATTCATTCAAAGAAATTACATTTTAAACATTTCTTAATGTTGACGTTTTTGACATTTTGTCTTTATTTTATGGAAACACCGATCTGACATTTTCAGTCCCGATATTTGATTCCTATCGTAATTATACAGATCACAAAGGAAAGAACAAGCATCTTTCTCCGTGCTGCCTTTCAAAGAACCACCGTACCACAAAATGTGAAACATAATCCAAGAGCCACATACCCATCGCTTGGAAACGAGCGTTGTATAAATCAATCAGGGATCCCAGCAGATGCCACATGCCTTCACTGATCAGATTAGCGACATATTCCTGGGGCTTTCCAGTGACGTATGGGACGGAGATCAAGGGGGAAAGGGTCAGTGAGTTGGTTGGAGGTTGGAGGTCATGGGTTACTGGTGTAAGTTTGTGTTGAGTGTCCAGGGGCAGGACAAGAACTGAGCCGGTCTCCAGCTAAGGGGTCACAGAGGACGGCCAGTAAACTCCCAAGATCCGTCCCAACACATACTCATCCGACTTGCTGCTTTCACTGACCTTTCTGCACAATATTAAGCCTCTGTTCACGTGTAGTTTCGGGGTCAAGAAAGTTTGCGAGGAACTTGAAATCACCTGCAAAAGCGTTGGTGTAAATGTTTCGCCCTAAAGAACAAGTCACAGATTCAAAGACGTCATCAGCGGAATGTTTCGATCGGTTTGCTCGCTCCACGTGAAACGCGTTCACGGTAACCTTTTACGTGCTTCTTGTCCCTGCAAAGTTACCGATTCCCGAGGTCTTGAGGTGGGAAATTGTGCGCTACAGGTTCCCGAACACATCGGGGATAGACTGCACTTGTGAAAGCGTCTTTTAGAGTTTCAAGAGAGTGAGTGACATGAGCGTCTTCTCATCAAGCGCTCAAGAAAGCACATGAGCGTATTTCCTAAAATGTCCATTCCTTCAAATCCTTGTTTCACATGCGTGAACTGGCTCACTTGGGGCAACCAAAGAGGTGTGTTGGAGTTGAGCTTGAGATCAGCAGTTGGTCTGGTGCAGCGTATCGCCGTACCAGACCGTCGAGGTGAAGAGCTGGAAGGCGAAGCTTTTGATTTACCAGTCAACGTTCCAGCCCTCACCTATGGTCATGAGCTTCAGGTAGAACCCGAAAGAATGAGATCGCCGATGGAAGCGATTGAAATGAGTTATCTCCGTTGCGGTGACTTGGCTCACCTTAAGAAGAAAAGGTTCGGGAGCTCAGACATCTGGAGGGAGCCCAAAGTAGAGCCACGGCCCCGTGACCTCGTGTGTCAAGCCCTCGGGTTTAACATGGGAACTCTTTGGTCTTAAGGGGAAATGGTGTTGGTCAATTTCAAGGAGGTCAATGGGATTTTCAATGAGGTTTTCCTTCTTCTTCCGGTTTCACTTTGACTCTCTTAAAATATTTCATTAGGCCTATCGTCAGAGAAAGTGTTGGTTTGGTTTATCCAGGAGCCGACTTCTGTCCAACACATTCCTATTCATTTGTATCGCCAAGCACATTCGGACAAATCCAACAATTCCATTTGAAAACCCTTTTATTTCAAGAACACAGAAAACTATTCTTACTCAAAGCAGATTATGTGCTTCGGGAAATGCCTGCGGATAAGATATTTGTGTGTTTTTTCACTACCGGTGTTTGAGCCTCTTACTGCACTCCAACAGAAAAACAGAACACAACAACCCAAAGAACATAAGACTGTCCAACGAAGAGACTTATTTCAACAACTGAAACGCTCCATTACGGATAGGAACTAACGAGAAGTTGTGTACGTATGTAGCTACATGGTTCTATCGTCGTGGTGCGGATTAGAGGCTGGTCGCACAGATTCAAGCACATGTAAAAGTAATGGTCTGCCTTTAAGATGTAATAACCACAACTGGCATGGAGCCGACTATGAATGTCAGAGCGATCCCCTTTTGAGCTGGAAGTATCACGTCTCTCCTTTAACCCTAATCAGCATCCACGAGAGCAACGTCAGTCAACCCTGCACCAACGCTTCAAGACCTGCCAGTTGGCCGGGAACCGTTTTCATTAAAAGCATATATATGGAAAGAGATGGGCCCCGGAGGACGAGCTGTTAGCCCCGCAGACGCGGCTGTTAAAGGTCCTATTTTCTATCCGGCTCCGCTCCGGTCATAAATCTGTCGGAGGCAGCAGCAGCAGCAGTGGCCCGGGGTTCAAACGGTCAGGAACCCCCGCAGGTGAGAGAGCGGTCAGTAATGAGGAAGGTGGGCCCTTCTAGTGCAGCGGAGGAGATGTTGGGGGAGGGGGGGGGGTCACGGTGAGGCAACACCGAGGGAGGGCGTCGTGAAGAATCGAAAGAGGAGTAAAAAAAAAAGACAATATTGGAAACAGAAGCAGGACTGGTGCGCTTAGATAAGCAAACAGAGATTACCTGCCGTTTGCAGTTTTTGCAGAAAGAAAGGAGAAGGGAGGTTATTTGAAAAGGGGGAGGGGGATTAAAAGGTGAGTTATTTTGAGCCCAGCAGAGGGTGGAGGTCTAGCTGCAATAATATTTGCCAAAAAAAAAGCCCCGGCATGAGAGTCTGAGATGGGAATTCTTCTTCTTCCCCCCCGTGGGAGGCTGTGAAGCGATTTAAGAACTGTAATGCTATACGGGAAATATTTACAGTGGGACCAGACTATCAGTCACAACATGACGCGCTCCACCGACTGAATAAAGCACAACGTTGTTAGTGTTCAACAGCAGTGTGTGAGGAGAGAGAGTGGAAGTGAACTGTGGCTTTCCTTCAGGAGGGGAAGGCTGCTTTGATATTGATTGGGGAGGACGGAGGTCAGGTGGAGGTGGGAGGTTCACCGCAGAGTTCAATACGCTGAGGAATTTAAATCGGCGCTCGGTCGGTCGGGGTTGGGTGGTTCAGTGAGGGTGCGGATCAACTGGAGACTTTATTCATTGGGGTTTGGGTGTTTTCTTGCTGTTTACAGTGGAATTCAAAGTTTCATTCAGCACACACAAGACATATGTGAAATATCGTCAGAAATACAATTGACATGAGTTGTAGAGAGCAAGCAGGAAGCCAATAAGCATGTTTCTGTGGATCAGTTGTGGGCATTCTTTAAGGCACCAGACCAGTGGAATATAATCGCATTAGAGAGATGAAGTAAGTTCAGTCAAAGAAAGCCGTGATAGCCACGTCCCTGACCCGTCTCTCATTGTCGGTCGTTGTTTTTTGGTCCACCACCCGACCAACATTTGGACGGATTGTCATGACACATTTGCGACACACATTAACGTCCCCCTCTGGAAAAACAAGATGGCCAACTGGTCAAAGTTCACATGTTTCCAACACTTTGGTTTATTGCCAGATATCCGCAAAACTAACAAAGTTCCCATCAGCCTCGGCTGCGTTTAGCAATGATGAGCGAATATCAGCACGCTAACACACAAAGATGGTGACGATGGGAAACATAACGTCATTATACCGTCGGCTTTTTAACGACGTCATTGTGAGCATGTTAGCATGTCGACATTAGCATTTAGCACAGAGCACCAGCCGAGTATCTTTGTCGGATTTATTACGCATGTTGCCGACTTCTTACACCTCTCCGAGTATATTTTTTGTAGTTCACTCAGGACTTCTGACCCGATGCTTTTCTTTAATTTAAAGGCTCATCAGGGCTTTGGTCAGGAATAGTTCAGCTGCTAAGTCTTTGACCAGTCCAACAGAACAAGCTCTACAATACCACCGTGCAAGTATGCATCCAGACACGCGACGCGTTCAAAGTTTGAATAAACAAGCACACAGCGCTCTGTGCAGCAGCAGGGGGCGGAGCTTCAGGGCTCTGCAGGCCAGCATTGTCGTCTGCAGCCAAATAGACGACCTCCCCTCTGAAATAGATGACCTACGAGAGACCGTCCGAAGGCAGCGTGATGAAGACGGTGGGAGGAGGAGAGGAAGGCCTCCCTGCAGAGAGCCAGACGATGTGAAACTCTGCTATAAGGGAACACCTTGGATTACACCATATGTTTTAGAAGTTACACAAAAAAAGAAGATGAGGGTCTCTGAAGAGGAGGCAGAAACAAGCTTAAGAAGCTTAAGGAACAGAAGAAAGTTGCTTAAATCTCTAAAATGAATAGCATCGGGGTAGGAATAGGCAAATAAAACTCCTTCAGTGTAATTCGTTACTTTGGGATTATGCCAAATCAAATTGAATCCCTTCACCCTCGATCAGAGCGGAGGCGACGTCAGGCTGAGGATGCAAACAGAGTGCAACGACAACTTTTCTCAGTTCTGCTCGTCTTAAAAATTGCAGTTGTCTGGTGCGTTGCCCGTTGCTAGTTGCTTTTTAAATGTGCGTCGTAAATAAGGTTGAAGTGACTTTTACTGTCTGGCCCCCGCTGGGACGTCCTGTGTGGCCAACCGCTCCCGTCTGTCACCAACGAGAGCTAAAAGGAACATCGCGAAGTATTTATACTCTATAAAACCTGGTCTCCTCGTGCCACACAGGCTGAGGGAGGAGGTGTGAGAATAGCACCGGCACACTCTCTCTCTCTCCCTCTCCCTCCTCCTCCTCCTCCTCCTCCTCCTCCTCCTCCTCCTCCTCCTCCTCCTCTGATCTCACGTCATGCTGGATCACAGGGTTCGTATTTCTGTGGATGAATCTCGTGCAATCATCCCACAGAGCTGTGTGGTCCCTGTGGATGGAAGATAAAAAAGCACCAAGAGCTCCGTTGCACGTGTTTTAATGTGTGTGTGTGTGTGTGTGTGTGAGAGAGAGGGTGTCGGCTCACACTCTCACTGTCTCTCAAGTTGAAACTCAACAGTCGTCCTGTAAAGAGCTGTTCTTGCAGCAGAGCCGGTGACCTGCAGCCGGATTCATCTGTTCGATTCTCACAGATGCCAGAAAGCTTCTCTGTCTGTGAGACCGCGAGGATCAAATATCACTCACGGACCCAAATGACATTGACAGATTCGTGAAAACAGGCAAAGAGCGGACACAGAAACCAAGAGAACGTTTTTTATTTTTCATTTTCACCCGACGTACATCTGGATTCATGCACTCGTCATTGTGAGTGAGTCTTAAGGTCATTGCCCCCCCCCCCCAGATGTGCACCTGACAAAGAAGAAATCGGTGAACATGGTCACTTTTCACTCCTCTGATGTGTAATGTGAGAAGCGCACACTTCCTGTATGTTACCTGCTCTCCATCACATGTCATAGATCCTCATGAAAGCATTTCCTGAACTCTCACGTGCACGGAACACTAAGTGGCAAAGCTTTGTGCTGCAGTTCATCTGAGATTTCTTTACATTTGAAGACTTAAACCCGCTCACTGAAGTGATGCTATTCTCTGGATGACAGCATTGTCTCTGTGACCATCACCACGTCAATGTGAGCTTCTGCAAAGGTGTTTTTTCACATGTTAAATAGATGAGTCAGCGATTGTGGTGCCAGAGGCTCTGTGTGTATTCTGTGAGCAGCAGAGGGAGCGATCAGGGTTCGGTTACCCACCTCGGGGATCGTAAAAGAAAAGAGCTGCTGGTGCTGCTGGTGGTGCTGGTGGTGGTGGTGGTAGTGGCAGACAATTTAAAGATGCTAATTGTTAGCAGCGTTGTAACAGCGCTCCAGTTCTCCAATAATTAAGCGGCACAGCAGCTTTGAGGTTCAGCAGAAGCTCCAGCGACATTGTAGCTCGCTGGAGCCTCGAATCACAGTTTACCTTCTCAAATGTCTGCATCGATTCTGGCAGCCAACATCGCTGAGGTGATTCGTGTTCAGCCTCCAGTCTTTTCCTTTGTTTGGCCTCCAGCTAACACCGTGACGTCATCATGACCTGAGCTGTAAAAAGGGTCGGTATGTAGGAGGCCAAGCGACCATTCCCAACACGCACGATGCGAACGAGCCGAAGCTTCACATTAAAAACGCTCTTCCTCCCGACCAGAAATCATCTGAGGCTGCGAGTTCAAATGGCTGGTGTGAGAGTTTAAGAAGTCCCATCACACCACATCAGTTCAGGTCTGAACCACCACTTCCTCACAGAGCCTGACCCGGCAGCAGGTCGTCAGGCTGGTATGAAAGGGAGCTCTGTCATTCTGACTCCCCCCCATTCACCGCTATTAACATATGTCAACACGGGGAGAGTGACACACGCACAAACGCTGTCAGCACAGTCAGCGGTTTGTAGAAGCAGCAGCGGAGCAGCGGTGCAGCGGTTTCTCACAGGTTCTGACAGGCGGCCTGTTAGCCCTCTGAACCCCCCCCCAGAGTCCCTCCCTGCTCCTCCAGACTCCTCTGTTTGTCCTGAAACAGCTGTGGAGCCACATTAAGTGGCGCATGTGTTGCTGAATGCTCCCCGCTGAATGTGAGAAAAGCTTCACATGCGAGTCTGACGAGCGCAGATCAGATCATCGCTTCCTGTGCTGCACATGAGGAACACTGAGCTGTTGCTGCTGGCAATGAAGAGAAGAAGAAGAGAGAGAAGGTCCAGCTCCAGCACGATGCAACAACTAGTCCAAGTAGTTACAGTGAGGTGTGTGTGTGTGTGTGTGTGTGTGTGTGTGTGTGTGTGTGTGTGTGTGTGTGTGTGTGTGTGTGTGTGTGTGTGTGTGTGTGTGTGTGTGTGTGTGTGTGTGTGTGTGTGTGTGTGAGAAACACCGCCGAGGTCCAAATACACGGTGTCAGCGATGTTTCTTGTCTTCTTAAATGATTTCAGGTCAAATCAACGAGCTCGTCCAAAAGAAACCAGTTCATGAATTGTTATTTTTGGAAGGAAACAATCCGTCCGAGTGAAACTCTTTCATTATTCTGATTATTGCCAGAAGGAACTATTTCATATGAAACACTTGAATCACACTTTACGTTGTCCATAATGCAATAGACAGGAAAGCTCCTCCACCAATGACCCTTCAGAGCTTGTAACATCTGGTTACAAACCAAAACTGCTATTTGAAATAAATATTATTAAAGCTGTATTGCTACATATTACATAGACGTGTTTATTCATTATTATATCAAATCAGTGTTACAAGGCTTATTATAAAAGAAAGTAAAGGCAGTTAAACTATGTATTGTTATTGTTGCTTTTTGTGTTATTATTATTATTATTATTATATGT
Organism: Lycodopsis pacificus; assembly: GCA_028022725.1. Lineage (NCBI taxonomy): Eukaryota > Metazoa > Chordata > Actinopteri > Perciformes > Zoarcidae > Lycodopsis > Lycodopsis pacificus. Next base: position 3,243,726 of record CM051697.1, on the reverse strand, counting down.
ATCTTAAATCTTGTTCAAATACTTTGTCATCAATATTACGTCGTCATATATTGTGAATATTAATATTTGTTGTCATAATATTGTGACATTCTAACGTTATTTAGATGGAGGCTTTAAATAATGCCAGTGTGTTTCCTGTCCCTTCCTGCTCTGTGATATTATTCATCTTTGTTATGTTTGTGTATCTTTAAATATGCATATATAATATCTTTAAATATCTTTAAATATTAACTCAAATTAAATATGCACCACAACAAAAACAAAGCCCCGCTATACAACAGAGTAGAGGAGAGACGCAATAATCAAACTCGTACACAGTGCAGTGGAGCTCTCACACAGACGGACCTCGAGAACGCTTCATATTTGAATTGCATATTTACATATAGGACGTAATCTCATCACAGCTGGAGGAGCAGCAGCAGATTTAAAGGGACAGTTCATCCCAAAATCAAAAAACACACATTTATCTTCTGGATTGTTTTCGGAGATATATCGGCTGCAGGAAGTATTACTAAAGATGATGAACTGTCATTTGAGAAACTATTTATTTTGATTATAGAGAAGAAATGACACATTCTTCATTTTACAGTGTTGTGCGTCGGTGCTTCTTCATTTTACAGTGTTGTACTGTTGATGCGTCAGTGCTTCTTCATTTGACAGTGTTGTACTGTTGATGCGTCGGTGCTTCTTCATTTTACAGTGTTGTACTGTTGGTGCGTCAGTGCTTCTTCATTTTACAGTGTTGTACTGTTGATGCGTCAGTGCTTCTTCATTTGACAGTGTTGTACTGTTGATGCGTCGGTGCTTCTTCATTTTACAGTGTTGTACTGTTGATGCGTCAGTGCTTCTTCATTTGACAGTGTTGTACTGTTGATGCGTCGGTGCTTCTTCATTTTACAGTGTTGTACTGTTGGTGCGTCGGTGCTTCTTCATTTTACAGTGTTGTACTGTTGGTGCGTCGGTGCTTCTTCATTTTACAGTGTTGTACTGTTGATGCGTCGGTGCTTCTTCATTTTACAGTGTTGTACTGTTGATGCGTCGGTGCTTCTTCATTTTACAGTGTTGTACTGTTGATGCGTCGGTGCTTCTTCATTTTACAGTGTTGTACTGTTGATGCTTGTTTTAACTCTAATGTTCCTCTTCCGTCCCCACAGAAACCACTGCGCCTTCGTGGTCCAGAAGAACATCTCGTGCATCATGCAGGACGGAGTGTCCACCTACGTGAAGGCCGAGTACACCACCAAGTGCATCTGGGGTCAGAAGTGTCCCGTTGTCGTGTAGGTTTTCTCACGTAAATGGCTTTGAAGTTCCACAACCTGAACCCTTTTGTTGAGTGTTTTCAGTTTGAGCTTTGAATAGTTGCTTCAGGAGAAACACTGTCGAGTCTAATCTGTGTCGATGCTGCTCTCTGGTGTTCACACGGTGCGCTGTGGTCGAGGTCTCACAGAGAGGCAACATCACATCACACAGTGGTGTTGATTCAATTCAGATAAAAACAAATAGTAAGTTGGCTCAAAAGACGCCGACTGCACCATCTCATCCTCTGCACATTTAAAAATGCTGAAGAGCTCCTCTCATCTCTGCTGAGGTCTGAAGTAATACTTTAACTTAACTAATCTATTACAGATTTGAATATGCCTCTCAGAAGCCTTTGTTTAAATGAAAAAACATTAATTTCTTCCCTTTTTGCTTTTAAAACTGTCGGGATAATCTGAGTCTTATTTTCAGCATCCAGTCCTGAACCACCAGACTCAGGGACACATTCAAACCACTACATTTGTAATGTATATAATGTGTATATATAACTTATTATTATACATACATTACTACATTCTTCTTTACATTCAATTCATCCATTTTAAATACTGTTGACCACAAATATTAGCCTTCTTTATTTCATATTTAAGTATTTTATCCCAATATTTTAACTTATTCAACAATTTTTTGTCTTATTTGACTTTTTCTTACATTATGAGATTTAAATGTTTTGTATTATATACGTATTTAATGATAATTTTTTTAAGGGAGCCTGAGATCTTCATTGCTTTGTATTTCGTAATCATTGTGCGTTGAGCTTGAACGCCCCCCCCCCTTCACGCTCACTAGCTCGCTGTTCCAGTTGACTGTTGGGAACATATCACAGCGGGCATGACGGTGGTCACATCCTCTTAACTCTGATAGTGAAGGTGTTTCCCGTCGTGTCTCCTGCAGGTACAGGACGTTCTACAAGCCAAAGTACAAGGTGGGCTATAAGTCGGTGACTGAGCTGGAGTGGAGATGTTGTCCCGGTTACTCTGGAGAGAACTGCTATGATGGCCCCACGTCGCTGCCCGATGTCGTGATGCCACCTTTCAAAGGCGGGGGTGTGCCCCATCGCCCGGGGATGAAGGGCTTCCCCCACGGCCCCCGGCCCCCCGTGGACCAGAGGCCCGGAGGAGGCCAGCTGGAGCCCGGCAAACCCTTCCCCGGACAAATCCCCACAGGACAGCTGCCTGCTGGGAATGGAAGACCAAACTATGGTGAGCACATGCACCAACCAATTCACCGTGAAGCTCTGAGCTCTCTGTAAAACAAGGATTTCCTGTTCTGAAATACAGGAAACAAATTCGGGGTTTCGGGAGTGACCGGTGAGCGCTTGGACCGCATGGAGGAGGACCTGCGCCGCCTTACCCAGGGCCTGGACACCCTCAACGGGGTGGTGGTTGGCCTCGAGGAGCGTCTGCGCACGTCTCTGCGGGAAGACACCAGCAAAATCCTGGTGTCGCTGCTCCCGAACGTTCCCCGCGTGCACGACTCCACGGTGGGGTTCGGGGTGATCCCAGATGGGGCTCCTGATGGACTGGAAGGAGGAGAAAGCTTCACTGGATTCGGAGACTTGTCGGGACGGGTGACGGAAGTGAAGGATGAGCTGCGAGCCAAAACTCACATGTTGGAGGAGATTCAGGTACCAGTAGAGAGTAGAGATGGGAATCACCAAAGGAAGCTAAATGCTGAATCCCAACATCCCTCAATGCAATGTTAATAGTTTATATCATAAAAGATCGATACAATATCGAGCTCCCCTTCCTTAAAGGCTACCTTCCTCTCCTCCTCACCTGTAGGGGATGGTCCTGGGTCACGACGGGCAGCTGAAGAGGCTGCTGGACGAAGCTTTGGGCCGGCCCGTCCAACATCCCGGCTCCACGGTCCACGTGGAAGAGATCCTGGACGCCAAGCTGGCCGGCGTGCGGGCCGAGATCCTGGACGGCTTCGAGCGCCGCCTGACCGGCCTGGAGAGCCAATGCGACGAGAAGATCGGGGAGGTGCAGAACCAGTGCCACAGGGAGCACATGGACGGCCGGGAGCAGATGCAGCAGTCCCTGGATGGACGAGAGACCGGAATCCGGGAGGAGCTGGGCTCTCTGCAGGCTCAGATCCAGGGTCTGACTCTCACTGAGAGCTGCTGCGGACAGGTACGGCATATAGAGTGTAGTGAACTCTATAGTGATCTCAATATCCGCTGTCATGGATTTAAGACCGCGAATCACAAACCGTCAGATGAGAAGATTGAGACCACTCTCTCTCACAAAGTGTCAAACTATTCCTTTAACACTGTATTTCAGACGACAGAGAGTAACTGTATATTTAATTGCATTACTAATGATAATGATGAACTGATGATTGCAGGTGAACAGCCTGTCCCAGCGCGTGCTGCGGCTGGAGGAGTCCGTCAAAGGTCTGACAGAATCTCAGCGCCAGCTCCAGACCGCCCTCACCGACCAGAGCATCCACGTGGAGACGCTGATCGAGACCCGCCTGGTGGACATCGAGGTCCGCCTCAACGCCACGGAGGGCGGACCCGACGGAGCGCCGGGGCTCCCCGGCGGTCTGGACGGCTTCAAGACCCTGCTGGAGGACAAGCTGACGACCCTGGAGGAGAGGGTGTTCGTGGCCGTGGAGGAGCTGAGCAACGCCACCGCTCCGGCGCTCCTGGAGGGTCAGGTGGTCCCGGCGCTGGAGACGGAGATCGAGTCCGTGAGGAGGAGGGTGGAGGGAGACCTGGACGGCATTCAGAAACAGCTAATAGACCTGGAGCTCCTGTGCACCTCCTCCTGCTCGCCGTCCGCCCCGCCAGCGGGGAGCGTCGGCGTCGCCGAAGTGGAGGAGGAATGCGAGGGGATGGGGAAGAAGATGACGGACCGCCTGGACTCGCATTCCAACCAGCTGGACCGCCTCAACAGCACCCTGCAGAAGCTGCTCTTCCACATCGCCCAGGAGGACACGGAGGGTGCCGTCCTGGGAGAGATCACCCTGCTGAAGGTCAACATCAACACCGTGAACCGCACCCTGAAGGGCCTGAAGGACTCCATCAGGTTCATCGCCAGCGAGGTGGGCCACGCCAACGCCTCCTGGGAGCAGCGGGAGCACCAGATAGTCAACCAGGTGCACGGGATTACCAAGCTGGTGGGCCACCAGGCCTCGCTCCTGGGGGCCGGGGAGCGGCGGCTGGCCCAGCTGAAGGGGGAGCTGGTGGCCCTGAAGAGGCGGCTGGCCGGGGAGCTGCAGGGCTGCCGGAGCACGGCCACAGAGGTGCAGAGGGAGGTGAAGGACGTCGACAGCCGGGTGAGCAGCGTGGAGGGCCAGTGCGGCAGCCTGGGGGAGCTGACGGAGCACCTGGAGCGGATCAGGGCGGAGCTCGAGAGACACTCGGACTCCTATCTGTCCGAGGTCAACGGCACCCTGGCCGCGCATTCGGAGCAGCTGGCCGAGCTGAAAGGGGAGGTCAAAGACTGCGGCAACCAAAAATGAGACCGGTAGCATCTTGAGCTGCAGATTTCATTTGCAATAAAGAGACTTTATGTGTGCTTCTCATTAGGGCTCAAGTGACTTCCTCTGCTTCTCTCCTCTCTCTCTCTCTCTCCTCTCTTTCAAATCCCATCTGCACAGATGCAAATTACCCCCCCCCCCCCCCCCCTCCAGATGTCCTGAGTTAGTTTAGTGAGGACAGGAAGACACAGAATGCAGAGTCACGCCTACGGTTGCATAGCTGGACAATATTTCCCGTGAGATTTTATTCCACAGGGCATTTTTGTTTTGTTTCCACATTTGACCTTTTTTTTTTAACTTATATGACGTGACTGCATTGTTATGATGTTAAACTGTTTGTATTAGAGACATGATTAAACATAGTGGATGATATGGGACTAATACGCTGCTACGGGTTTCTACTGACACGTTGACATCCTCCGTGTGGACGCTTGTCTGGTACTGTGTTCGTCATCTTGGTGCTATTTACAGGTTTTCTTTTGTAAACTTCTGTTTTACAAGTGTTTAAAAAAAAAGAAGAAAGAAATGTGTTTCTGCTTTCTGTTTGTTTTTCTGCCGCATTGCTCCGTGGAAGTTCCAAAACTCACCATTAGAGGTCCGTGACGACACGTTACATGGTAGATTCAAAGAAATACAATCGAAAGCACTCCAGGGTGGCAATGCATTCAATTCAATACGACTTTATTGATGACTGTAAGGGGATTATATGCAGCAGCTCGCCTGTAGATTTATTATTATTGGATGCTTAGCCACATTTTTTATGTTTATTTATGAATGAACGATAATAACTCTAAACTCTCCGTCCATTTACTGCATGTCCAGAAATACGCAATAAAAACAACAGATAATTACAAGGCTAACAATCGAATGATATAAAGTACCACAAAGCAATGAAGCCCTATAAAGCATGAATAAAGCTCATTAAGAAGGGATAATGATGTAACACCAAATAACTTGACCCAACAGAGTCTGTGACGCAATTGAGTAATTTAGCCTGCAGTATAACGCCACTGCAAACATGTTTATCATACTTTATTTCACACTTTAGTTCGATAAAGATAGTGCCTCTTCGATTACACTCAAGAAACAATATTTAATCCCAGAAATAGTCAGAACCCGAGGAGTCTGGTCGACCCTGACAGTGATGATATCAAAATAAAGTATGTGATGGAGTGTGATGATTAAAGACATCTGCAGTGGCAAGTTAGAGTTCCTAATGAGGTAAAAGAATCCGACGGCTCTCATGATGGCAGACGTCCTCAAGGCAGCAATTCAAATGCTCCTTGATTTAAAAAACGTTTTCTCAAATAATCTTTGAACAGATCTTAAAATGTAGACACAGAAATACAGAAATGTATCATGAATACACGCTGCACGGCACATTGTGCGGAGGAATGTGAGGCGTGAGCAGTTCTGTTTAAAACCTCACAAAAAAAAACTTTTACAAATTGATACATAAAGAAAAAACATTAATTTTGGTAAAAATGTAATTGAAACAGCACGCGACCACTTCTCAAACCACACACCGGCTCACGAGACTGAAGAGACACATGAAGCGGTCACATGATGAGGTGAGGTCATCGTGTGCGTGCGTATGTGCGTGCGTGTGTGTGTGCGTGGCGTCGGAGGTAAGGGTGAGACTCAATGATAAGGAATGACGCTGAGTGAAATGAGCTGTAAAATGGAAACGAGTCGACCTTGCACGAGCTGCAGCGCAGTCAGCAGGCCTTCTGCACGGCATCAGCACATCGTTTTCATAAAGTAACCAGGACAGGATGAAGCAATCAGTAAGCGCGATGAAAACCAGAGAGGCTTACTGGCAGGAAAATCAGGAGGCTGCAGGGATACGATGCTGATGCTGCATTGGGTCAGAAGGACTGAAGAAGGATGGTAGTGCAGTGAGACGGCCTGAGAGAGGGAAAGCAAATGAGCAGAGAAGAAGAGACGAGGAGGGATGTGAACGGGGGTCAGAGACGGCAAAGGATGGCCACTGAGACAGAGATCAGTGTCGAGGAGGATGAAGAACCGCAGAGCGGATGTGGTGACAAGCTTCCTCGTCCCTCGGCTGCATCGCGACAGGAGTCACAGCAACGAGAGCCGGAGAAAACACAAACAGTAGAGCTACAACAGGGCAGTTAAAAAAACACCCTCACAGTAGAGTAGACCTATTTATCAGATAAATAACCCGTTGGCTACGTTTCCAGAGTAAAAACAAGTCACAACGCATGAAAAGGTTCCGATGAACTGTGGAAATGGAAAGTGAAAAACAAGAAACGAATCAGCAGCAGCAGTCCCATAGATGCCTGATTGCAGTTGAGGTGCTCTGGAGTACAAGGACACACACACGTTCACTTCTTCTCTACTTTCTCAATGCACAGCTGGTGCTGGACGGGAGCCAATATCAGGACTGATCGATGAAAAAACACCTGTTAGGAAAGGTATCAAGGAAAGTGCACAATCCTCCAATGAATTCGTTTCTGCTGCCAATCTACTCTACAGAGCCTGGAGGACGTTCAAACCAGGGAGTAACAAGTAGAAAATAAATTAACGGAATTTGGAATACAGAGGAGTGACGCCGGATACAGCTCTGGTAGCGACAGCGACCTGTCAATCACGGTGTAGCCCCGCCCTAAAGCATCCCCTGCTTTATGGTCTGTGTGACTCTAAATGGACCATCATGTACTAAATGAACATCATGCTGTATTGAAGAAGACTTGAAACTAGAGATTGAGACATAAACTCATGTTTACAATGTTTACTGAGGGAATAAATCAAGAGAGAAGTAGAGTCATTTTCTATAGACGTCTATACAACCAGAGGAGTCGCCCCCTGCTGGACACGAGAGAGAATGCAGCTTTAACACATGAAGCATCAGCTTCACTCGGCAGGACCAAAGGTTGACGCCTGGTACTGACATTATATAATAAAAATAAAAATAATATATAATAAAAAAAGACCATAAAGAGTCAGTTGTTACTGGGCGTTCCTGTTTTACGTGAACCCGTGAACCTGTCACAGGTGCGTTCATGGCCGCAGGAGGGCAGAGCACCAGAGAGGAGACGCGCTTCACTCCGGAAATGATTACTGTTACGAATGTTTGCGTTCACATGCTGGGTGCACAGTCACATTAAGGATACTGAGCATGCGCTGGGACTTCGAGGCCGCGCGGACTGGCGGCTCTCACCGGGACAGAAGCTGCACCGGGATCAGATCGTGGTGACTTCACTTCGACAGTTCACACAAGGTGAGCAACAACAACAACAACACACTTGACTGGGCTCGCCACTTAGTTTGCGCGCGCGCGTGTGTGCGCGCGTGCCTAGCGGTTGCGTCATTGTTTACGCGTCCACGTTGTCTGCTGTCTTGATGTTTTACTGTCCTCATGGTTCTGACTTAATAATGGCGTCAATAACTCGTTTTGTTCAATTTTTTGTCTCTCTTCTGGTTGGCCCTAATTCTGGCGAGGCTTCACTGCAGAAGGCAGTTTGTCGTATATTTAATATTGTGTGTATATATATATATATATATATATATATATATATATATATATATATATATATATATATATATATATATATATATATATTGTATACATTAATAACCCGTTGAATGCACAGACTGCAGAGTGCCCGTCTGATGGTTTTGGGACAGACGGGTCTTGTTGCTGATGATGTTCCAGGTACCTTGCAATCTATTTTGCAGCCTTTATGTTAACAGTCGTATCATCATCATCATATCTTCATCTTCTCCATCTTCTAACTGAAGGTAACGCTGTAACATTTACCCGGATGACATCTGAACTGACCTACTCTTACTTTAGTCAAATAAAGGATCCTTTATGTCATTATGCACCACAGGGATGATCAACTTTGACTGTTTGAGCACCAAGATGTAAACAGAGTATTTAAAGTACTTTTACTGTAGTACTCCTCCTACCCCTGTGCACATGTACACACACACACACACACACGCGCAGCATCCCATAAGGCATTGTTGTTCTCTATTACTCAAATGTCAGATTTAACCAGCAATGAGAGCACGGGCCCTTTTTAATGCACGATGTCGGCACATGTATCGCACAAAGCTGAAAATTGTGCAAAGCTAAAGGGCATGTCGCTTCTCTGGTCGTTTCTCAGTGCTGAGGCTGTGTGTAGAGGACACACACACACACACACACACACACACACACGAGAGCGCAGAGGAAGCGTGACTAAAGAGTACAACACCATTCTGAGCCACTGAAGGCCACAGCGTGAGTTATTCAGCTGCAGATTCCAGTTTAAGACACTGAGACACACGAGCGGCTTGCAAAAGGCGTGTGGATGAATTAATAACGGGTGTGTGTGTCTGCGTGCGCTGTGTACACACACACCCCGAGACGGCTGTCGAGGTCTGAAGAGCTGCCCTGTGTGTGTGTGTGTGTGTGTGTGTGTGTGTGTGTGTGTGTGTGTGTGACAGCCAAGTGACACTGGAGTTAGCATACCAAAGCCTTGTGTTTCACAGACTCCATTAAGATGTGGCTACTCCAGCCGGGGTCTGTTTCTCTGCCAAGCCTCTCTCTCTCACTCACACACACACACACACACACACACACACACACACACACACACACACACACACACACACACACACACACACACACACACACTGCAACTACTGTTACACAGCACGGGGGAGGAGAGCAGCGGCATTTTCAGTGAGGATGGACTGAGGTGCACATTTTTTTAAAGAAATGCAGCAAATTGCATGATTTGCTTCAGAAACACAAGTGTGGGAAGCGACGCACACATTTGTGTGGGATTGCATTTAAACTGTAGCTATGCTGCTTTTGCCGAGTGCATAATTAAACGATCAGCTGTCACGTCTGTTAACCAGCGGAGATGCAGAGTTAATGTGCTGAATGCCACGGGGGGCTCCGGAGCTGCTCTCGTTCAAAAGAGAATGGGAAGTGACCTCTCGTCAAAGCGTCTCATTCGGCTCTCTGGCTTTTTGTTTTTCTTCTTCTTCTTCTTCTTCTTCTTCTGGGTGACGGGCCGGACAAAAGGAACAAGCATCTTCTTTGTCTCAGGCTCCGGATGCAAACTGTCAAAGAGTGATATGAGTGGAAACAGGGAACTATTAAAAGAACTGAGAGAGAGAGAGAGAGAGAGGGGAGTCTGTTCCCGAGATGCTGGGGTTGTGTTGGTGGGTGTGAGGCAACGCAGGCCTGGTGTCTGGAGCCAAAAACAGACACTAATGGTGTTCAGAAGAGGGGGCGAGATGCTGTGGAGCCCGTCAGTCTTCACACTACAAGGAGACTACGATAAGCAAAGATATTTTTAGAAGGCTCTCTTCTGTCTTTGTATGAAGTTAATGGACGTCTTCCGCCTCTCAAAGGCCACGCAGGACAGGGACAGCGATGGTGTTGAGACTGCAGTTTGAGCTCGCTCTCTAACTGTCCTTATGTTTCAGTCATGAAGTGTGAAGTAATGTCTCCTGACAGGAAGTCTACGCATGCGGGGCCCAAACCTCATATCACCATATAGATCCTCTCATATCTTTAACGATATACATCACACAGTCTTTATTAAGTAATCGCAGGGTAACGTTTGTGTACTCCTGTGTGGATTAAATACTTGACAAATGAAGAGTGAAATTATAGAGAGAAACTAAATGAATCCAGTGCTCACCTTTTAAAAATATCTCGTCCAATTAAAGGGGACGACAATATGAATTAAAAACAGCTGATGGATGGATTTTACGAGACAGGTGTGATATTAAGGCCCATATTTGGTCGCACTGCTTTTGCCGAGGTTGAAATGAGTAATTGGGTTTCTGTATAGAAGACGTGGCCGTAGTGCTGGTGACGTCTCATTAGGTTTGTGGACTGATGTTATGAAGCCTCGAGCTCGGCGTTTTGATCGTTACCGACACGTTTTTATTTTTGAAACCATTGAACAGGAAGTGACCATATTAGGACTGAGGAGGAGTGACATAGAGACGCCGTATACAGCTCTGGTCAATCACAGTAGCCCCGCCCTAAAGCATCCCCTCTTTATGGTCTGTGTGACTCTAAATGGACCATCATGTACTAAATGAACATCATGCTGTATTGAAGAAGACTTGAAACTAGAGATTGAGACATAAACTCATGTTTACAATGTTTACTGAGGGAATAAATCAAGAGAGAAGTAGAGTCATTTTCTATAGACTTCTATACAACCAGAGGAGTCGCCCCCTGGTGGCCACTAGAGAGAATGCAGCTTTAAGACACTCACACGTTGGCTTCACTCTGCAGAACCGGAGGTTGCCGCCTGGTGGAACCCGTTCAGCAGCACGTGATTGGTTGATGCCTTTATTCGCGGTGTGAAAGCTCAGGAAAGTTTGCCGCGTAATACTTTCGTTCTGTATGAAAATAATCACGACTAAACAACAGTTTGGCAGAAATATATTGACGTCTGAATGAAGCGGCCCCGGTGTGTTCATGCAGCGAGGAGACGGACCTGAACAGATAACACCAGGCAGGCACCGGGTACTGTATCTTTACAAGTTTCATTTTATTGGTGTACTTTGACAATAACAATGATGGTATAAAAGAAAAATCTCCATCATACAAATTTCAATAATCAAAAGATAATATGCACAAACAGATCCACATAAGGCTGACATCAAGTTTCGACAAGTGGCTTCAAATGGCTTCAATTCAAGGAGAACCGCTCTCCTTACAATCAGAGAAGATATATATATATATATTTTAAATTTAGCAATCCTTTTTTCTTTTTTTTTGTAAATAGTTAGCTTTCATACAAAAAGAATGAATCTGTGGATTTCTTTTCGAGTGGACTCCGTCACTGGTTTGGGTGCCTTCCTTGCGTTGTGAGCATGTGGTGTTTTTTGGCTGACGGTGCTTCACTCGGCCCCCAAACGAGGACGCTGAGCGCCACGCCGCGTCTCCTCTACGCCATGTTACTACGTAACGGGAGACCGTGAGGAATCTAAAGGACATTTTCCATTTGTTTTGAAAGAGGAGCCGTGACAGGAAGCGGTGATGTAAAAACATTGATGTCGCTGCGTAAGCTTCACTTAAATGGCACCAGATAAACCTCCAGCCAGAACCCCCCCCCCCACCCCCCCAAAGCCTTGTTCTTTATGCTAGCATCAGTAGTGATTTAAGACCTTTATAGAATTTCTAAAACACTACACACAACAATATTTACAATGATCATTTTTCTTGATTTTACTTTTTTTTCTTTTTTCAATTTAAATATTTTTTGCTTATAAAACAAACAACAAAAAACAACTTGAGTGAAAAAACATTGCAATAAATTAAGAAGCTTTAAGGCTGCCAGTCTTGTCAGATGCCTAAAGAATGGTGATCTTCATATAAACTGGTACAGAATGGATCAGAGCAGGTGGGTGATGGAAGCCTGTAGTGAGCAGCAGGCCTGGTCTCTATCTGGGGCAATGTATGTTTTTTTATATATATATATATATATATATATATATATATATATATATATATATATATATATATATATATATATATATATATATATATATATATATATATATATATATATATATATATATATAATGTCTTAACATACACGGTCCCAGACAAAGATACACACGACCAGCCAGAATGCTCTCATCACGAACTGAAAGCAAATCATTTCCTGTTCTACATGAAGAAGCAGGCGAGCGCTGCCTGCTGTGACCCGTGTGTGAGCAGAGCTGTCGGCTGGTCAGTAAACCCGCCTGCTTGCGGTACGATCGGCTCGTGAAACTGCTCGTTCTACGGAGTATCGAGCTTAATACTGACTCTGAGGTTAGAGGATTCTTCACCTCCAAGAAAAAAAGAAATGTACTATATGCTACCTTTTTAATTTAAAGCGATGATGTAAAACAAATAATAAAATAAAAGAGAACCTGCGAGTTGTTCACAACCGGATTACTTTGAATCATTTTCATATCAGTGCTGGGAGACAAAATGAAAAAAAACTAAATGAAAAGAAACACACACCTCAAAATCTAGATGGAGGAGCTTTTTGTTTTTTAAAAAGCCATTTCACTCAAACACACGAGGGAAAAGAAAACTCAACACAAAAGCTGCTACCGGTCGTGGCTTCCACTGCCCCCCCCCCCCCTCCCCCCTCCAGAGCCAGAGCCGGAAATACACAAATAGACTCCATCCCCCGGCTGGCAGGATGAACAGGCAGCGGGTTAGGAGGGGCTGCTTCTGCCCCGTCGACCCGGCCTGCTCATGATGTTGGAACCGGCTCCAGTGAGACGGAGCTCTGGGAAGGTCAGCACCATTGATCATCAATTAGTATCACGGAGGAGCCCAGTGGAACACCGGCGACCGATAGCATTTCTCTGATTCTGTCTTCCTGTGGTCGTCACACAAAATGGCCTCCTCCAACGCTGTCTTGTTTCAGCAGGCACACACACACACACACACACACGCACACACACACACACCGGGGTCCCGTTCCATTTCAACAGCAGCTCAACTCGTCTCCGAAAAGAGGAAAAGGAATCTGCGTCTCAAGCGACGTGGAACGTCTCCCCCGCTCACTCAGACCTGAACCTCACAGTCCACATAAAATACACACAACTACAAGTTTCAGTGCATCTAACACAGTCCGTCGTATGTCGCCCACCACATCGTCACAGGGACCGCAAAACAAACGAATCCATTAAAAAGATCAAATAAATAAAACGAGGTCCGGCCTCTTTACTTCTTATTTCATTTCCCCGAAAAGATACGTCTTCAGAAATGCATACAAGGCGACATGTGTGAAATGAAAGTAGCTGCGATGACTCGAGGACAGTCTGCTTGTCTTTCTTTCTGTGAGAAAAGGAAAGGAACTACGTTTACAGTCTTGGGATATCTGAGGGGACATTGTTAACTGCTCCAGTGCTGCCGGTCTGTGTCGCTGCACAGTGTCGGGCCGCAAATTCTACTCTTGAGGTTTGATTTATTGAATTATTTCACGCAAAACAAACTCACCGGCCAGATGCTAACGACGCGATGGGTGGTTTACGGTGTAAAAGAAGCCTTCACATCAGCTCCGTCCCCGACCCCACGTCCAGAGAGAGAAGTGTCAGCTTGATAAGAGAACCTCTAAATGAAGGCCGCTTCAGATGGGTTGTTGAACGGATTCAGTTCTCGCAGCACCCACAGTGGAGGAGGGCCGGCTAACGGTGTTACAAACACCAGACGATCCGAAGGGGGAGAAACGAAGATAACAAAGCAAAAGCTTCTGTAAACACAAGTAACAGCAGTCAAGTATTCTCTCCAAGAAACACAAATCACGGTGTTTAAACATCGAGGACGTGGGATCTAGAAAGCAAACCGTCGGCCTCTTCCTGGCCTGGACTTGCACGCGGGTCTGAAGTCGAGTCGGTCACAGGCTGAAGCCTCCTGGAGGAAACCCGACGACCTCACACTGACAACAGGCCTTTTGCATAGCTCTCCCTCGCTGATGCACACACACACACACACTCACACACACACACTCACTAAAGAGGGCGCCGCGTTTGCTTCGGCAAAGGTGTGTCGATTGTGAAGTTTGCATACGCTGTCGCTCCTCTTTTTTTCTTTTTCCTTCTTTTCTCCGCTGTCCAATAAGAGCGTGCTAGCACCCGCGCTATTGCATCTGTGTCGTGAGGAAGTCGGGCCTAAGTTCTGCCGTCTGAGGTTCCAGCTTATTGCTAACGGGATGAGCGTTGGCTCTCCCAACACACGGCCAGAACGTCCCATGCAACTATGCAAACACGGACGTCGCAGTCTTTGCTTCAATGGTACGTTCACAGGACAAAACATAGTTGGTGATGAAGGTATGGTTCTCGCTGAACTTAGGATTTCACAAAGAGTATACGTGACTGAAAACACTCACTCTTCATACCACTTTTTCTTCTTCCTCGTCTTCACTTGTAGATTTTGGTAAACCTTCTGCAGAACCAGCTGCGAGAGTCCACTCGGCTAAACGTCGCGTCGGCGTCGTGTGCATGCAAATGTTTTCACATGCGTTGACTGCTTTCATGAAAAATAAGAAGTGCAACAGCAAAGCTAAAAAAAAAAAAAAAAAAATCAGAGCCTCGGGGACCAGGTCAGCACATGTGAGTCAAACTAGTGTGTGTGCATGTGTGTGGTGTTTTAATAAATAAGCACGTAAGTGTCGGGCTGAGCTAATCTGTGACTGGATAAGAGCATGAATGAATGAATGAATGAATGGATGCTGAAGGCCAAAATGGTGCAAAAGGCATGTGGAGACTGAAGACTAGATACGCCCAGATGAGGAGTGATGGACCGCGTGGCACGAGCGAGTGCAGCGTTTATCCTTAATTTCTTATGATTTATCTAACGTACTGATTTGAGTCTCCTCTTTTTTTCTTCTTTTTTTTTTTTTGCAT